>VZTZ01046665.1:1004575-1302203 GCA_013400955.1 Drymodes brunneopygia
TGCAAATAATATATATATATACACACCCTTTTTTTTTTTTTTAAGCTGAAGGTGAATAGCAAAGGTTTGGCAGGCTCGATGCTGAAATAGGTAAGGATCCAGAAAGCATCGGGGCTGGAACTGGGAATGGGGAAAAACCCAGACGGATTCCAGCTAGGATACGGAATGGCGGAAAATCTGGACTGGATTTTAGCCAGGATACATAATGGGGAAAAACCCAGACTGGATTCCAGCTGGGAAATAGAATAAGGAAAACCCAGACTGGATTGTGGCTGAGATATGGAATGGGAAAAACCCAGACTGGATCAGGCTTGTGGTGCGGAATGGCAAGAAATTCTCCCACGGTTCAGTTTTCTTGCTTCAAGTGTTCACCTTTTCAATGGCAAAGACTTAAGGGAATATCAGATGGTCAGGGCCGGGGTATAGAACGGAAAAAAGCCCAGACTGGATCTTCAAATTGCACGACAGACAGATGTTGCAGGGATCGAGGGAAGCAGATTAGGTTTGTTTAAGCATACTAAAAGAAAATATGGGGACCTGCAAATTTAGGGGTTTCCAAGCACATATCCTGAAGACTCAGTCACAGCCATTCACAGGAATGTCTGAGCATGGTGAGAAGGATAAAAGCAGCACTACATGGACATTAATTAACTTTCAGTTTCACTGTTTCAGGAACAAGGACAGCAATGTGTGTCTCAGTCTAAGGATGAGCAACCATGAAATGAGTGGACATTTGGGGACTGCAAATATATTTGAGTTACATTTTTGTCTCAGATGTGATACTGAAGGTTATCATTGTCCACTTATATTGTGGGGAAGATTCCCTCTTCCACCACATTGCACTAGCAGAGAAATAAAACCCAAACAAGTAAAATCTTCTGATCAAGGGAAGGAAGATGGGCAATGCCCTTTTTCCACATGCACACTCCACTGGGAGCCCTGCTGCAAAGCCTGTAATTCCAGGGGTTTTCAACCCAGCCACAGCTCCCTACAAATAAAGGTATATGACCAGGCCTCATCTCAAGGTCAGCTTCCTCTATTCTTGAGCAGGGCTCACAACACAAGTGAGTTTCTCTCCGTATTTATTGCCTGTTATGTAAAATCTTCCTCTGCTCCTGGTTCTTAGTCCCAGGATATCCTGGCAAGGAAATACACACATGAGGCTGCACTTTGAGATCATTTAAATAAAAGAGAATTATAATGAATAGCGGAGGAAGGGGGAAGAGGAATTTTCAGAATGTTTAAACTAAACATACTTATGGTTAAAACCTCCCACTGAGTTAAATTCAGTTTTCTTGCTTTAGCGTTCACCTTTTCAATGACATAAAGACTTAAGGAAATATCAGAGACAGCCAGTGAGCTCTTTAAATGATTCTGAATCAGGAAACATGACCACAGTGTGAACCACTTAAACACAGACATCCATCTTTGGCAATTTTTGCTTAGCTGAAGCAAACGCTCCATAAACCTGTTCTCTGAATAAAGAGTACAGTCTTCAAACATTTTCTTCTGAGGATAAAAGGGGAAGATGCTTCTCTAACAGTTTTTTTTTCTTGCTTTTACTTCTAACAATAGTTGAGATTTTTTCTTCAAGAGAAGAGTTCCAAAAGTGTCTTTTCCAAGATGTTGCAACTCTCTCATGCCTAAAATCTTATTTGCAATGAGATTCTCATATGGACATCAACAGAGAAAACCTCAGAGCAGTCCTATACAAATCTTAAGCTGCAATATTGCAGAGCAACCCTCACAGCAGCAATTACTCTGCAATTTGAAGCTAGAAAATAATAATTCTGCTACCAAATAGTCTCTGTCCCAAATACCATCCCAAAATAAGCTGAGGAGTGGTATTTCCAGCAGGTGTATGCCTCTTCTGCATGAGGCAGTAATGCCATGCACAGAGCAAGCTGAAATAGCCCACAAAGAATGGAAGGAGGAGAAATTTCCCTATGAAGACCTGAGCAAAATAAAAAATGTAGTTCAGTCTCTTATAAGAAAGGGACCAGAGCTTCACAGAACTAAAAAATTTCCTTTCAGCCCTCTCATATCTTCCAGCAGGTTGCCACTAAAGCTCAGAAAGCCACTGACTGTCCTGAATGTCTCTTTTTGATAGAGCTAGAAGAGTCTTGATACAGAATATATCTTTAATCTGATTTGGAAAAACAAAAAAAACAGACTTTCCTCTAAAGGAAAAATGCTGCTGAAAAATATTTCTTTGTACCATTCACTCACCTACTATGAAACTTGACTTCTGATATTTCTATTCTCCATGAATCAAAAGAATATTTCCCTGGCATTAGAAGTGTGAAATGGCATCTGAGGAGAAAACAGTGCTTTTACCAATCAGTGACATTTCCCTCTCTCCCCAATGTATCAACCTAACCTGAACTGATGTTTTCTAAAATATCAACTATATGCTTTCATAATAGTTAAATGTCTTGGGGTTTAACTTGAGCTAGGGAAATAAAATTTACTCAAGGATGGTAAATTATACTGGGCATTCAATATTTGAACAGGTTATTAGAGTGTACAGCTATATTTTTTTAAGACCCAGTGATTAGATAAATGCAGACCTTCTTGTCTTTCTTTAGTGAACCCACACCCTATGTTCCTAGAAAACAGGACAGCCAGGACAGTTCCAGGTCAGAATATATATCTGCTCTCATCATTACACTCCCTCCTGTCTGTGACACCTTGGATAATGCAACAGCCTACACAGATGCATTTTCTGAGCAAAGTGACATTAAGGGTATTTTTTTAGAGTCAAATCCAAATCATTGGTTGAATCCAGCATCTATACATGTCTATCCATTTGCTGATAAAAATACACACAAAGGCTCAATACAGAGCCAGTGCGATGTGCTATAATGTGAAATGAAAATGCACAAGAATGAAAAATAATTTTGTGCTCAAGGACAAAGCTTGCCCTGGTAAATTGTTTCATGCATATGAAGTCTCTCAACCTGAAACACGACCAAGTTTAGTTGTCTTGATGCCACAGAATGCAAGTTCAGCATGCAGGTCACTCTTTTGACCTCAGAACTCCAAGTTGTTTTAATAGCTATGAAGTTCAGGATGTCAGGTAAAAGCAAAAGTTTAGTTATGGGGATAAAAGATTTATAAAGTTTTATTTACCCTGATTACAGTAGTTCCACCCTAAACCAAGAAAACAACAGAACTTGTGCTAGGAAATCATCCAGAATAAAGCAAAGCCCTCCAGGTTTGTTTAAAGCAACAATCCTTAACAAAAGAACCTACTCTCTATGCACAGCCCAGACTAAAATCTACCTCAAATTTCTGTAAGCATATTTTTTAAATTAAAAACTTAATACAAAGGACCCAATCTAGGAAGTTTCTTGAATCAGAAAATTTTTATCTATCTGTTTTCAAGGGGATGATGAAACAAAACTGAAAGATTAATCTTCTGCAGTTGAAAGTTAGGCTTGAACATATCAATGCTTTCATGTTGCAGAGAAAAGATTCTTTAAATTTTCATTGATTTTTGACACCTTATAAAAGTGTTAATGATGCCATATGAAAAAAAAAATATTCAGTGACTATGGGAAGTAAAATTCACTATGGATAAAAATAAGAAACTACTTTATTCCCTGATTTTTAACTTTGTACCCATAATTTGCATAAAAGATTGCTAAATACACCATCTGGGAAGGAAACACTTAATGTGAAGGATACATCAAGCAAGACAGATTGTTTATGAACAAGGTTTGGGTCCTGTACTAAGGATCAAGTGTGAAAGGGAGTTCAAATTCTGATTTTGTATTTGAACTGAAATGTCATTTTAAGAACTAGAGAAATAATAGCATTTCTTTGGACTTTAAGAGGGTCTACAGGGGAGGTAAAAGGTCCCCTTTTACAAGGGAATGTAGTGATTGGACACAAGGGAATGGCTTCACACAGAGTGGGTTTAGATTAGATATTCAGAAGAAATTCTTCCCTGTGAGGGTGGTGAGGCCCTGGCACAGGTTGCCCAGTGAAGCTGTGGATGCCTCATCCCTGGAAGGATTCAATGCCAGGCTGGATGGGGCTCTGAGCAACCTGGTCTAGTGGAAGGGTTAGAACATCTTTTAAGGTCTCTTCCAGTCCAAACCATTCTATGATCCCATGACAAAATATTGCTTTAACCTAAAAAGAATTAGTCATTCCCTCACTATTTTGTTTCTAGTAAGAATAAGCAATGATTACAGATGTCTTCATCAGGATAGAGTAACTTTGAGTTTCAAGACAAGTTTCCTGGTGAAATTTGCACTGTATACAGTTTTAATAGAGATTCTGTGCCACTGATTAACATTAAATCACAATTTTCAAAGTATTCAACACCTTGAAGGTGCAGCTTTTTCCACCACCGTCTGACAGTTTCAACTTCACTTATGGGATCTATAATGATGCAAAACCAGCATGGAATCCTGACAAGAGGCATTTTGTACAAAAGGGAAGTCATTTTCCCTGGAACTTGGGAAAAAAGGAAAAACTTGGGAGTTTCCCCACATCTGCTCCTAAAACGATGATCTCTAAAGACCTTCTAAAAACAGTTAGGGTCATAAACACAGCTCGGCATTATCTGGGCATTCAGCAGAGGGAATGTGAGTGAGCATAGTCCAGTGCTTACATACCCCAAAAGACAGCAGTGATAGGATCACACTACAAATTCTGACAGCTTCTCCCCTCTCCTGAATTGCCCTGTCACATGTATTATCTAGTAAAGAAGTCTCACTTCTAAAAACCTAAAGTATCACATCAGAAGATGGGGAGACATAATTAAATGCCAATGCAAATGCACAAAGACAACAAAAGACTGCACAATGTTTCAGGTGAATTAAGATGACAGGATGCTCAAGAGTTCAATGAACAGTCTGTTCAAATGCTGCAGCACAAAAAGAAAATCAAAACTTTTTAAGCATCAGAAAAGAAGAACAGCATTTTTTTCCCTTTGCTCAGTTTTCACCAAGCAGATAAAATTCAACTTGCTGTTCCATCTTGCTCTGGCAGACTGAGGTAGTTTCTAGGTCAGATACTGAAACTGATGTTTCCAAAATAGCTACATGGCCATTCTTTCAAGCATCCTCAAGCACATATCAGTGCACAAACATGCAAACATTTGCTTAGGTGCAGATACAAACTCAGTCCTATATCCAAGAGAAAAACAGTGGCAATGAGAAAGAAGATTAGACAGAGCCATTTGGAAAAGAGAAGGAAAACGCAGATCTGGAATAAAGACTGAAGGAGAAGGATGGGGGAAATTATGATGAAAATTCAGCTGGCAGGCAAAGGTTGAAGGATCCTAGCTTGTCAGGAAAGAGGGGACAGTATGGATCAGAAATGGGATGTGCTAGAATTGGAAGTGAAACCAGGGAAGAAAGCACTGCTATAGGGTAAATCAAGCAGGATGCACAGGATCCAGGGCATGAGGGGAAGCAGTGGGACACTGCCTCTTCCCTTTTCACTTTTCTCCCTTTCCTTCTTTTCCTGCTTCTGCTCTTTTTCTCCCTAAGTTACCTAAATCCAGTAGTTACAGACACTTCCAGTCTGGCCTCCCCTAATTGAGCCTTGCTCAGTTCTGCTTGTCACAGTACAGATGAAAACCATGTCTAGTGTTTGAAGTGGAGAGATTCAAACTCAGCCACGTAGAAATGCAGCAGTACAGCACAGTCTGTCCTGGAATGTGAGAGCTGGGAAAAGGAGAAGAAAAATAGTCCCCTACATTGTTCCTATTGTACCAAGATATTTCCCAAAGTCTCATAGACCCAGTGCTGAATCCTTTCAAAAATGCAGCACAATTGCTGGAGACAACCCTCTTCATGAGCATTGCCACATTATACAGCAATCACCATCTCCAAGAAGCTGTCCTAACACAGTCATTTGTCAGGCAGGCCTGCAGCTTCCCAAATTCTTACAGAGTGCTTGGAGGAAAGCATTCAAAGTGTCTCATCAGTATTTTGCCCACCGGTGTTTTAGGTACAATGATTTGTTATGCATCTTGGTTTAGGTAAATTAGAGATGCTTTTATTGCTGTCATGACAAGAAAAAACAGGACTGCAGCCACTGGAGTCAGAAAAAACTGAAGCAATGGCTTAGGACCTGCAATCCTGCCAGTGAATGCCAAGTCATTGAAGCAACAGGAACTACATAGAAACTTATTACAAATACTCAGTTCATACTGAGAGTATTAAATTTGTACTTGGTACTCTGAAAGGTACTTAGCACTTACACATGAAACTCAATTTTTGCAATGCAGTGACTCAGAAGAGCCAGCAGCCTGGTAATTCCATAGAGGTTAGATGGTTAACAGGGCTTCTCTCAACAGATCTGTGCAATGATGGGATCTCAATGTCAATTTTTTGTAATCATGAAGCAGTCACTCAAAAGCCTGGGGAACAGACTGCCATCAGCTCAGCTAAGTAAGATATTGTGAAATAGCACCTTTTAAGCTTGTTTTTACTTACACACCAGATCAAGTGCAAGGGGTCCCTGCTCTCTGTGCCTGTCACAATTATTAGCCATTTTTAATTATTAAGGAAGAGAACCAAGCCAGGGCATGGCAGTGCCCATTTTTCTACTGAGCAAGTATTGCTTGGTACAAAAACCATCTAAAAAAGTGATTTTTTTTTTTTTCTTTCCCATCATATAATCCTTGACAGTCTCTCCCTCACCACCATGAATTCCTTCAGCTTTTAATTTCCATAGCTTCCCGTGGCAGGAGTCACACAGCTCAGTGGGCACCATCACAGTGCCACTCAAGCACCTCCTCTGCTTGCATTATTCTGAGATTCTGAAAAGGACTTGAGGGTTTTCAATTCTTCCCAAGAGTCAGATCACGCTTTCAGATGGAAGGCTTTTCCTAAAGTTCTCTTTTATACTGATGCTACAGTGAATTTACACAGCAAGAGCAATATCTGTTCCACAGTTCTTAAAGGCACAGGCACTCAGCTACTACAGCAATGGGTCTCACAAAAACCTTCAAGGCACAAATTTTCATGTGTCTCATTTCTGACTTTCAGCCTTAATCTGCTGAGCATGACCTCCCCAACAACCTCACCCAAATCTTGTCACCCCAGACAAGTGCAGATCCACATGGCACAGCAAGAAATTACATTATTTATGCAGGAGCCACATCATCCACAACAGCAACACTAGGGAGAAAGATTGCTGCAGCTGGAACTCTTCTCCTCTAGATCCAGAGGAAACACCATATCAGGTATGATTTAATTTCCTTGGGTTTGTGGTGTCACTTCCCAAGATGTTAAATGCTCACCAGTGTCAACGCTTCTGCTTTAGGCTTTAAAAAAATGAAGGTTTTTTTGTGCTTACTGAGGGAGATGGTGTGCTAAAATAAAAAAAACAAATATTAGGTGATATTTACATTCCCAAGAGCAGTCTTGGCATCTTAGTCAAGATCATCCATGTATTAAAAAAATGTGTGAATCATCTACTACAGGCAACATAACCAAACTATTTCAATTCACTAGACCCAGAACACACATAGTGTGTTCATCAGCTCTGAGAGTTATGTTATCCCTTATCCATTTTATGGAATAAATTATGTCAGTAAATACCTTCCATGCTCCTCTGACACACCTCTACTATAACTTAGAAACTAATCTAGTGAAAACCTGCTTTGGAACAGGTTAAAATGGTTTTTATAAATTTCAAGATGCAAAAGCCACGTGTTTCATAGTGATCCTGCTTTCACTGGAGGAGGATGTGAAGTAGAAACACCACTCTTGCAAAGAACAGGAGAGGAGTGCTTGCCCAGAACAGCTGGCTCAGCCCCCAGAACTGATTTATGCCATGCCATGGCAATCACTCTTCCTGAGGAGAGTAAATACCAGTGCCCCAGGAAACTCATCCCATCCTTGGCTGCCCACCCCTGCTCTCTAACCATGGCTGAACAGCTTCTGAGGGATGGCTCTCAACAATCCCTGCCCTTTTTCCAAGGGGTATCAGGGCCCAGAGCCCCTGTCCATCCCCACAGATGACAGTCAGGGGCCTCCCTACCTCCCCCCATGGGAGCCAGCACCAGGATGCTTTAGGAGGGCTCCTCCATCTCTCTAAAATTACCATTTAATGCCAGGTAATTAACTACCATTAACTACCAGGTCAGCCAGCCTCTCTCAGAGCAAACAAATGAACTGATTAGCAAGCTTAGCCCTGTGGCTAAAGCCAGCCCCTCTTAGCCAGCTCTTGTTATCAGAGGGTCAGGCTGCTCTCAGCCTCCAAACACAAACCTCAGGAAGATGGTGCAAGCCAGACAGTGCTGAAATACCTTTCACAATGCTCTCCACTGAGCAGTAATAAAGCACAAGCAATTGTAAACAGATGTTCAGTCTTAAAGCAGCTTTCAGCTGCAGTATATAAATACAGCTTATGCTAAAGAAATGTCTTCAGTGAGTTTTGTTAACAGCAGCTCGTCATGAGAAGCCAGAATGTTTATGTAGCAGCACTACAGATTGTTATTGTGGCTTTATGGGTAGAAGTAGGTCAAATGGATTTATACAGCAGCCCTGACAATATAGTTGTTATTAACATAGGGGTAGTTAAGTTCATCACCAAACAATGAACTCTTATCTCATTTTCTCAATACCCCAAGCAAAGTCCACAACATGATGCACACATTAAGTACACAGCAGAGTAGCAGACAGCTGTGCTATTAAAGACACTGCCCTGCCAAGAACACTGCTTCCTAAGCAGCTATGAATCATGAAATAAAACACTAAAAGTGATTTCTTTTGTATGGACATGAAGAGAAGCTTCAATAGAACTGGATACTTCCTTTGACTGTGCCTCAGAAGTGTTCATGTGCTATTAAGTAATTTGGCTGATTAACTCTTTTGTATACCAGGAACAAAGCTGATAGAAACCCCCAAGACAAATGCCATTACCATCTTGTAAAACAGAATCAGAAACAAAGAAAACAACAGTTGTGTAAACAAACATTATTCTTACATATACAGAATATAAAAGCAAAAACAACAACAACAAAAAATTCTGTAATTGCCATTGAAATATTCAGAGGTTTTGGGAAGGCCTTTTATTCTCTCCTATAAAATATTGACTTTGTTTGAAGTGAATAAACTACACCTGCCAAAAATCACTCCTGTCACTCAAAAGAGGAAAATATCACAAACACATTAAAAAAAAAAAAAGTCTTCTCTGGCCTTAAACCAAGATAAAGCCAGTGAACTAAGCCAGCAATTCCTGAAGCACCTTGGGGCTAATATTTCCCATAACTTCTCACACCTCTGTAGGAACATCCTTCATCATCCTGTAACGACTTTGACCATGCTGAACAGCATCTCCCACAGGTACCAGCTTTGAAGCCACCTACCCTCACATTTCTAAACTGGAAATTACTTTATTAAAAGGTAATTTAGAACCACCTATTTTTCTGAAAAAAAAACAAACAAACAAACTCGTGTGCTTATGGCACTATTAGCCAAATAAGGAACTGTTTAACACACAATTCAAATGAAGTCACAAAAGTGACTATAAAACCCAGTTCAGGCTGGTTTGAGCAGTCCCCTGTGCACCCTCCAGGTCAGAAGACCCAAGAAGCAGGAGGCAGCAATCAGCCAGGTGGCACCTGGTGGTGCCATTTCCAGAGAAGCTGCAGAGCACAGAGGTTGTAGGGTTTGAACAACAAAACCAGAGACAGCAGGTACATCTCAGACATTTCACAGAGCTTTTAGGGCTGTGCCAACCCACAGTGCCCCAACCCAGGGCGCTGCTGCTTCTCCACTGTGGCTCCTGCCTGCAGGAACACTCTCAGGTTTCCAGTTCAAATTCCACACTGCATTCTGTGATCATGTTCCCCCTCCAACTCTCCTCATCTGTTGCCCAAGATCCTGGTGGCTGCCTGCAGCACTTCTTGAATAAAGTGACTGCCCACGTAACTGAAAGGGTTATTCTGCAGTCATGAGAGGGTAGGGAGAGAAGAATGTTAATACTTCTGCTTCCCAGCCATCCAACAATACACAACCTAATCCATTTTGGAGCTTTCTTCAGTGGTTCTTTTAGTCATTTCTGTCTCCAAGAGAATGCTCCCAGACTCTGCACGCCTCCTCTTCGCAGAATCTTTCCATACCACTAATTATTTTTTGCTTCTTCCACCTCCATCTCTACAGTCTTGTCAGCAGCAGGCTAAGAAAGCACACACTGGTTTCCAGGTGGCTGCACACCACACTGAGGGTGACTGTCATTAAGCCTTATTTCCCTTGTTCTTTCCACAACCTGCTGGCAATTACGTTCCTTTATGGTGGCAAACCATTTGTTATTTGTGGACTGCAGTTAGTTCTGAGGCCAGTAAAGAAGAATGTAAACAGCACACACTATTCCTTCTGCTGTACGTTAACTTTCCTACACCAAGGATCAGCTTGACCCTCCATGTGCCACACAGTTGTTTTATTCTGCCAGGTCCTTGCAAAGCTCCTCAGTGCAGCATATATCTATTAGGCAGCAAACAGGATGCCTCAGGGTTCAAGAAACCTGACTTGAACCTGCACTATCTGAAATTGGACCTGGTATTTCCTGTGATGTGCCTGAAATAGCAATTTTGCTCCCGTAGCTTACCACCCTCCTTTAGGACTTGTCCTCCATCAGTTTCCCTGGTATATTTGGTACTCATTGGCACTTTTCAGAGGATTGTGACCAGAAGGCAGGCACAAAGAAGAGCTGAACAGCAGGACTCAATCTGCTAAACCAACCACTCTGGTGTGTGCAGCCCCTCCAGGCACATGCGGAGGCACCCTTTAGCCTGAAGCATTCAGAGCTCCTCAGCTCAGTTTGGAGGCAGAACTTATCATTTATGCAGAGCCAAGGATATTTATACTTCTCCCACAAAGCTCCAAGTCCCTCTCCTGATATTTACTACTGCAGACTCAATCTCTGGATGGGGGTCTGTCTAGAACTGCTCCTCATAGAAATAACTTCCAATCCATCCATTAATTTAACTCCAAATGGCATCCAGCTGCACAAACAGGTAGGCAGTAGATGACTACACCACTGGCAGCTCTCTGGTTGCTACTCAACATGAGTGAAGGTGGCCCACAATTGGGCATTTGTTGCTCTTTGTAGTAATCTCAATGTTTCACCACTTGGCAGCGTGATCACAAACAATGCTGAGAAGTCCACCTGGCTAAATCCAAGATGGATCTCTCCAAGAAAATTCATTTCTCAGACTAGCATGTTTCACCTACCTAGCAATAACACTGTGTGAGCACATAACTGCATGAATTTATGTAAAAGAGCAACACAGTGAGGGTGTTGCAAGAAGAAAAATGGGAACTAAGGCAAGAAAACACTTCCACAAGATGACTCAAGAACTTAAACATTTGCATGAAAATGCTTGAAAAGGAATATAAAAAAGGCAAAAGGTGGAGGAGCTGTAAAATATTGTAGTTACCAAAAAAAAAAAAAAACAAACCAACAACCAGAAGTAACAGCCAGTAGGAAACAAGCAGACATAGAAATGAGTTTTATTCTAGAGTTTTTTGTGTATGTCTTGGTTGCACAACTAGGAGATTGCAAGAGCCAAATATATTTCCAAATCCACCGAAGGTCATTTGAAAACACAGGGTGGGGGATGAGGGGAGCACGGGGAGAAAGCTTCTTCTAAAAGGTAAAAAAAACTCCAAAGGCAATGGAAAAATCCAGGACAATTTCTTAAAATAGTTGAGGTTTAAAATGCCTCAGAAATAGAAAGATCCATAAAATGTTTGAGAAGCTTTTTCAACGCCTTAACATTGAAAAAGGCTACAAGGCATCCTTTGACCATGACTGCCATGAGATGCGGAAGTCTAGGATTTGGAGTAGTTTAGAACTAGAACTTTCAGGAAGAATAGGAAAGCCTTGTTGTAATTGCAAGACTCCACTAAAGCAAAACCTTACTTGGACTCCACGTGTGCTGCAGAGAGAGTTGGCTTCTCCAGCTGGGTTAGTAAGAGCAGGGTGCAAGTCTGGAATTACCTTGTGAGAAGTTTGCCATCAGTCTGCCCAGTGTAGCCTCAGTCAATAAATCCTCAGGCAGCTCTGAGAGACCCTCTATGAACAGCACCATGTTTAGAATTCTCCCCACACCACTGCAAGCTCCACCAGACTACCACTAACATGGGGATTTCTGGTAGGTGCAGTCAAATACAGCATTCATTTCCTTCACCCAGCAGTTCCCAAGCCTTCTCATAAAAGCAGTATTTGTATTTCAGACAAAGAACACAACCCAGGATTCATTTGGTTTTGCAGATAATTGATTATATCCTAGAAAAGAGGTTTCTCTTCTGTTCCCTACTATTTTATGTTGAAGATATAGGAATAAAAGAAATAAATAAAACTCTACAAACACAGTCTGCAGTTACTTCATTCCTTTGGACTACATCAAGAGAAATGTTTTTGTGAAGTAATTACCTAAGGCAACAGCTATCACTCAGATGAAAAGAGACTTTCACGTATTTTCAGCCATCACTTAATCCAGTTTTTTGCATCCACAGTACCTCAAACTGATGTTTGTGACCAGTGCTGAAGGACATTTTCTCTCAATTCAAGGAAGCATCAAATGCTCTTTGCTCCTATAACAGAAGCAACAAGGGACACCTCAGGATAAGCAGTCAGATCAAATGTCTAAGGAAGAAATAAAACCCCAGATTCTGAACACAGAGAGCATCTGCTCTATAGCTGTGGAATCTCTCCCTGGGGCTTCATCAAAATGCAGTTGCTTGTTAAAAGCAAGGAGGCAGGATAGATTCAGGTTATTTTCTACAGCTACTCTTACTCCAGAGGAGAAGCTGAAAAACAGGGAGAGAGTGTCTGTGTAAATCCCAGATGATGATAAAACCTTGCCTTGGACACTTGGGCATGTACATCTTCTCTTAAAGAATTAGGGTTCAAATCTGCAGGGAGAGACCCATGAGCACTCCAGACAAATCCATAAGGGAATTTGCCTAAGGAATATTTATTTATATGAGGCAGCACAGAAAGAACAGAGGCTTAGAGATGCCTGCTGCACAAGTCCTGGCAGCACAGTGCACCCAGGCATCCTGGCCATTAATTTCCAGTGTCAGCCTTTGCTTTCTCCTTTTTACAAGGACAACAGGTAGCTTAGAAACATGCCCAGAGGAGGGAAATCCAGGGTCTGCACTTGTACAAGGAAGCTGTTTCACTGAAAACCCATCCATTCTTCATTCTGCATAATAGAAGTCTTCCAAGAGCATTTCTGAAAATGCACCAGGGACACCTAAAACACTCACCACTCTCTCCAAACAGCTTCAGTTTGGAAGGGAATTCATAGAGTACAAAGAAAAACAAAACATAAAGCCACATAATAGACTGAAATATTACCCAGCTGTGAGGAAACATCAGAATTGATGCCATGACAAACACTATATACTGAGAGATAAGCAACACAAAACTGCTGGAGTGAAAGAAAAATCCTCACCAGCACACATAGATCCAGATTCTTGAGAGAGCTGCAGTCTGAGCACTCTGGTCACACTAAAAAAAAACACAAATTCCAGCAGAAAGTGAGAGAACAACAGCAAACCAAACTTCTGGGAAGCAATCAAACAAAATTAAACCTGCTTGGCTACATCAGAAAAGCTTTTCTTTCTCATCTTGGGAGCACCCAGCATGCATCAGCTGCTGAAATACTGGACACTTGCTTCTCAAATGGATTTTTACACCAGAGCTGTCTGTATCTGCCTACAGAAGCACAGCTCTCCTCCTGCTTTACCTGAGAGTGTATTAAGCTCTACAGCTACAGGGAAGGCACAAGAAACAGCACAGTGGGCACATCTCTTGAAGTAAATGAGTGAGCTGTTTGCCTCAGAAAGTCCTGGTTTATTGAACTGTTAGCAGAGATTTCAATTGAATGTCTTCTTGCTGTAGCATGCAGAAAATAAGCCATAGTTCACCCACACAAGAGAGTGATCAGTTCATTGCATTAACATCAGTATTTGTCTTTCCCACTTGGAAATAATTTCTTAACTCACTGTCTCAGTAGTTCTAGAAATGGTGCCAAACTAGAAGGAAAACAATAAACTGAATCACATTATTATTTTCAACTCTGGCTTGTGTCTCAAGAATTGCTAACAGCTAAGACTACTCTAAAATTTTTCAGGCTAAAACTAAGACTGCATCACAAGAGCATTCATAATATTCAGCCTAAACCTCCCCTGACACAACTTCAGGCCATTCCCTCAGGTCCTGTCACTGGGCACCTCAGAGAAGAGATCAGTGCCTGCCCATCCTCTTCCCCTCGTGAGGAAGTTGCAGACTAATGAGGTTTCTCTCTTTTCCAGGCTGAAGAAGAGAAGAATAGAAACAATTGCAAGCCTGTTTGAAAGATTAACTCATTTGAACCATTACCAGTTAAAATAGCCATTATGAGAAAGTAATATCAACTTTCAGGGGCACTGTTTCTTGGCCTGCTTTAAACATTTGCAAAAAACAAACACCACTAGAACACTCTCCCTGATGGCACTTCATATTTCTAAAGAAAGTTGAGGTTTGTCCCTAATGATTGTTGTCACCATTAATACCTTTTTATGCACAAGCCCTCAAAGTCAAGATGCTGAATGATTTGCATTGATGCATCAAAATATAAATGCAGACAAGGCAACCACTACTTATTACAGCTTTGATTATCAGAGCTGAGAGCTTGAACTTACTCCATCATTTCAGGCTGGTGAATTTATTGCCTCCTCAAGACTTCACAAGGTGCCTCTCAGCCAGCAAGAACTCAAGTCATGGCCATATTAAAGATAATTAGCTAACACTTACATGAAAATAAGTTATTTACAGCATGGGGATCTGATCTATCCATAAACTGGAAACTTCAGGCCTCTCCTGCTTTATATCAGTGTTTTCAATGGCTCAATGGCATCACTGGCCCCAAGTGCAGCACAGGATACTCCTTGGGATCACTTCCATGACTGCACAAAAATCCAAACCTACTGTGAGCTCACCTTTCCCAGCCTTATCAGGCCATTGGGTCCTATCATAGAAATCCCACTGTGGCAATGGTAAGAGCAGTCATTTCCAAGTCCAAATCTCTTTCACTAGGAATTGGAAGGACCAGAATTATACCCGTGCATGAGTGTGACGCCTCATTTTTGACAGAGCCTGGATTAGGCAAAGTGTTTTTTCCCCTTCCCTTTCAAAGACAATTACAACACAAATCATTAACTTCCCCAAAGACATGATGAGTCAAATATTTTCCTGCATGACAACAACATCCACTGAGGCAGAGTAAAAATAACAGCATGTGTGCTCTGGCAGCTGAAGAACCACCATTACAGTGGTAAACAGCTTTTCAGCAAAGGATCAACTAAAACTTTAATTGTTTCATGCTCCCCTCTCCCTTTCCTACTGATCTTTTTTTATGTTATACCCATCTTATCATTATGCTGCTGTACCACTGTTTTGCCATTCTCAGTTCAAAAGCAGAGTGAGCTTAAATAGTTATCTTCAATCACTGGAAAGATGTAGATACTTTTGTATGACTCAGTCTTACTACTTCAAAAAGCAGAACTTAATAAATTAGTTTTTCTCTTGAAAGATCATTTCTCTGACCAGTATCACTCCAACTACTGCTCTATCATCTTTCTTGCACCATAAATAAAAGGTATTTCTTCTTCCAGAGTGGTCCTCACATGAGACAATGTAGCTCTTTCCCTTCTTGCTTTACTTCATATAATGAAACTGCAAATATAATATAAGAATGTGACCAAAATCATAGCTATTTATCAGACATGGTTCCATTTCCCCATGCCATTTTTACTTAAAAATAAAAACTTTTCAAACTTGAGGGTAGATGTTGCACACCATCAGTTTCAGCAGGTTTTGTGTTTCTTAATACAGTATTTGGTATTACAGCCAAGCTCCCTTTACTCTTTTATTGTCATTATTATGGGGAGGGAGAAGGGAGGAGAGGACAGAGGAAGCTCTCTTACTATTTCTTCTAGGAGAAGACACACCAACCAACCTTCTGAGCAGAAGAATTTGTTGATACAAGGATGCTGAAAATGAGCTTGACTCAATGATATCACAGTGAAATGAAGGTGCAGACAGAGACTGCTGATAGAATTAAATATTTTATAATAGTCCCTCTCCACATAATGATCCAACATTTATCTAAATTTCACAAACATACATCTTTAGAAATTGAAAAAAATAGGAACATTTTAAGATACTGCTAGTGCTGCAAAAGCACAAATCAAAATGCCTGGAGTTCTCTAGTCCCTTATGCATCCATCAAATAGGGATCAAAAGATGACTGGCCTTAAATTAACTGTATGACAAAGCTCTACAAAACACAGCTATCATGGAAAGATTGATATTTAGTCTGTTATGCTAATGAAAAAATAAATGAACACATAAGCCTTACAGACAGATCCAGACTTTTAAAATAACTTATCCCAGCAGCACTGATGTGTCATTATTTTCAAGTTCAGTTATATTAATCCTTGCAATCTTTCCAAAAGCACAGCTTAAAAGCAAGTATTCCAAGCAGTTTGCAGTACCTCTGATGACTAGAGGTTCATTCCAGGAGAAATCTTTATGTAATGGCCTCACCACCAGTTACACAGGTGAGAAAAAGAGAAGTTAGAAAGCCTTTTTTGTAGCTGTGTCTTTCTAGAATGACTGCTATAGCATAAGATTATGCAGAGGCCTAGCAATACATTGCTGCACCTCAAAAAAGATCACACAAGTGACAATACAGCATTTGTCCATGGCAACATATGCAAGGGCAGCAGTTACTAAAAGTGATGAGTGCTAAAAACAGCAGATGAACTCACAGATAAGGTTTTCCTTGTGCAGATAGACTAAAATCTGGAAGCCCTGTATCATCTTCAAAGGGCAAAACTTCTTATTTTCTTTAAAAGCACAATAGTTGGGATTCATAAAGCCATCATAAGTCAAGACTGCTGTTTTTCCAGAAGTTACCCTACATTATCAAAGCTTTCTTGCTTTACTATTTCCTTAAGTACTCTGCAACATGAAGAACTCGTGGATTTGAGGGGGAGCAAAGTAAAATTAAAAATAAAAAATATATGGGGAGGAAAAAAAAAGCGTAGGCCACCAACAGGAAACACAATTCAGTGAAAAGCAAGTCAAAAGCAATCCCTCCCATACAGATGGTTGACAATGGTGCCCTCGAGACTGGAATTGGGGTTGGTTATTTCATTCATTCTCCTTCCTCCACAGGCTCCTTGGATTTCTCGCTTTGAGCTGAGCCCCACATGAGCTCCCAGGTTGTGTTTTACAGTCGATTTATCTACAGCACAATCCAGTCTTTAAAGGACAGGCAAACAGAGCATTTACAGCTCCCCTGAGCTATCACAGCATTGGGGTTTGGTCCAACTCCTACACACTGTCCTTGAGCAGAAGTGTTTGGAACATGTCTTTCCAGTTAAGAGCTGATTACACCAAAATACTCAGTAAGAAAAAACATCCCCCAGTTCATGGGAGTGCCACATGAGTTCACTCCTGGTTGCAGGCAAGATTTGAGCAGACAGCCTGGGGATACAGACTCAGTGTGTGTGGGGAGAGCCAAACACCTCCGACAGATCAGCTGCTAAACCCCACTCCTGCACACCCAACTTCTCATGGTGCACAGCACACACTCCTGCTGCCAATTGGAGCCTTTCTGCCTAAGGCAGCATGCTTCTCAGCCTGTGCTCCACTGGCTCAAAAAAATCTCTGTTTTTCTACTTGGTCTCTGAACATAAATTCTCCACAAGCTGTGTCAAGGCTTTGCCTCCCCTCAGTGAGTTGTTTTCCAGAGCACATCGGCTTTCTGAGAAGTGTTTCCTCCAGCAAAGGGCTGGTTTTGACTTTTTGGGCAGGATACAAAGCTTAAACACATTAATCATAGATTTATTTACAGGATTAGCAAATCCCCAAGCTGTGGTTTGGGTGGGAAGGGAAGGATGGTGTTTAGGTTTGAAAGCTATGATAAGACAGTGTTAAGATTAAGGTGTCAAGATATGAAAACCAGAATCTCCTCCTTGATCAACTAAAATGCTGTTAACTCTCTTTTCTCCTAGAAATCGAACTCTTACTAGGAACAAGATATACCTTGCAATGTTTTCAAGCCTGCTGCTTTGATAAATCTCCTCCCCCACACTGGATCATTCACACAGAGCAGCCACTATGCCCAGTGTCAAAGAGGAGAACAGCCTGAGATGTGCTCAGAAGCCTCTGGCTTTAGAGTTGCAAGGCCAAACCAAACACCATTAAATCAACACAAAAGTCCCATGCAAACCAACCAGCAGGTAAGGTAAGCCAGGCACAGTCCCAAGACAATCCCTAAGCCAGTTCTGTAGGGCAGAACCTGGCCAGAGGGTCCCCTGTGCTTCACTGAGAGAAGACAAGTCTCACTCCCACAGGCATTTCCCATCTCTCAGGACAGTGTAAATTATTTTTTATATAGAATATGACCACCCATCTGCATGTTAATAGCACCAAGAAAGTTTAGACTCTTCCAGCAGCTAGGGGGTGACCAGAGCTTAAAACACCATCAGCCCATATTGTCCATACTGGCAGAATTGCCACTACTGCATTATACTTTCCATCGTGGTAGACACAGCCAGCAGGAGCAGCAGGTCAGGATTTAAGATATTTTATGGCCTAAATATATATTTAAGATATCTGTAGGCTACCACAAGCCAGTGGATCACACTGGGGTAGAGCCTGCCCTAGGAAACCATGGTCTACTCTAGGGGCATGGCTGAGTCAGGCACCAAAGACATGGCTTCAGTTACCAAAATCATCCTACAGGAAACGTGCCTGTGACACTGCATACAGAGTCTCAGAGAATGATTTGAAAGTGACTAAAATATTAAGAAAAAATTTCAACCTTCTTTTCTGCAAAACAGTTCCTGTGGCTGCTTGAGCACAAGGGAAGATGATACCATCTCCTCTATCAACATTTGCGTCAGAGCAACAGCTTGCAGCAGCTAACACCACATTTCTGTGATCACACAGAATTTCTGGCCAGTACCATCTTCAGATTTTGTTTTCCCCCTTTCCTGAAGGGATGATGAGTCCATGCAGAGAGCACATCATTAGAAACAGGAGCAAGGGGCATGTAAGTGTCTGTTCAGTTCCATATCCCTCCTGATAAATGGATAGCTCACAAATGTGTGCCAGCTGTTCGCAAATGGATGCTCGTTCACTTGAATTACAATAGACACTTGTCTTGTATTGTTGCTGTGGATGAGCCACAGCTACCTCTTCTCATCCTTGAAGTCCTGCAGCAGCTTCAAATATTTGAAACACATTAGAAGTTTTTCATGTTTAGCAAAAGCTACTTTTGTGATGCTCCCTGTGTTTGTGAGCTGTACAAAAGAAGCTGAACAAGCAACAGCTACTTGTACTAGCAAACAGCTCTGCTGGAAATCTTGGGATACAGCCACCTCTCCCAGGCCAGGACACCAACAGTGGGACAAAGCAAACTGACACTCTTCCATGTTTACTTCAAATAAACATTGGGATTATCCATGAGGATCCTGCTCAGTGACTGCAGTAGAATCCTAAAGATTCAGTAAAATTATACTGATTTCTAAAATAAGAAGGGCACCTGCACAAACCTGAGCCCCAGAATCAAGTGTATAACCAGTTTGATATGGTCCAAATGCTGCTGTGACACAAAAACAGACATTCAAAGCCTGTTTTTCAGTATTTTTCCTTTTGCTCAGAGCCCTCTTTCATTTTCTTACAAGCTTTTCCATTCTCTCTTTAAAGTCTGACTGCAAGGCTTGCCAGGACATCTCAGAAGATCCACACAGAAGCAATGAGCACTTTGCTGAAGGCTCCCACATATTCAGGGAAGAGAGGCTTGCTCTTTCATCTTGAGATACAAGAGCAAACCTCTTCCCCCATCAGGGAGAGGTCTGTCAATCTAGTCAGTCACCTAGAGCAAGGTCTAAAGCAGAATCTGCTCTGTTTTGACACCATTTTCTCTGCTCAAATATAGGTTTCAGTATGACACTGGACAACACATCCTCTACACAGGGTTTCTATCCCATGTCACTCAGCAAGAGCATCCACTCATATCCAGGATCTGGAACTCTCCACATTTCCAGGAGTGTTTGACAGCCAGGTGTGCTCAGAAACCCCACAGCCTCACCCTTTCTCAGCAGAGGAAACTGCTACTGGGGACACCCCACCAGACTCTGCTCTTCTGTTTTCCAAGTGAATCCAGAAAACAGTGCCAAAAAATGTGTAAGTGGAAAGGTTTTTATTGCTCCCCGACTGAGATTTACACAAATTCAGCAAATTGTATTTGCAGACAGTTTTCCAGATTGCAGATGTTGGCATGAGCATATCAACTCTTGGATTCTTTACCCACCAGTTCAACCTTCAGATTTTTCCAAATCATTAACATAAGTTCTCCAAGTAAAATATTTTTCCTGATGTAAAACATGAAATTATTTCCACAGATATTGATCGCTGAACTCCCATTCTCTTCAGAAGAACCCAGATATAGACAAGGATATGCATTATTAGTCTGATGACATACTGTGTAATCAAGCTAATTAATTTGACAACTTGAGATTGAAAGGTAACAAATTGAGGCATGTGCTGTAACAAAAGTAGGAAAACATGACAGATTCAAGCAAAATATTGCATGCAGAACTCAATGTTAAAAAAGGAAGTTTAATTAGAAGCACCATATTTTTTATTATTTTGATAAGCAGTAACTAGAAAAATTTCCAAATTGTTAATTAGAGAGAAAGTGAAAAATTTCTTTCTTCACAGAGATGGAACTGAATTAATTTACATACCAGCAAGCCAATGAACACTGCACTAGAAGACTTCTACAAGTTAAAAAAAAAGTTCAAATAAACTGACAGCAAGAAAAGCAATTTTTATTTCAGGCATGTAGCAACTTATTCTGGAAAAATCACCAAACCAGGCAACCCTATTGATTGAGGTAATATTCACTGGAGGAAGCATTTTGCTCATTATTTTATTGCTAAATAGCTCAAATTGGCAGCCACTTGCAGTCCAAAGCTACATCTCTACCATCCAAACCTTTTGACAGTACTGGGCAGCACATGTAATACTTACACAGCAGCATTCATTTTCTTAAGAGCTTGAGGAAGAAATGCCAATTGCAACATCTCCCTAAAAACATATTAAACCACCTTTCCTTCTCAAAAAGAAAACTGTAACCCTAAAACACATCTGCGAAGGCCACCAAGTTCAAGTTATTTTTGCAACCAGTATTCGAACACACCAATTTCACTTCAATGATACAGCTTCTCATTTAAGAGAAAAGGCTTTAAACCTTCTACTTCAAATGGAAATTTCTGGTTCTCCAACTCAAAGCAATTCACTCATCAACTCCATCCTTCCTCCATGTTACCCATAATTCTTTCAGATCTTCCAGCGATCAGAATATAACATAGAGGTATAAATTGGTCTTCTAATTCATATTGTTATTAAGTGTCCATAAACTTATTGTGGGAAGTGAAAATAACTACTCTTTCTATTCATGGAATGTGATTAATCACTATCAACAAAAAAAAATGTCAAATTAGTATACTAAACCAACAGAGAATCTTTTTAACCCTCTTAGAAAGGGGTTTTTATGAACTTCTGTGATATTAAACTGAAAACATTGAACACACATCTGTACATCTTACAAGAAAATGTGGGTGTAGTTATGTGGAAAAGATCAGTGGATTCCTATAATAGAGGATGTAGATCTCTTCAGACCCACACCCGAGTATGACAAAGTTGTGTTTACCATTACTCACAGTGAGGGTGAAGAGATGATGAAGAGAACTAGCAAAAAAATAAACAATTTGAAGAGATAAATGGTTTCCACCCAAACCCCCTTATGTTCATATCCATACAAGCCATACCAGTTAGGAAAGGGACCGTCAGGTTCAAACATCACTCTGACACATTTTAATACCTATCCATTCACATTAGCATCACCAAAATCAGAATTTCACACACTTCAAGAGCCCCAAAACAGGTGGGAGCAGAAACAGTAGGGCTCTCACCTATTCTAGAGACACAAAAAGCCCACAAAGGAGATTTGAAGATGCACTGATGATCTGTGATGTCTGAGCCATACATTCATCTCATGACAATGCTCCAAAGGTTTCTTCACTGCATCCAGGATTAATGGGGTGCTCATAATTTATCAATGCCTCACAGGCAGCAGAGGTATCAGACAGGGCCTTTCAGGTGTAAAACTCAGTGGCTGAACCCATCAAAACAAAATACCATTTCACCTTGCTTTCTGCCTTGTGAAAGCTTTTTCAAAACCATTTCATTATTCAGGCATATTTTTCCCCCGAATTCATCTTTTTCTTTTCTTCCCCCATTTTAATCCTACACACATTTCCAGGGGCAATTGTGGCTGAGATTAACACCACATGCAGCAGACAACCACCACAGCCAACAGCACAAGCTCTTCCCTGTGCAGTGAACAAGATATTTCTTGTCACACAATTCACAAAGCAAATTAAACATGTCAGAGTCGGTAACCATTGTGAAAGTGACTCTTGGAGAGCAATCAACAGATGGAAAACAGCAAGGTAATGGTGGCCTCACTAATTACTTACAGGCTGAGCTTTTCTGACCATCTCAGAACTGTACTCAATTTATCAAGGTGAGACTGAAAATATTTGGCAAACACAGAAAGAGCACAAGCTCTTGGCAAGATATCTCATAAGAAAAAAATAAAATTCTTTCTCTCGATACAAAAGGAGCCAACTTCTCACAAAGTGCAGAATTTGGATAATTTATAACTGGAGTGTTGCAGTAATAAACTAAAGTAGAAGAATGTCTTATGATCTTTTAGTGAGGCAAAAGTGTTTTGTACAGATACCATTGCAGGCCTGCCTAATGCTTGCCAAACACCAAAAATTGCAAAGGTGTGAGCACAGCAATTTTAAAACCCTCTATGAAGGTGTATATATATAAAGACAAAAAGTTTGGCATAACTTTCTCTTGGTTTGTAGCATTACTAAAATTCCTTCATCCTCAAAGAACTTGGCATCTCTCAGTTCCAGAGCTGAATTAGAGAGAAACCAAACCATTTTGTTGCAAATGCCAAGTCAAAACGGGGAGGAACTGCTAACTGGCTGCAAGTTTGTATTTCGGTCCTTCTCATGAAGAGGAGGAGACTTTTTGCCAACAGCCTTAGTATCTCGTTAGCTTTCTGTAATAAATCACATCTCCCAGTAATTATACCATCACTCATAATAAATTGTGTCATCTTTTCATTACTGTGATTGCAAATCTGTCTCACCAGCCTTATAAGAAAGGGCTGTTCATTTTCCTTGGGGCAACAGCGAGTAAAGGGCAAGAATCAAAAGGGAAACCTAAAAAATAAAGGGATTTGGGGGACAAGAAGGAAAAAAGAACTGGTATAAGAAAGAAAGCAAAACAAGAATATTAAACATTTCATACCTTTGTGAGAGTTACTTTGTATTCAAAGTCAGAAGCTATTGCCATTATTCCATGCATCCAAAACAATATATACCCATACAAGTCGCTGCTTATTGTAGAGCTAAACCAAAATCTGCTTTAGCTGCTGTGCCCAGGTCATTTCTGCTCATGGAGAAGCCTTTTCCTGAGTGGAGAAAACCTTTAAATCTGAGCTAATACAGCCAGTTCAGGAAATGAACCAGGCTTGAATTCTTTCTTTCCTATCCTAGCATAGGAAGCTCTGCAAAGCTCTCCCACTACTTTATCCTCCTAGGTACATGGATGGAGAACTTTGCTGACAAATAATTCATTGCATTAAGAATGATGGGAAAAGTTCTTTAACACAGTCAATAACAGCAGCTTTAGATATTATTTTGTAATAAACACCTGTGATAAGACCTGAATGAATGTATCACTTGCAGTGGAAGAACACCTGTGGTAGTGAGACCTTCCTCATAATATGACTACATTTAAAATTTATATGAAGTTATATTGCTATAAATAATAAATAGAGAAAAATTTATTTTAATTTTTGTTAAACTTAAGTGGTAGAATACGTTACCATTCGTGGAAGAGGGCTAAAATATTTCAGTTACATAAAATGAACTTCATCAGTGAACCCACACCAGTGAGTACCAGAAACAGGTGACAAACCTCTCTCAGAAAAAAATATACAACATAAATAAAGTTGTGTGCTCGTGTGCACATCCATACAAGGCCTCATAATCTAAATTCCTCTAGAGCAAAGACAAAATAGGCATCCTCATCTCTGCAGTGACTCAGTGATGATTTTTGCCTAGGGCCAAGGCTGTAGCTCACTGCACTTGTACGAAGAGCTGGAAACAACATTTTTATTCATGCAAATCATGCAGCAGTCACCAAGCATCAGAAAATCAGCTCTACCAACATCAGAGAGGTTCTCACCAGAGAGGACTTGTCAGTGTCACCATGTCCTACGCACACATAGGGCCAGTGGAGAGAAATGCTTTGAAAAACATTCCAAAAAGACCCTATCAAATCAGAAGGCAGAAGACAAATAAAAATTTCTGTATTTATATTGCAATTGAAAGTCTAAATACTTTGAGTAAGTCATCTCCATAAAGTGGAGTCACTGAATTTCCCCTGTTTAGTATCTTGCAGAATCAAGAAAAGAACCATAAAGTTTTCAAGGTCCAGCCTCACTTATTCATGATTGATATTTCAGCACGTGCTATATCCAATGCAGCAGCATTAGTGTTCTGTAGGCATCTTT
Organism: Drymodes brunneopygia; assembly: GCA_013400955.1. NCBI lineage: Eukaryota > Metazoa > Chordata > Aves > Passeriformes > Petroicidae > Drymodes > Drymodes brunneopygia. The sequence continues at coordinate 1,029,285 of VZTZ01046665.1, forward strand.
TTCTATTTTCACCAAGAATACCTCTGTCACTGTAGCTCAACCTAAAATCCATTAAAGCTATTATATTGTGCATAAAAATTGATGAACAGCAAAATTTTGAGCAAACCTAATCACCCATCTATTTGAAAACATCTGTTTGATTTCTACAGGAAGGCTCAGTGGGGTATAACACGCAGCATAAAGCAAAGCAAGTCTCAGCTAACTGTAAATCCAGTGACTAAATTAGAATTACAACAAACATTAGAAATCTGGGGTTACCCTGTGGTTTCACAGCAGCCTCCTGCTGTAAATGATCTAATCTAGCATTTACCACTTTGCTGTTCAATCCTCCTCACAAGGAGTTACAGCCCAATTTCATATCAGCACAAGAAATAAATATGAACCGCGCTGTTCAACAGCTTAAGTCACAGTCTGAACTTTGAGGAAGCTGAGAGTTCAAGATTTCAGGTCAGAAAGAAATAGTTCTTCAGTGAAGAAAAAAGAAAGGAAAAAAAGAGGCAGCAAAGAGTTGTTGGTTGACCTTGAACTGCTTTGGTTTGTTCTATTTTTCGATTAACACCTTCAAGCACAATTAATTCCCATATTTCTCCATATTACACAGTTGTTTATCCTTCTATCTATATTTTCATGAGTTTACAAATTCATATTTCACTGAAAATGCGGAGCTCAGGCACACTTAGAATGGTATCTATCTCCATTTGTCCTCCTCAAAACCTGCTTGTGTCCACAGGAAAATCAACACATGGTGGTTGAAATGGGTGTTATAAAATGGCAAGACATGCCAGCACTCCTTGAATCACCCAGCACAAACATCAGCATTTCATAACACAACAAGAATTAACTTTTTCATGCCAGGATTCTTCCCATCTTCAGTATGGGCAGTGCCTGCAAAGAATGAAATTTTGTCCTTAAACCAATAAGAAACATTGCCTGAAGTCAATCCTCAAGAAGTTGTGTGACCTTTGGATACTCAAAGGAGAAAAACAAAAGCTCTTGCAAATATCTGCATTTATTTGGCTACGGAATTAATGGTGCCAGCCCATTTCACAGCTGACACAAGAAGCAGCAGCAGCTGCTCTTTCAGACACTGACTGCAGCCAAGTGACCGTGCCTTGCCTTGAAAACTGGATTGCACTTCATCAAACTTCTCTGTGCTGTGATTTTATGAAGGCAGTGTGATTTAATTCCTGGCACAGAAGCAGATACTTTCCTGCATGATAGATTTCACATCTAGACATCCAAGACGCTGGACAGATCAGGTTTTTCATAATTAAGATGCCAGCTTCTTATTAAATTGACAGCTGAGTGTGTGTTCATGCACATTCACACATTGCAAGGAGTTTAGGAAGCTCACAGGAAGAACATTCCTGTGTGTGGAGCCCACTCTATGGGAAACAAAGTGAAGACCTCTCTGGTCCATTCAGGTTTCTGTGGACACTTCAGAACGAGGCTGGTACCCTGGAGGTGGTCAGGAAAACGCAAATGAAGAGTTAGGTGGTTGCAACATCATCTCATGTTCAGCAGCAAAACCGATATGGTGAATTCAGCCACTTGATGATGATAAAGGTTTGTATGATTATGTTTTTCATGGTTAAGTGTTCTGTCTGCTAGCACATGGACTTGTTTAAAACTCAATTCATAAACCCATTTGTAGAGTAGTCTCTCCTTAAGCATTGATTGCCTTCACCCTCACACTGTTCCCTCTCTCCTCATTCTGTGTTTCCTTACGGGGCAGAGGGAAAGGTGGCTGTCACTCCATCACCTCAGTCCCTTGTAAAAAAGACACCAACACTCCCACAGCCCTCCAGGGTGGGCAGTGCTCCCTCTACTACAGAGCAGAGGAAAAAACCTGGTGTCTCCAGAAACAGCAGGCTCCAGGTGCTCAGTGACTAAGCAGTAATTAATTATCCCAAAGTTGGAAATGAAGGTCTGAAGCACAAGGCTGATCAATACAGTCATTAGAAAGAAGGATGCTCACCAATCTTGTGTGCCATTCTGGAACTGCAGCTTTCAAAACCACAACATAAAGTATTCAGGCATTGTATGTACATTATTTACATTGTGTATCTGAAAGTATCAATCAATTTCTTTAATAAGTATTTTTCATTTGGAACATTAATCTGAAAATATTTCAGCTTCCAAGGCTTCCTGAGCTGCCTGACTACAGGAGATCCTCAGCCTTCTACTACCAGTAGAGGCCTCAGCTGATTTGGGGTCTTGTAAAGAGATGTGCAAGTGTCACTTCAGCAAATCCCATATGATGAAACCCTCTGGAAAACATTAAAGCAAATACGTGTCCATCCTGAGTAGTAGCCAGAGCTTTTCCACACACAAACCACAGCCAAATCCCTATTATAGGATGCAGTCAGAATATTTGTGCTCAGTCCTCACTTACCCCTGACAAAGCCTTACCACAACAGGGACCAACTATCTCCTATTGCAGGTGGTTCTCCATGCCAAATTATGACCAGAAATTCTATCCAGGACCCAAGAGAGTTTTATTTCCTAATTAAGTCCTGTCTGAACTGGCACCTAAGAGGAATTTCCATTGCAAATTCACGGTCACCACTATTTTGAAACATCCTCACACAGCCAGCAGACCTCAGCAAGAGAAAGGGGTCACTGTGAAAAATTACTGCTGTTTGCAAAGTTCTTTTAGTGGGTGGAAAACTGGGCCATTATTTCCATAACTCGTATTTTCCATACATTTAAAATTATGCAAGAAGTCACCCTTATATATTTAAAAAAGAAAGTATTCTCCATGAAGCATTCCAGAGAATTACAAAATACCCATTAAAAAGGTATTTCCCACTTTTTGTCATTCTCCCCAGTGGTCAGTTAAGCCAGGTTTCACAGCTTTGTTTCTTTTAAGTCTGTTTTGCAAGTGATTGAATACTAGAGAGATGAGCAAAACGTTGCCTGCAGTATTTATGCTTATTTGTCACAGCTTGATATTGGACTGGGATACTGAGAGCATTTCAGAGCCTGTGCAAATGCTCTCTCTGGAATATTTACAACCTGTTGATACATATTCAGGAGCACACCATAAAACCTTATTAAAATGATAAATCTGTCCTCGACTACTATGAGCCTCCCCATCTCCTCTTGCTCTTTCACACATTTTCAATTATTTCCCTTTCACTGCTAACCCAAATATGACATCTTTTCAATAATAAAACAGACAAAGTGCATGATGCTGAGATATCTCTGTGATATCCTCACCTATGCTGAGAGACTGTTTTACTGAAAAACAATGATACTGAGTGAAGAACAGGAGTGACAACTCTTTGCTGTAAATGGCTGCTGCAGATAACAGCTGGAAGCTAAGATGCATTTCATTGTCACTAATTAAATCTGGATATACAAGTAGCAAAATAAAAAAACCAACAAAACAAACCCAAAACTATAACTGGTTCCCACCCATAGCAGAAAACCTGTTTTCTTGAAATCAACTTTTATGAAGTCAACTCAGACAGCAACACTGCTGTTAACAGAGTTTCTAGTGCAAATTCTTCCCTCTTAAATCTCCAAGTCACCATCCTGCAAGCCCCTATTTTACTTTCCCCCCCACCACTGATTTGACTTTTATTCAATAGACTTCTTTGATTAAAGTCAAGAGAGTTAAATCCTAAATTCTTGCCATCATTTCTGTTCCCATATTGTAGGCAGAGTTTTTCGTGCTAGAAATATCCATATTCTAAAACAGAAAAAAAAAAATCGAATTCCCCTGGAGTGCAGTAATTCTTTATTTTATCACCAACATCCTGTATACTAAATAGCATCTGTCTCCCTGAAGAAGTTTTCCCTCCTTCTAAAGCAGTCAGATATGGAGTGCACTGAAAGCTTTATTTTGTGGTTATTACACAAAAGAAGAAATATCCCAACGTTTACTCCCTTTCCCCAGGTGACTCTCAAATTACAGCCAAGTGTAATTCAGAGAGAGGCAAGGGGAGAAAGCAGAAGTGCTTATCAGCAAGCAGAATTGTTCACACGTTAAAGGGAGGGTGTGCATTTACAAGAGAGGATTTTGGTTGCAGGAGACTTTGACTATATTTTGATCAGGTGCTGCTTGTGCCAATGATAGCCCCAATATTCCAAGACTGCACACTTCCAGAAGAACCACACACACACAGACAGTTAAGGAGAAAAGATTAAATCAACATTTTATTGCTCAAATACTGTGAGCTCTCACATGAAAGCACATGGGGAGCAAAATAAAATATAATCTCTTCAATGAAAGTTACAACACAGCCAAGAACAACATCTTGGTTTTGCCAGAACACTAAAGCAAGGGAATCCTCCCTACTCAGACTCTTCCTCAAATCATTGCCCTTGCCCTGCCTTATCCAAAGCATCCTTTAATCCCTCTCCCCAGGGCTGCTAAACCACAGTTTGAGATTCACTGAGGCTTTTGTCCCAGGAAACACAGGTCAATTATCATCCCAGGAAAAAATGGCACACTCCTCCTAACTGCCTTTTGCTTGATCCACCTTAAAGCTCTTAAAATATTCAGCCAATAAAATAAAAGTAATCTTATCTCTGGTTTAACTGCTCCTGCATCACAGTGCCAGCTAACCCCTGGTATTGTACCCCGTGGTGTACAACCAACACACCCACCATCCAAGGAACATTATTATTATTAAAGTCAGAATTCCCAATCGAATGTGAAGACAAAAAAAGAAGAAAACAAAAAAAAGACAAAAACAATGAAATAAAAAAAAAAAACAGATGAGAGAATTGCTCATGGCGTACAGATTTAATTGAACAAAGAAATGCAGCATCAGGTTGATAACCCATCTTCCCTGATCCTATCCAGATTCCTGGGCAGGTCCAAGCACTGCAGCCTCCAGAAAAGCCTGTCCCCTCCATTGGGCAAAGCTTCTGATAATAATTCTGCCCTTCAAATAACTCAAACTGCTGCTTACTCAGGAATTAGTCTGGAATTTCATCAAGGTGGTTTCTTTTTTTTCTGAAGAGAAATTCTCTTTAAGCTGTAATCTAAAGATTTGTTTGGTTTGTCTCATTTATACTACTGTAGGAAGGATACTTGTGATCTGAGGTGCTGGTTCCTCCTGTTTCTGTGATTAATAACTGCATTAAACATGTTATCTGCAAAACTAGGAAAATATTCCATGCTTATTAATGTCTTACTCTTACTGGAAGAAGAAAAGCAACCAACAGTTTCCATTTAAACTACTGATTAGAAAACTACTGACTACAACAGCTGTCAACATACTTTAGAGGATTTTTTTTTCTGTTTCTTCAAAATGTTTTCAAGTCCAAAAATAAGAAGCCAAGAATCAATTCCCAAAATATTATTTCAGATATTAAAAATGGAAACATAACCTGCATCTTGCAGTTATGGCTATTTACTATCAAGTTATGGCCACATAATCCTTACATGTTACTTAAAGACCATTTAGATGATTTTAAGGCATGTCCAGCATCACACAGGTCAGTAAGATGAAAGGTAATAATTGTAGGCAACACAAGGGATGAGCTCTGTTAAAGGAAGAAATGTCTGCAGTCTGTGGGCGTACGTTTTAATACTTAATAACTTCATAAAGTTGCTTCATTTTTGTTATACATATATTTTTCAAGCCAGACATCAGTTTTTATTTACAGTGTTAGCCACTAAGTGTTTCAAATAGTTAATAAGATAGCAACCATAAGGAAAAATGATGTTTCTGCTATAGTTTTAAAAAAAAAAGTTTGCCACATCAAAACACTTCCATAGTGCTTCAAAACTGTCACAACTACTGCCCAAAACCTGCATTATGCCTTGAGCTTTTTTTACCTTGCATTAAGACTGTCTGTGAGTAACTTCTGACTTGCAGGTAATTAACAAACTCACTGAACTCAAAGTAAAATTATACATACCATGGAGGAAAAAAAAACCCCACATATTTAGTTAGTGGTTGGGCAAGGACACTGGAAGAACTTTAGGGGAAAGATCAGCTGAATAAACCATAAGTCCCTACCCAAACCATCAGCATCTCCACATTTTTAGGCCTTTCTGAAGCAAAATTCCTTTCCTCTGCATATCAGGCAAGTTCAGCCAACTATTTCACATTTACTCTAGGTCACGTTACACAGTGAATTCCTCCACCTGAACAGACACTTGGAGGTTGTGTGGGACCCCCTCAGGAAGGAAGTAATTTCCAGCTTTTCCACAGAAAAAGAGAAATTCAGATAGTTGATCTTCATGTAGGTATTAATATTCCTGAGTGATCTCTGGCTATTGCAGCAGGTCTAGGGGAGGAGAAGAGCCCCTCTGAAGAGCTGGGCTGCTTTTCCACCAAAGCCCAGGAAGATCTTCACCAACTGCAGAGGATCCAGGGATCCTGACTGGAGCACATTTTTCAGAGAGGGAAAAAAACCCCCAAGTTTTCTCCTGACAGAAATGATAAATATTTCAGAGACTAGTGTAAGAAACACTTCAAGGCTTCACCAGGATGAGGCAAAATTCCTCATCAACACAGGTGATGGTGGTGCTGGTGTGGAGGGGGGAGCTGTGCAAGGTCAGGCACTGCAGCCAGAGAGGCTCCCCAAAAGCAGCCCAGGACAGCTACAAAACAGCCTTTGCATTTTCACTGCAATTCCTGACAGCACATCAACCCCAAAACACTCCCAGTGCAGTTCCTAACTCCCACCTTGGCCTGAGCTTGGAGGAGTGAGAGTGCTGGATTTGGAGCAAAACACAAGAATCATTGACCAATTTATGCACAGACAGATGTTGGTGTGAAGGCACAGAGTAACAGCACATTGAATATTGCACACAGGGAGGTGGGGGTACACATGCTACAACCAAGACTTACAGGCATTAGGGAAAATAAACTTGGCAAAACTCTTAAGTCTCCCAAGTTTCTCTTGTAGTGTTGAAGCCTTGAGCAAAATTCTAATGGCATCATTTGGGTTTTACATTCACAAAACCAAGTGTGCAAATTCTGCTGCATACAAATAAGACATTTGCATATATTTGACCAAGTTCTGTAAGTTTTGATAAAACTTACTATGTGCTATATCAGTACAGTAGCAAAAAAAAAACCACCACGATGTTTACATGAACTACTTTGAGGAAGAAAAACAATAATAAATCAGGCTTGGCAGAAATTGAAATTCAGAAGGTAGGCTGATCATCAAACTCGAAAATGTTATTTAGTGATACACAATAAAACAAATAACCTGCATTCTCCAATTCCCCAGTTAATGTTTATTGATTAAGTTTTGTTAGAAAAAAGCTATTAGCAGTGCATATCCTTGGACAGGTGCTTAAAGTGGTGTAACTTATATCTAACCATTTGTTCAGTAAAAAGCACTTACAAGGAATTGTTTTTCACTCTTGAGGGGGTAAAAAGTGGGAGTACTTTGCAACAATGCAAGCAGAACAAATTGAAAAAAATGCATTCTATTTTATTGGGTTATAAAAACACGTCATTGCCAAAGTTTCAGAGGTACAGTTAGTATGTTCAGCCCTACATTGCCTTGAAGAAGTTGCTATTCTATTTCCAGACTTCAGAGCAGGCTTTGGAAAAGAAACCCCAACGTTCCCTAATGCATCAGAAATAGATATTGAATTTTAAGTACATTAATTGCATGCAACATTCCAATTACCTACAGCTACTCTGAAATTAAGCCACTCTTGAAGATTGGCATTTCCACCACCATTCTTGCATGTTTTATTTCTGCAGAACAGTTTTCATTCTGAGTGAGTCGAGGAGAAGGGGTAAAAAAAACCTACAAACCATTATCAGGCAGTTATATTATTGCTGTAAAGGCATCAACCAGGTGACTCACTTAAATCTAGACAGAAGAGAACACTGTGTTCTTCTTCAGTTCTCACCTTTCAAGAAAAAGGACTTACTAAAACAGCAGCACAATATCAATAAACTTGTAAACAAGTATGGACATTCTCTGGACACTCTCTTATGACCTTTGCTTAAAGCAATCACAGGCTTTTGTCCCAAACAGTATTTGTTTCTAATTGTACTTCAGGGCATCGTGGATTAATGAGCTCAGCCCAGCCCCACACAGCCACTCACTCACTCCCCCACAGTGGGATGGGGAAGAGAATCAGAAGGCTAAAAGTGAGAAAACTCAAGGGTTCTGAAAAAGACAGTTTAATAGGGAAAGCACAAGCCCTGCACTCAAGCACAGCAAACCAAGGGATTCATTCCCTGCTTCCCATGGGCAGGCAGGTGCTCAGCCATCCCCAGGAGAGCAGGGCTCTGTCACCCAGGGGTGACTCAGGAAGGCAAACACCATCACTGAACGTTCCCCCTTCCTCCTCCTTCCCCCAGTTTTACATGCCCAGCATGGCTCTGGGATACCCCTGGGGTCAGCTGTCCTGGCTGTGCCCCCTCCCACCTCCTTGTGCCCCCCAGCCCTCTCCCTGCTGGGATGGGGTGAGAGGCAGAAAAGGCCTTGGCTCTGTGCAAGCTCTGCCCAGCAGTAAGGAAAACATCCCTGCATTATCAGCACTGCTTCCAGCACAAATCCAAAACACAGCCCCATGCCTGCTACTGTGAAGAAAATTACCCAAGACAAAACAAACATGAGGAATGATTTTTTTCATCCACACAAAATTATTAGGGTCTGAGAAAATACTATTATAAAATAGGTACTCAAATTTGCTATACTTGCAAAGTCAAAATAACAAATCCTGAAGATATTTTACATATCCCTACAAATACCCTCAGCAAACAATGACTGTCATTGTCCAGAGACCACAGGTCCATTTTTAGACAGAAAGTAGTCACCCAAAAGTTTTTCTACTGGGTGACTTTTACATCAAATAATTAATGCACAGCACGCTTTGTGGCCTTTTCTGCAAAACTTGTAGTGCTTCAGCTTAGTGTTCAGCAAAATAAATGTTCTTAAATACATGTTGGATCATCATCAATAAACAGCACATTCTAAAGGTCAGTATATACAAGTTCTCCAAGAAAGCATAAAGGAAAGTCAGCTTTAAACAGTGGGAGAGGAGAAAGAGTCAGAAAGATACTAAAAATATTTCATTAGAGTGCAGCATCCTCTCAGGAACAATCCCTCAGTAATACCACAGGTGCCACTCTGATGAATCCTTTGTTTCTTTCCAAGCTTATATTAGAAAGAGTTATCACAAAGGGACAGTTTTGCTTAGCAAAATAAGCGTGGGAAAAGGCAAGTGCTGCAGGGTTTGCATTTCCAAAGCCTTTCTGTAAGGCATCATTAATTACAAACAACTACACAGAAAAGGAAGCAAAACAAGGTACTCTTGTCCAACCTCTATCATACCACATCAAAGCCCCTTATAGATTATTTCACTACTTCATTTTTTTTAAATTCTGTGAAGTCCAATCTAGTCCTATTTCAGTTTTCTCCAGGGGATCTGATTTAGGTTAATGTTAGTACATTATAACAAAAGACAACAAAAAGGCACTAAGAGTTAAAATAGGAATGTGTGTTTTCAGTACATCAAGGCATTTGACTGCCTTAATTCCAAATGTTTATCTCAAGGCAAAATAGAATTTTATGTTCTCAAAAGCATGCTCAGCTGAAGCTTAAACTTTTCAGAACAACAGGACTCCTCGGTTATTGGCACAAACATTTCCATTCAGGGCCACAGCACCCACCAAGAGCAGGGTCTTCCCAACAAAGCCAGATACTTCACATCAGACACTTCCTCACCTTTAGATACAAGAGTCATAACATGCATCAAAGCTCTGCTTCTTAAAACAACACCAGGAGCCAGGCAACAGTGACGTGGAGATGACCAACAAAGCCAAGACTGCTCACCCAAGAGGCCCCTGAGGCAGCGCTGGGTGAGGCTGGAGCCCAACCCTGCAGGTGATGCCCTACAGATTTGGGAACCAGGTGCTGCATTCATCTGCACATAAACTGAACAAGATGGAAATGTATCAGCCATAAACCTCCTTTGCAAACCTTGACTTTGCTGAGACAGATGAGAGACACTTTGGGAAGTCAGCAGTGCTCACCTTGTCCCCAGCATCCACCAGGCTCAATCCTTTATCCACAGCCTGAATGCTGCCACTTCAGCTGCCACCTCCAAAGTCCCTTCTTCTCTTCCAAAAATTAAATTTTCAGTTGCAGAGCACCAAAACGAGCTGACAGCTTGCCCAGAAGAACTAGAGTTGCCACCAAGGTGCTAATTTTCTGGATATTCTGTATTACTAAAGCAGAGGCCACCCAGCCCAAGCAGGCTCAAAGTAGTTCAGACCCCTCCACACCTCCTTCAAACAAGCAAACCCACCCCCTTGTTTCTGTTCCTTTATGGAAATCACCTGTTTCCCACCTGCATGTAATAACAAAGTCAGCTGGACCCAATGACAAAATCAGCTGGATCCCAGCCTCAAGCTCCACCCAGTCTGCAAAGCAGATCAACAGATACACTTGTGAAGTCAAAGTAATGTGTTTACAGTTTTGAATGTGTTTTATTATCAACTTCAAGTGATTTCCCTCATAAACACCTTCCAAAAGACTGGTGAATGATGTTCCCATGCTCATTATATATATTTATAAATACATATTTATATATGTGTGTGTGTGTGTGAGTGCATAAAAGTTCAGGAAAAACACTCAGGAAGAATCTTGGTTTTCATGTAAGACCTCCTTTGTTCCTTGCAAAGACAGTTTCATAAAAGTAATGCAAACCTAGAAGGATTAAAGTTCAAGGAAAGCAGTAGCTGAGCTCCACACAGATGATGTCAGGAGCAAACTAATGAGACACTGGTCACTCCTGTATCAAATAAATCTCAAGATTATGGATGTGAAAGATGTCCTAATGATATTTTACTATTCCTCATAGAGATTCTAGGCTATTCTGAGACAAAACAGCAGTAAGAAGCAAGACCTACCCTAAGGGTATGAAAATTATTTTGAAAGATTGTCCCTACTAAATGTTAAGACCAAAGGTTCTGTTAGAGGTGGGGGAGCAGGTTAAAGACTGAAAAAGCAAAAAGCATGTGCAACCCAGGAATTAGAGGAAAGAACATGCTCAGAGGGCATCTTTCTCTATGAGGGAGCAGGTGAAGGTCTAATAGCTTTGGAGGCATGCAAGGGTTTGCAAGGAAGAAGAGACAGAAAAACACAAATAGAAAGATAGAAAATATATGTAGAAAGTGGATGTTCCCAGGAAATGTATGAAAGAAAAATGTTCAAAGCTCCATGGTGACAGAGAGAGCCCAGCATCTCCCAGAAAAACAAAAAGAGGGGAGGCACAGGGATGAGTAATGCCAGCCAGAAAACCTAACAGAGGTGGTTTTCTACTGGGAAACAATGGGACAATTAGCTAAAGTTTCTCATGGCAGAAGCACAACTCTCAGTAACTTCTTCAGTCTTCTTGTCTTTGGTGAAAGACGACTATCCCTAGAAGTTTTCCCTCCAGTTTTATTTACTGGAAAGCTGGATGTAGTGAATGACCATGAACTTTACCAGCCTCAGATCTTGGGGGTCTAACACAACATACAGCTGATCAACATAAATCTATGTTTGCTTTTTTTTTTTTTTTAGAAAACATTCTCTCCACTAACATTTCCCCATGATTATCTCATCATCACTTACCAAGTTACATTTAAATAACTCTTGAAAAATAAAGGCATAACCCAGTGATTTATGTAAAAGATAACACCACAGAACTTTACCTACATTCTTCCACCAAGACTTTTGCAGATTGCAACTCATCTGAACTTCAAAATAGTGTGTTTTTCAGAGATGGAGGAAAACAAATAGATAGACGAGTGGAGGGGTTCTAAAATACGATTTGCATTTTTACAAGACGAGGCTGGGCAAAAAAAAAAAAGATCTTACACATTTCCACAGATGTAGCTTGGTGACAAAGATGCTTTTTAGAACACAGAGACTTTTAAAATCTCAAACTCATTCAATCCACAGTCTGTAGTCAAAGCAAATGCACAAAGCTTTTGCACAAAAGAAGATGAACAATCAGCCAGCTAAACACTATTCACTAATGATGCAAGGAGCTATTTCAGAGAGTGGGATCTTTAAAAGCAAACACTATCATGGAAAGATGCATTTATTTAGAAGTCATTAGAATATTTGTCTCATCTATTCTTCCATTTCCTCACCTGAGCTCAGTCTAAGAGCAACACAGTCAAGCTGTTTAATAATGGAAAATTCAAAACCTTTGCAATAAATACATCCTTATGCTATTTATTTTCCAATGCAATTTTCAAAACATTAATCAAAGCAGCAGAAAATAAAAAGACTCAGAGATATCTCAGCAAATCTAATAATTCTAACTTATATTAAATGTTTTTTCTCTTGTGTGAGCTATTTATTTTTTAGTCTATCAGAACCATACACAAGGCTATCTTTAAGAGAAGCAGTAGAAGCTATTTAATAGAAATTTTTTAATATCTTTCTGGATGTGGTGGGCTGACACCAGGTGCCCACAGAAGCTGGTCTATCATTCCCCTTCTCAGCTGGAAAATAGAGAGATAATATATATCAAAAGGCTAATAGGTCAATTTAAGAAAAGGGAGAGGTCACTCACCAGCAAAACAGATCTGACTTGGGGAAACAGCTTTATTACCCACCAAAGTCCTTTTTCTCAGGCTCAGCTTCACTCACAATTTTCTCTCCCTCCTCCCCACCAGCAGCACAGGGGGAGAGGGAGTGGGGACTGTGCTCAGCTCCTCACACGTTGTCTCTGATGCTCCTTCCTCCTTGGGGGGGGCTCCTCACACCCTTCCCCTGCCCCAGCATGGGGTCCCTCCCACGGGAGTCATCCCCCACAAACTTCAACAACTTTCCCCTGGGCTGCAGCTGCTCAGGAACTGCTCCAGTGTGGAACCCCCATGGACCCACAAGTCCTGCCAGCAAACCTGCTCCAGTGAGGGCTCCTCTCTCCACGGGGCCACTCCAGGGTGGGCTCCCCATGGGGTCACAGCTTTATTTCAGCCATCCACTGCTCCACTGTGTGATCCCCCATGGGATTCCCCCCATGATCCTCCCTGGGTTGCAGGGGCACAGCTGCCTTATCAGGGGCTGCAGGGGAAGCTCAGCTCCAGCCCCTCCTTCTCCACTGACCTGGGTGTCTGCAGACCTGTTTATTCCCTTCTCACCCCCCGTCTCCAACCACAGGTTGTTGTGCAGGTTTTTCTCCTCCTCCTTCTTAAACCCCAGAGGCTCTTCCACCATCACTCAGGAGCTTGGCCTTGGCCAGCAGAGGGTCTGTCCTGGAGCCACCTGGCATTGGTTCTGTTGGACACAGAGGCAGCTTCTCACAGAAGCCACCCCTGCACACCCCCAACACCAAAACCTGGTCTTGCAAAGCCAATAGACTGAATTAAGAAAGGGAAGGGAAGAAGAATTTTTTTAGAATAAGAAGTCATGCAGTCTTTGTGGCAGTCAGCACTTGGTTGAAGCAAGTGGCAAATATTGATCTAGCTGTGCAAAGAATCATGTTGGTCTCATTCAGTCAAAATCATGACAAATGTCCATGAAAAGTGAAAAAAAAAGCTTAGAGCAAGCGATGCTAGACTTGACAGCACTGAGATAAATGCATGCACACCATTTAGCCATGTTGGAAGACTTGCTTTATTACTCCTCTGCTGTTTGGCTGTCTTTTTGTGATCCTTCTCCAGCAGAGATCCTAAGTTCATTTTGAATAAGGTTATTTAGAAACTTCCTTTGTCATTCCTGATGACTGATATAGATGACTTTTTCCTTACTGAAGAAAATAGATCAAAGTACTCTTAACATTTGCATTGTTAGACCTGCTTTTTTTACATCAGGTGGAGGCAATTTTTCCCTTCAGCAAGTTCTTATTAGTTTTAAAACTGTCTTGAATATGACAGACTGTCTTTCTCAGTGAAAGTGACTGAGCCCCACAGACTTCAGTAAATCTTCAACAAATCTGAATCAGAACAAAATCAGCCCAGTAACTGGTCAACACCCTAGGGCAGAGACCAGAGTGCTTATCATCAAAATTATTTTGGTAGCTCATTGGAGGGAACGAAGCTCTGAGTTCTCTAGACAGGAGTCTGAACAAAATGCTTCTGAACTATCCAAAGGGAAGGAGTGTTGTAACATCAGAATGTGTTCGGGCTTTCTTTTTACCTCTTCATCAAACCATAGAATTTTAATGATGCACTATTGCCTGTAGCTATCAGCACACTGTACACCATTTTGCCCTGGAATTAGCAATTTTCCCTTTTGCTAGTCAAACCCCTCCTTTTCCAGTTGGATGTTGCCCTGATATCAGGCTCTGTGTGTTTGTGTGCATGTGTGTAAACGTGATCAGAGCAGCTGACAGAAGAGCAGCTCCCATCCAAGTGGAAAATACAATTTTCAGAAGATAAAAACATGCATTCCCAGAGACCACAATCTGTCTAAATAAGTCATCTGTTAAATGTAGTTACCCAGTAATAGAGCAGTGAAAATGATCTAAATTTCTAGTGGCTCTCATGTAAAGTTCTTCTATGCTCTTTGCTATAATTAAAAACAGATTTCATAAAATCATAGAATCATTAAGGTTGGAAAAGACCTCCAAAGTCATCGAGCCCAACCTTTGACCAAACACCACCATGTCAACTCAGGGCTGTCATATCCATCTACCTCTTCAGCAGTTAGCACTTTGGATAAATTTTCTATTCTATTTCATAAAATCTGAACTTTAGAAATACATGAAATATGGAGGGCATCCTCACTTTTGAAGGAAGGAGGAAAACACAGGGATTTTGACAGTTTCTGTAGCTCTTTCCAGTACATGAATATACACTCTGGTGTGTGCTGGCATGAAGAAAACCACCAAAGCCCCAATGGACAACTGGAATGGAAGTTACTAAATCTAAGAAAGAGATACTAAACTTCTTGCTGACATAATAAATCAGGATATAAACATCCTTGCCCTCCCTCTCTGGGAGTCATATTCTGGGAATCATACTGTGTGTCATATTCAGTTTCCACCTCCTGAAAACTCTGATGAATTTTTCTGGTAACAGTAAGACTTGTGCTTTTCTTCTGAGTAATTTCCTGCTGCATTCTGCTTTTCCTATCCATTGTGAGGGAACATTCATGCTTTTTTAATCTCTAGTCTTTTTCTTCAGTTGACAAGTGCTGGGCATCTCCTTTCCCACCCTCTGATATAATAGGTGTGGCATTTCCTTTTTTCCAAGAGGCAGCCTTAGCTTCTCCAGTTTTCTTTCAAGAGGAGTAGCACACCATGCCCTGCCCCATATTCCCTGCTAAATGTGCTGGAGGGCACCCTTGAGCTTAATGCCTCTGTGATGAGAGCAGGTTTGAATATGTGGAGTGCAAATATTATTTACAGGGAAGGAATATCTTCACGTTTTTCCCTCTTTAGAGAGATAGCAGTGAGATACACACCTTTCATTAAGCAAAAATTATCATCTGTTTTCCTAAGCAGCAATCTTCATTCTCGCTTAATAATCAGCCTTTAAGTGAAGTAAGAGTGCTTGTAATTAAAGGATGCAAATAAATGGTCTGGTTTTGAGGGATGCTGAGCACTAACTGCAGATGGTGTGTCCCTGCTCCCCTGACCTGCTCCTCTGACCCTCATTAAGGGCACACCAGAGCACATCAGGGCTGTGCAAGGCAGAGTCAATTCTCACCTCTCCAGACACCATAATGTAAATAATAACATCATAATCCCTGTCATCTAACTGGAGCCAACCTGGTACCTGCATGGTATAGATAATCCCAAATATATAGGTATTTATGGTAAAGTAGAAAAGGCAAGAACTGTGAGGGATCAGGCTCTAGGTCATCCTAGGAATCAGCAACAGCTCCTAAAGATGGCTCTGATGCCAAACACTGTTCAACCAGCTCCTTCTCATCTTCCCTGTCCATGAAGCCATTGAGACCACTCACACTGCTCTGAGGGGGTTTTGTCCTTGGGCTGAGGCTGCCCCAAATCCCTGTGTCACACTGATTCAGTCTCCCTTCACCCCACAGGAGCTAGTCAGGATATGTACAACAGACAGACATGCTCAGAAAGGAAAGCAAAAGAGTAGAGGGATTTAAAACTGGGGGGAAATAGTCAGCTAGATCTCTTCTAAGAGCCAAGCAGTAAAAATCAAAATAGGATGTGCATCCCCTGCAATGCTGAGTTATTGCCCTAATAAATGCCACTGCCAAGGAGGAGCTTCTTGCACAAGACAGTGTGGCCCCGGAGACCAAAAAGCAACTCTTATACTTACCTTTCATGAATCCAGTGGGAGGACATTTTTCTGACAGCAGTATCTGCCACATTAATTTCTTACATCAGTTCAAGCTGTTTTATCTTCTGTTTGGTGTCTTTGGTTGTATCCACACAAATGTGTTCAGGGCCTCTTCTCAGAGGTCCTTTCAGAAAGGAAATACACCCAGGGGGGATCTGATGGAGGGCATAGTGGTGTCACAGCTGTAAAAACCTCACTGAAACTTAACTTTGTCCCTCTGTCACAGCTGACATGCAGTAGTGGGATAACACAATAGAGGTAAGGAGGAAGTATATGAGGGAAAAAACTCCAGCATCCCAATCTGATTAACCTCCAGACCTGCAGTGACAACCCAGGCAGAGAGGAAAGACATCTATCTGTCAGCAAACATCAGCATCCTGATCCATGTAAGTGAATGGGAAAGGATGAAGAAGAAGGAAACAACTTAAGTTTCTTAACATTCCTGGAAAAAAACATCCCAGAAAGGAAAAGAGCCTGCAAAGGGATGCCATAGAGGAAACACAAATTATTCACCTGATTTATTGCACAAGGGGAATTTAAATGTGATGGAAACCCCCAAAAGTTCCAGATGTATCAAGCCTACAATGTCAAGAAGGGAGGAGAGTTTACAAATGATGTAGCTAACAGACAAGCTCCAGTCCTTCTTTCACTCCATACTCATATGAAGTAGAGTTTGCAGAAAGAGGAAGAGGAAAGCAACTTGGACTTCACAGCTGGATACTGGAATTTCAAACAATGTGCTAAACTGAAGGTTCCCTGCCCCGCTCTTCTCCAACACCAGCTTCACACACCAGCTCAGAGACCAACCACCATATCATTTTTTAATATTTTTTTATTTACCATTCAAACAATTCACTGTTACCATTTTAGTGTCATAGTGTTTTAGAGCCTGAGCCCAGGATCAGCTTTAATGGAGCAGGTTTCATGCAAATTCAGGGCAAAAAGACTCTCAAAAAACTTGAGATTTAAGTACATAAGAAGTGTGGGCATTCTTTTGCAAATAAACCCTTCATGCAGCTGTTTCCAGTTCAATTACCTATTTCTGGGGTTTTTTTCTTTTTAATTTAATGCAGGGGATTAAATAACTTTATCTAAGCTAATGCAAATATCACTTAAGCTAAGTAAAACTTTCCCACTATTACTTGTCTTCCAGTTTGACACACAATTTTGTGAAACAGAAGTTTGAAACAATAAATACTTTTCCATAGGCCCAATAGCTATGTGCACTGTGGAATGCTTTGCTGGAGTGACAGAGTGGATACCAAAAGCCTAAATATGTTCAAAAACCACCTGTAGACACTCCTATAAATAAAAGATCCCTCAAGGTGGTTAGATACAAAGGCACAGGCAGCGTTTCCAACCTGCATGGCCTAAGCTTCAGCCAGGTGAGAGGGTATTCCAGGACAAGGATCTCTCTGTACCTGCCCAGGTCTGGTACTCTTTTGCTGAGTACCCACTGCCAGCCCTCCTCAGAGAGAAAACAACAGGCTCAGAAAGAATTTCTGCCTGCCCCAGCACAATCATTCCTGTGGAAAAGACAACGACAAAAAATTGGCTCAGAAAAACAAGCTTTAAATTGCTACCCAATATGATCAAAACAGAAAAGCTCCTTGCTACCATCAAATCTGTTTCTGTGAGGCACAGCAGCTGAACAAGATGTCACTACACTGAGCAGGGCACAATCTGAGGATGAGCCACAGTTTGAAACCAAAACAGCACACAAAATAACAACTAGCAAACTCTTAGCGAACACCACAGGAAGCAAGAGGTCCTAAGGAGATATTTGAAGGAGATGGAGAGACTACTTGCTCTCACTGTGACATCCAGTGCCCTTGCACACTGTTTTGGGAATTACTAGACAGTTTCTGCCACCATCAATGTCACTCAGGCAGTTTTCCCCAGGAGAAAATAATTTTTCAAGGTTTACAGACACAGCAGAAAAATAATACACTAAATTGTCAGTTCTAGAGAGGCACTTTCACATTCCTGCTGGACTGAGTGTAATGGCATCAATCTAACACCAGATGCAGACTACAGTGCAAACAGAGATTCATCAGAAACAGTTGACTCTTACTGGTCAGGAGCAATGGACAGAGAAGGAATGTTTTGCTATTATTTCTGCCATTTATAAGGTCACTTGTGGTATAATATATTAATTGAAACAACAGCAAGTGATATAAGTAGCTGAGGGAGGAGACTGTATTCACTAGTGCCAAAACCTGCAAAAGGAAAAACAGTGTTCAGCTCATATAAAACTGGAACTTGGAAAGCCTGCAGAGGACAAGTCCTAAGCAGCCACTTCAGCACCCAGGGAAAGAGTATCTGTTTCGTCTGATGAAGCTACAATGTGGCTGTGTGATGCAGGTGGTTGCTAGAACTTCTATCTTTAAAGGCTTTGCTTTTCTTAATAAACAACATTAGAAATTACCTTCTAGTATTTTCAACTCTTTTTAGCTTTTGTGGAATAAATATATGCAATGGGATGTAGCGGCTGGTTTCACTGAAACACATTTTGGGTTTGTTTCAGAAACAAAAACTCAACAAACATCACGAGCTAAAGGAAAGGGCACTGAGTAGCATCCTGGATTACTTGGCACCGAGGTAAAGTGTGCACCATGGAAGGGAACTGCAAAGAGCATGCAAAGAGGAGCTCAAAGCACTGCCTGCAAACAGGTTGTCTGTGCGGCACTCAGCCTGCTCGGATGACGGGCTGGAAACAGCCACTGAGAGGTGCTGAGCCTGAGCCCCAGCGCCGAGTGCCGAGCAGAGGGAGGGAGAAGGCACCGAGTGGGTGTGCGAGTGTTGGTGGGCGCTGAAGAGCTGGGGCTCAGCCCAGGGACAGCAGGTCACAACTCCCGGGCACGTCTGAGCTCCTCGGCAAGGTGTCACCCACTTCAGGTTCTGCTGAAATATACGACTCTGACAGCCGCGCAGTTCCTCTGCAGAAGAGCTGAGCACACGCTTGTTCACCTCTGCACCACCTCACCCTGGCAGCCCTTCCTCACAGCCCGGCCGTAACATTTTGGGGAGGTGAACAGCCTCACCCACGAGCGCACACCCGTGAAGATCCCAAAACCCACACAAGCCGGGTGCTTGGAACAGACCTTCCCCTTCAGCCCCGCTCCAGGTAGCGGCCTTTCCACCCAATTTAGGATACAGCAGGGCCCCCCCAGCCCTGGAGCCGCGGAGGCGGCACAAGCGCAGGGTCCGCGGCCAGCACCGCGCCGGGGCTGCAGGTGCGCGCATCCCGGGAGCCGCGGGCGGAGTACGCCAGGCATCCTGCCAGGCATCTTCACGGGTATCCTCCCGGGCATCTCCCGAGCATCCTCCCGGCCGGCCCTCGGCCCCGCCAGCCCCGCCCCGAGGCTCCCGCAACGCGCGCAAGTTGCGGGGAGCGCAAAAAACGCGGAGAGCGCGGAGCCGCCGCGGCCGCAGCGCCGGGCACGGAGCGCTCGGGGCGGCGCCGGGGTTTGCCCCGCCGGCTGCCGCTTCCCCGCCCCTCCCCGCCTTCCCTCATTTCATTTTTGGCGGGGGCAGCGCCGGCTGCGGAGGGAAACGCTTCGCTCTCCGCGCTCCGGGACCGGCGCCTGTCGCGGTGCGGATGCGTACGGATGAATCCTCGTGAAAGCAGCTCCCGACGTTTCTCCCCCCAAAAAATACCAAACCCAAACAAACCGCCCACTTGGATAATTAAAACGGTAAATCTAGCTAACTTTTCGTTATCTTGCTTGCTGTGTGCTTATATATGTAGATATTTATTATTTATCTGGCTTCATTTCGTCATCCTTTGGTTTTTGTTAATTATCTGATCTTGTGCTGCCAGAGAACTTGAAATATTGGGGTTTGGAACAGAGGAGCACTCCGTTTCTGCTTTTTCCTAAAGTTGGACTGAGGAATGAAAACGTTCCTAGTTCATACCAGCCTTGTGCATGTGTTTACTTGCTTTACCAGCCTGAGCAGAGATGAGATTTCCTGTGGCAGCATCCTCTTGATGTTTGCTTTTCCTTTAATTTTTGCCAGCAATACAGCAAAGATGCGTGTATGCTACACACATGCAGTCCTGTGGGCTGATGGATTTTGTATGCTGGCATTCACAGCTGAGATTCCAACTAGGCTTTGAATCCCTCCAGTTTATGATGTTAACAAGTGAACTGTCTTCTGTTTTCATCCTAATTCAACTTGTGGATTGTCAAACCACTACAGGATTCTGCCAAGAGATCATCCAAACCAAATCAAGTGATGTTTCTTAGCCCTATAATTATTCAGTTGCCTTTTCAGGGATAGAAGCATGTTCTGGTTTGTACAGGTCACACAATTTGTACAGCTTCATAATCCAGAGGGCTTTTCTTTGAGAGGATATTCATGTTATGCAGTCCCTGTATTGGTTGGATGCTTTATGAGACTGGGCAACCTCAGGCTTTCTGCATATTATGAAAACCAACTTTAGCAGACTATATGTCTTTGCTTTTTTAGGTATTGCAATTCCACAGATATTTATGCTTGCTACTATTAGCTATTCTTCTTCTTGGAGTATTAATCCAGCAGATATTTACCTGAGGAAAATAAAATTGTGAGGTTAGTTTAAAAAAACTCAGTGTATACATAGAGAAAAGACTGACTTACTCTCATCAAATAAGAGAAAATGAGAGCATCAGTTACATTGCTGGTAAAAATTACTGACCTGAACTTTGCTGCAAAATACAGGCTAAACTTTCAAGTCTGACTTGGGAAAAACTTAGCTCAGGGTAGACTCTGTTGCTCTTCACTGATTTTGTTTCTTTCCTTTCTGAGAAAGTCAGTCATGTATTGATCTGCCTACCCATACATGCATGAGCACATTCACCTGCACAGGCACACACCTGATACTGTCCAAGTGCAGGACTTGTGAGTTGAGTTTTTGAGCCACAGAGGACTACAAACAATGCAGGGGAAAGGAAGAAGGAGGAGAGATTTACAATATTTGCTGTTGGGCACATATTTTAGGAATCTTACCTTGGAAATGAGTCTCAGTAGTCAAAGAAGAGAGGCAGGACCCCATGTGCACTTGGCACAGCTTCTGCTCTGAACTGCTGCTTGCTGTGATTACATCTGTATTTAAATTAATCTTGGAAAAACTTGTGTACATCCATCATTTATCTTGTTAGTGTTAAAAATGGGATAAAACATGCATTTGCTGGTTAATTTGGTCTACTAAATTCTAAAATCTGTTGACCCAAGAGACAAGTACTTTGTTTGAGGACTAAAAAATTATTTTTGTTTACGACCACACAAATTGCTGTGTGCTGACGCTGCAAGCTTCACTTCTTGTAGTGCTGCATGAAACAGGAATGTGAAATTAGGAGTCGTTTTTTCTCCTGCACAAAGGACTTGAAAGAGTTAAGTGATTGGTCAGCAGTGCTGCTCAGAGCATTAGTAACTCCAAGGAATATTACTTTCTGAACACTTGGAGAGATACAGCGGTTTCCTCAGGTTGTTTTAAGGAACTGTAAGAGGACTGCTCTTGGTACCCCTGCCTCCTCACAATTACCATTCACACCTTCTCTCTTTGGTGTGACTTCTGCAAAGTCCAGATTTCTGCCAACCCTCTCATAAATATCTGGAAGTTTCTTCTTTTTGATTGTACAGACTGAAGCACTTGGAACGTCAAAGGAGGGGAAAAGGTAATCAGCTCCAAGCCATTGTGAAAAGTTAATACAGTATCTGAAGTAGGATTTCTGACTTACCTAAAAGTCTGCTTTTTAACAAGGAGATTAATCAAGGCTTTGTTGTTTTATTGTCATTATTATTATTATTATTATTATTATTCCCAGAAGTTTTGGACTCTACAGCACTCACTGCCCTCAGTGAAACCTGCAAATAACCAAGTTTCCTTGCATACTTCCTCCTCCTTCCTTCTCTGAGAGTTCCAGATTGCCTGTTCTTTTACCCAGGCAGCAAATCAAAGGGCTGACAGAATACAGTCAGGCAGGAGGCACCCACTGCATGTAGAATCTGACTTCTCAGTACCAAGACTCCTCCTGAGCTGGAGGAATCTCTCAGGTGTTCCTGTCATTTTGTGCTACTTCCGAAGCTGAGGGTGACATACCACTGCTCTAGTGATGGAGAGAGCATAAGTGATTAAAATTCAGGTATTTTTAATGACTTACTGATGCACAGCTGTTAGAAGCATGAATTTATTTGATCTGAGAGAGTAACACCTTTTTGCCCTGATTTTTCTCTAAGGTATTTACTGGAAAAAAGGCTTGTATGCTGCCAGACCCAGTGGTTTGCCATGCTATTAACCCCTCACCCAGAAACTGGGGGGAAAAAAGGCACAGCTTCAAAATGCATGAAAAACTGACTTTAAGAGAGCTTTAGCAGTTGAAATCAGTTTTTATACCTTTGTCTTTTAAATGACTAATCTCTTTCTGGGGGTGTCCATTTAACCTGTGATATAACTTTAGAAACTGCTGGAGGCAATTTGTACTATAGGATCTGAAGTGATTAACATTGGGTACACACATATATATAAAGCATTTCAGTATTTGATGGGTTGCATCTCTTGGCTTTGGATGCCTTTTTCTTTTTTTTAATGTCACAGTCTTATCTGCAGGGTAATTTATGAGCACAAGCAAAGGTTACAAATGCCCTAATTCAAGCTTCAACTGTTATGGCATTTTTATACAAATGCTCATTTTCTTTGTCATACCATTTAGCAAAAAGGATCAATGTGATCCATTATCCTGCAACTACTGTGTGAAAAAAAAAGTGGTTCTATCAAAAATGTGTCCCCTGGTTTTATTTTTTTGTAAACTAATTATATATGTCAGACATAACGTTGCCCTCTGCTATTACATTATGTTTCCAAATGGAATAAAGTTGGGGAAGTTTCAATGCATGAAATAAACAAAGTATTTTTCCATGGGCATTTCATATCCATGGTTGGAGATTTGCTCCTGGCAGAGGAGCAAGTCCTTCTGCCTATACAATTCACATTTTAATTAAAACCAGGACACATTTCAGAAAATGTAGGGCATGTATATTATATATATTGAATTTCAAGTGTTATTTTCTTGATGGTTCATCTTATAAATTAATGCTGGAGTAAGAGAATGGAATTGGAGGTAATTTCCTCCACATTCTCTTTAGGTCCTCAGTTCTGCAGCTCTTGGAGGAAGAAAAGCACATGGGATTACAGTGAAATATGCAGACCTAGACATCCTAAGGATTGACTAAACACTTTTGAGTTTGCCTTGCCTTCAGCAGGAGTGTAATCACGTGGTAATCTGGGAAGCTTGCTTGGAAATGGAAGCAGTCTGAAACTGGGTTTGGCTCCTACAGCTGTGCATCCCTGTTGTGTGCATTTGCAGGTTTGCTGTAGGGGAGAGGTCAAAAGCCCAAAATTAAAGGCAGGATGGCTAATTTTAAACAGTTTTGCTCTGCCATGAAGCATCAGCTGCTCAGGACCACAAAGTGTCCGACCTAAGAACTCCTAAATCACTGGCTCCTCTGAAAAATGGGAGGATTGGAAAAACTCTATCAGTGTATGAGAAAAGTAGCCTTGTTGACTATGTTTAAGTATTGTTTCTTCTTGTCAAAATGCAAGATGAGTTTTGAAAGGTCTGAGACAAGGCTTATCAAAGTGAAAAAATGTCCACCTAAGTTATTTTTTTCCTTATTTGTTCCTAGAATCTTGTGCTTAATTCATCGTATTTTGTAAGAAACTGTTACTCTGCTATGTTAAATAGCATTTAACCTTTTCAGGCTTTGACTGCACTGGATATGTGTTGATTGTGGAAAATAGAATGATTTGATGGTGAAAACACCCAAAAAGAGTCAGCCAGTCAGCTGGCTCATGTACGAAGACAGCACTTATGCCCTAAGTGCTAATCTGCAAGAAGTCATTCTCTGCCACAGGGAATACTGGATTGCAGAGTGACAATCCTGCTATTGAGCTGTCTGTGAGGTACAAAGAGGGGCCAAGGTGATTTAGCTGCCTACCTGCATAAATAAGTAGGTGCCTATGCTTGCACATGTGCACAAACACACAGAACAGTTCCATGGAGGCCAGAACAAAACCCACATGAATGAACAAAAAGTTGTGATGAATCGTGAAGCAACACTGGGACGATGACCTGCTGGAGAAAGAGGAAAAGAAAGCAGAAATGAAAACTAAGAATCACAGAAATGTCTGGTCCAGTACACAGATTTTTGACATGGGTGAGAAGGGTTGGAACTGGCTACCTCACCCAGAAATGCTTATGCAGTAATGAGAGGGGATTATAATTTGATGGAATTCTTCCAAAGGGTACTTTGTACCTACTGAAGTGTGGTTTCATTTGGCAGCTTCTCCTGACTGGAGGAGAGCTTCCAAACTCTGCTGCTATAAGTCACAATCAAATATATGATAATGTTAGAAAACTTTGACCTTCAAAATAGAGTTTGAGAATATTAAATTACCGTACCTATAACAGAGTCGTGTCTGTAATAACAATTACAGGCAAGACGACAAGAGTCAGAATCCCCTTCCCCCTTTTTCATGGCAGTCAAAATAAAAGTTCATTTTAATAAAGTTTCATTCCTTTTCCTTTCTTCCTAGAGCTGTCTGTAGTTGGTTCCTACAGCAGCTGAGTGAGCAGGGCAGGGCATTTGGCTTGGGTCTTTTCGTGGACTGGAATGCCAAATATTCCTGCTTGTTGTTCCCTCCCTCTGTCAGAGGACGCGGTGTTCAGTGAATCACTCTTAGGGCCAGCAGCAGAACGTGACTTCAGCATCACCTTACATCTCCTGTCCTCCCAGTCCCACTGCTTTTCTTGCCTCACAGCAATTAGGTTTCAGGCAGACCATCCTTGCTCATCCTCTGCTGTTTGAGTTTCCTGGGTTTTGACTTGCTGGATTGCTACTGATTGTACTCACATGGAACAACTGACACTGCCCTGCCTGGAAAACTTTCTGTGTGGACAGCAGTAGTCCCTTGGGCTGTTATTTCTGCCTGAATCCAGAAGCCACTGTGCATGACACTTACTGGAGGGTTGCTGTAGTACATCAAAACAAGCAGTTTCCAGTTTTAAGTGCAGATGATTTATCTGTATTATAACCACATTAGTTAGTCTCTAGATGCATACATTTGGGCCATAATTTGATCTTTCACTGGATAAGAGTGATCCTTCCTCTGGGAGGAAAGAAACACATTCCTTTTTTTTTACCTAGCACTGTTGATTTGATAGCATTAAATCCATCCAGCTCATTTGCATTAAGCATAAGATTATCTCTAAATTTAATATGGGGGGGGGGGAAGTAGCTATCAATACTTATTTTCTTATCCTTAGCTTTGTGCTAGATTATAAAAGATCAGCCTGGCTTGGAGAAACCACTGCAGTAGGCAGTGATGGAGCCCACGGAGTACAAGTTTGCCACCTCACTGCGATGACTGTGGCTCACTGAGTCACTGATGACAAAGGGGTGCTCTGAAACCAGCAGAGACAACTGAAACAGGGAGGTCTGTGACCAAAATATGGTCCTTGAGAGAGATTTCAGGCCATGTTTTCTTGGTAACTCAACCTCTAGAGGATGTAGGCTTACTTGGACCTCATCAGTATTGCTTAGAGATGCAGCCCAGTCTGTTATCAGAGTATCTTTCTCTAATTTGTATTATAATAAATCCTAGTAAACCCAGCACAAGCTTTTAACAGCTTTTAACACAGACACAAAGCCATAAATGTGTGTTGGGTGAAAATACTAGGACTATGTGCCATTGTCTGGAAAGCTCTAATCAAAAATAGCTCATTAGAACAACTATTGTCAAGTTATAAACCTTACACCACTTGTGATTGTTCAGGAGACTCCCCTGGGTATCCTGAAGTGTTTTAATTAATCGTTTAATAAAAATTAGTGTTTAATTATTCATTAACAGTTGAGCTGAGGGAATAACCTGTACAGTTGGTAAGTGTGCAGGTGATAAAAGTTGAGGAGGAATGCAAATGGATGGAACAAGTCAGAATTAAAGACTGTCTTAAAAAAAATGCAGCTTAATAGAACCAGTATCAAAGATGCTCTTGGGAAGGAACAACCAAAAGTGAAAATTTAACAGTGGCCAGGCAGAGATGACACCCCAGCAGTATCACAGAGCTGATCCATGTTCTGATGATGTAACTGGTGAATCCTTTTTGAAAAACTGCTACATGGCCCTCCACATCCTGAACCTGGGGAACAGAGGGAGCAAGGCTGCTCTGTAAGGGTGCATGTTCTGGGAGCAGAGGTGACCCCAGCACAGGCACTCCTCACCAAAGGGACACAGCCAAGCACAGGCAGGCAGAGCCAGGTGCCCCTAATGGGACCAGTGACAGCCCCAGAGCAGTGAGGGGATGAACCAGGGGCCACCCAAGGGAGCAGCCAGGAGCAAAAAATGACACACATTGTTTAGTGACATAGAAAAAACTTCAAATGTAGCAGAGAAAACAAGAAAATAATATAATTATCCTCTCAAGAAAACAGGAAAGTCAAACTTTAGAAGTCTAATAGCATTTTGGTCTCTGTAAAAGATGCATTTAAGACTGTTGATTTCTTTCCCAGGAAAATGACTTCCATTCTGTCCTAACACTTGTATCTATATAAACAATATTCTGGATTGGGCTTGCCCAACATAACAACATCATTACCATCTCTTCTGCACAAAGAATTTTTACATGAGAGTCATAAATCAAGCTCCTTCTCACTCTGCCTTTCACTGAAGGCTTTTAATTTTTTAATTCTAGTCAAGCCTCACTCTTCTCAAAGACTGTACTGCAGGTCTTATTATGAAATTACCTGAAGACTGACAGTTGCCAGTGGCAAAAAGGGCCCCTGCTGTTTTGTAAAAGGAAAAATGTGTTTCTTTTCATCTAGACCAAAAGCCTTGTGTGATTATGGGGTTTTGGGTTGTTGGGGTTTTTTTTAATTAATATTTTAGGATGTTTATATTTAGAATAAACAACCATTTTCTATTAATAATGAGGAGCTGTGTCTACACTGTCACCTCTCTGATTTGCTGTTAAGTCCCTATCTTTTAATCATTTCATCTGTATCAGTTTGAGTTTGTTTGGACCCTGTAATGCAGAAAACCAATCAGTTCCCTTCAAGATAGAAGCCAGATGTGGACTGAGAGGTGATTTGTTGAGGAGACCATTTCAAATAAGCACAACAGCCAGGACCTTATCCAGACTGGGATCTTTCTGTGCTGCACAGTGTTTTCCAGCACACTTCCAGCACATCTTCCTCCCTCAAAGGCTCACAAACTTTTATGCCATGTCCAAGGATGTGCAGTTTATCCCCCCTTTGATATTAGGTTATCAAACTACAGACTGATTGAGCCCTCACGTCAATTTAGGTCTTCTGAACCATAAAATCTCTAAAAACCAGTGATGATGTCTTTCAGCCACATGGCCCTGTGCTAGGTGTGGGCACAGCTGTTTGTTCACATTGCTCTAGATGGAGTTTACAGGAATATTGTGGCACCAGCCCCACCTTAGCTGGGAGCAGGTAACTCTCAGCAAGAGAGACATCTTCTTCTGTTTGTTTCAGAAATTAGTCATTCAGGATTAAGTTTTTTGTTTGCATTTCAGATTTTGACAATGGCCTAGACACACCCTAGGATTTCTCCTTGGGGAAAGCAAACAAGGCTCTCCTCAGCCCAGGGCAAGGCAGTTACCACTGGACAGATGACAAAATGAAACAGCAAGGTGAGCAGCCTAGGATGCATCCATTAGTTTTTGGCACAAAAGTCAGCAGTGCTTTCAACTCTCTGTAGAGACAAATCTGACCTAGAGAATGCCTATATTTGGATCCAGCTGCCAAAGAAAGACAGGTAAAGAGGGCATTAAGTGTGGAGCCTGCTCCTGACTGACTGTAGTGGCAGCCAGCCCCTGTAAGTGTTGGGCCATCCAGATCCCCTCGTAACAACAAAGAACAGGAGCCTTACAAATGCTGTCACTTTCCCAGAACATGATTTGCTCTTTGGTGAGGCAGTTACACTATCCCTGGTGGACAACAGCCTGGGCTGTGTGTGTAAATGGTATTGGGACAAAATCTGCTGTTCACACTGGAATTCCAAATCCACTGTAGTTGCCCAAAAGCCAGGAGTGTCATCTGCACTTAGATAAGTGATCTTTAATCGGTGCCAACAGCTCCGGGTGCATATCTTGTTTTTAAGGTGACCTATGAAGCTGTCAGCTGTAGCTGCTTGACCTATAACAGATAATGCCATCAGCAGGAACAAGCACTAAGATGAAAAATAGCTTTCCTTGCTTTGCCTAACATTCATCTGACACTCCTGAAGGCTGGAGCTGGGCAGCACAACTGCACACAGAGTGCAAGTGCACTGTGAAGGTGTGCCTTAATCACCTCTTTCTAGTGGGCTTCTGTTTCTTCTCTCAATTCTCAGGTAACAAGTCAAGCCTGCTGCTCGTTAGCCCTATCCTTCATCTTGTGCTGAAATTATTTATTGGCTCTCCTGGTAGATTGTTAGACTAATAGCATTCATCTCTTGTTATATACAGCTACACATAAGAAATAAGCAAACCACATTTAGTCATTTCAGTAATTTCAATCTACTAAATCTCCCTGACAGAACAAAAGAAGGGGTGTTTAGATGCACTGACACTTCATCTGGTTTTTAGTATTAAGAAGCTAAATTCAAAAAAGGTACCAGAAAAGTGTGAAAAGTGTTATTTAGGAAAACCAGGCATTACATTTACAGTGAGTTTCTTTGGAGTTTTTTTAGATATTATCCTTGAGAAGCAGCTGCAGTCTCACTGGCACACATCACTGGTTACAAGAAAGATTTCTTTCGAAAGCATGACATCTAATTTCAGAAAAGCAGTCATTAATTTCTGGCTTCAAAAGTCTGTAAAGTGTGTCAGTCATTAATGACAATTAACAAAAATTCTCAATGAAGTGATAATTTAATCTCTAAAAAGAGAAGAGATGATAAAACGTATCTTGGACATTTTCAGGGTTATATGGTTAAACCAGAGAGTTTTTCTCAACACATTCTGCCTTCAGCTTCAAAATGTTTCTTGTCTTGTATTCTGAGGAGCTAATTTTAAAGAACCACTATAACTGATAGAGGAAATAATAATTTTAGTGGACCATACATCCACCAAAATGATGCCATTTAAAGAAGTAAAATTATTTGTGGATACACTCGATTTTTTTTTTTTTGCCAGAACAAACCTTAACCAAAGACTATTGAGCACAGAGACTGGGGTTTTTTGACAATCCTGATACAGCAGTAAAGGAAGATAGTTGTAACAGGATGGCAGTATTTCTGTTTCCTTAATAGTTCAGTGATTGGAAAGCACAAACCAGACATAACTTCTTGCTCTTTGGGGGTTTTTCATCTTGCAACAGTTTTAAGCTCACCAAGGACCACTGTCACAGTCTCCTGCTCCTTCTGCTCGTTATAGGCTGTTCTCAAACAGGCTTGGAGCCACACAGCAGCAGCAAGAAGAGCTCTCTGACCAGCTTTAATGGCAGTCCTGAAGACAGAGATGCTCTGGTTCAAAGCCCTTTTATCTCCATTTAAGAGGAGGGCCTGAAATGGGCTCAGGTTAGTGCTGTGGGGGGCAGTGGGAAGAAAGCAGCACTTTGTGTTGCAAGGTGTGCAGGCACCCACACTTTGAACTGCTTTATCCATCCCCAGCACAGGCAGAGCTGACCTCTGCTGGAATCAAGGAGTATAGAAAGTAAATCAAGGGATTTGATTTACCTCCACATGAAGAGAGGAACACGTTCTTTGCAAACTGCTCATTCCTTTTCAATACCTGTTTGCAGAAAATCCCATTAAGCTCTTCTTTCTCAAGACCTGTTTGTGAAGGCTGGTGGATGCAACACATGATAAATGGGAAAAACAACACACCAGAAGCACAGGGTCTGTGTTGCATCCCCTTGCAAGAACGGGCTGTGTCTGCTTTATTTGGAAATATCCTGAGGCAAGGATGGACAGAGAGGAGGATGGGTCCTGATTCTGTTTGGAAAATGCTTTTCACTGCAGACCCACAGAGACTCTAGGCTCTGAATATGTGGGCAGGTGGTCTCCACCACTGCAGTATCACCTGGGTTTCACTGACTGTCCATCCCACTGCAGTCTGAGAGGCTGGAAATGTGACAGTTCCTTTCATTTTATTGGTTCAGAGGCAGAGGCAGACCCCTGCCTATGGATGATGTAGGAGGTCAGGGAGTTTGCCTCTCATCTCCCCTAACAACACAGCAGTGATGCTGACTGATTTCCAGGGTGTGTGGTGAGGAAAAACTGGTGACCCTCTGCAGTTACCAGCACTACTGCAACACACATCATCAGCTCATAACAGTCAAAGGCTTTTTTAGAAATTGTTTATCTCTGCTCCATCAGAAAGTCAAAAGAAAAAGCTCTTCATTGGAAAAACAGGTTTGGCCATAATTTATCTGGGAAAATACAGAATTAAAATGGACTTAAATGCAGAAAGATGACAAAGCAACTGTTTTTCTGACCTGAAGGCATCAGTCTGCTGAAATCTGACTTCCATGTATCAAAGAGCTACCAAGAAAGAAGGGAACAGTACATACATCTTCACTTCTCTCATAAATCTGGGAGGTACCTTGGTGGAAGTGGCACAGAAATCTGGATTGAAATTCAGTGCAACAGCATAGAGCCTAAGTTAAAGTTAGACAGACAGAGAGATGTGCTGAAAATACATATAGGATGGAGCACTATTTACACAGGAAGGAGCACTGGAAACTTCAGGAGCTGCTGTAATTCATCAGAACTTACCTCACATAGAAATGTAATTCTGACTTTTTTACTGCCAATTCTTTTCATAAAAGCTGCACTTTTTTTAGTTGTGACCAGCTAGGTTGTTCCTTTAACTGTTACTGAGAGAACTACTTATGCAATGACATAATTTAGTGATGCCTTTTCTGCATCTTAATGTGTAGTACACCTGTGACTAAATGATTTTTACTTTCTCATTTTTTATTGAGACAATATTGTGCAGACTTCTTTGGCAGGAATCTGACATAAAGCTCTGTCTGTGGAGCCCAAACACATTTACTTTCTGGAAATTCGTCCATTTAATCTAAAGAAGCATAGATCATTTGAAGAATGATAAAATTACATGGTCAGCCTGAAAATTAGGCCATTTATATGAAGAGGTTTGCTTTTATGCAGCTGTAGGTATGAGTCACTGACCTAAAAAGTTAAGGCATTGCAGGGATATTAAGAAAATAAAAATAAAGAATTTAATAAATTGGTGAAGTAATGAAAGAAGACAGGAAATAAAAGACTTGTTTGTCCTAACTGAAACAGAAATCTTCTTTCTGTGGTAATGAGAACAGATCATACCCCTCATGCTTCCTGTTACAAATCTTCTGACCCAACACCTGTCAAGTGCAATTGCTGGATGTTCTGCCCTTTAAAGAGATGTAGGAATCAAGGATCAAGAAGTATTGCTCTTGCTTTCTGTAAAGACTTTATTACCCTGTCTCCCTCCTTTCTTCAGGCTTTTCTCTTCCTGCCTGCAACTGCTGCCAGCTCAGGAACAGCTGGATTGCAACAAGGAAATACCCAGGAGGGGTGGAGAGAGCCTTGTGGGCAGAACTGTTCTTCTAAGACACAGCTACCTCCCAGCCAGGGAGCAGAAGATGGTTTAGGTTAAGGGTAGAGAGGGGAAAAGAAGGGGAGAACAATACCTTTCTTTCTTTGTATCATCCTCTAAAACCTCTCCTGAAAGTAAGAATCAGTTTTTCTTCTGTCTCCCTTGTGGAAGGAGCTACAAGAATCTGTTCTCACCTCTCATTTGGTGCCTTTGAGGGAGAACTGTGTCACTCCAAGCTCTCAGGGCAAGGGCCTCATCTCCAGCATCTACAGGGGAGCAGCTCATACATTGCAATAAACTGGCTTGGAGTCAATTCAATTTAGATCAAAGTGATGATAATGCCTTAAAGGAACTAAAGAGGCTATTTCTGCTCTCTGGAAGGTTATCCAGCTAGCTACTCTTATCCCTTAGGTTTGTTTGCAAATTTACGTTCCAAGTTACTTCTAAGCACCCCTTGCGCAGTCACAATGTTTTTTGCAAGTGCTTGTCTGTTTTTTACCCCGTTTTATCTGGCTGATTGTAGGGGCCAGTGGGAGGCAGAAGGGTCCCTATCAGAGCTAAGATAACACCTTAACAAATAAATTGTAAAGATATAAATACTCCTAGTGCAGTCTCTGTTTTTCAGATTTAGATTCTCTGTGATACGGAGGAGGCTGTACCACAGACAGTTCCATGGGGCTTTGTGTCTGAAAACAAAAGTAAATCCTTATTTAAACAGGTTTTCCTGCTGTTAACTTGCTGCCTCTCAGACACAGGCACACAGCACCACCATCCCTTTATGCTCCTTATCAGGAACTTGGGAAGGCAGGGGGCTTGTTTTGGAGAGCAAGGTTTGGATCACACTGTCTAAGAGGCCTCTCCTCCTGGCACTGTGCTGAGGAAACCAAGCTAGGGGAGGTACAGAAGCTGCTGCTACCTCCAGCCTCACACAGGCTGGTTCTGGAGTTCTGGTTCCCCTAAATGATGGGCATGGAGCCCATCTTTCCCTGGAGAACTTGCATCTGCAAGTGGCTGCAGGGTGCATCAGCCTTAGCAAGAGGCAGGAGCTGGGCTGGACTCGGGGATAGTGCCTCCTTGTCTGGAGTGGGGATACAGAAAAGTCCTTTCTGAGGCAGAGGAATCATCCATGGATTGCAAAAGTCCAGTAAATCTGAGCTAGGCATTCTGGTAAAAGTTGTAATCAGATTGCAAATATACGTATTAATACAGATATTAAACATGATCCTAAAGAAGCTGCTAAATCAAAATGCAATAGGATAAACACAGACTATGAGAAAAAGATGGAATAATTACAAGCCAGAGACTGAAACTTAACTTCTGTTACATCATCTACCTGTTTTTCCCTCATACCACCCCAGCATTCTTGCTAGACCTTTCTGAATCATACTTGTGATATATTGTCAGTTCAGCAGCAGCAGAGCTGGGGATAAGGCATCATGATTAAATCCTCACAGAGATTGTAACAGAATAAATCAAATTATGTAAGTAGTTAATTTTCATAATTTGAAATTACTTGTCTTTTATGCAGTCAGAATCAATCTAGGCTATTAGCAACTACTTTGGAGTATTTTTGGACATAGTTTATGAATGCTGTAAGGGAAGGCAGCCAGCCATTTTTGTAAGCAGGTCTGTAATACCAAGTCTTGCACTGGGTTGTACTCAAGAGTCACTTCAAAAGTGATGGCATAATGGTCAGTTCTGGGAAACCTGACAAGCCAAAGCACAGTCAGAAAAGTGCAAGCAGGAGTCAGAGAGCTGGTTTGAGAAGGGAAGAAGGGCAGAGAGCACATGGAAGAGCTTTCCACCCTGCAGAGAGCCTAAGGCTGCCCCTTCCCACGGCTCTCAGAGTCACTGCTGGCCCTCAGCTCAGAGGGTTTGGGTTTAACTTCATCCTCTGCCAAAATGTGTGACCTTGGTGTCACCATTTAGTCTCCCCGCATCTCACTGTCCTGACCTATAAAGCAAGGTGAGGACCATCCCCCTGATCAACCAAGAACTGGGAATAAGAAACACATTGGACAGTAAAAGGTACTTGAGCTCTGTGAGGATGGGCCATTGCTCACACTGACAGATCTTCCTGTGAGGACCTTCCCTGCACCTTCCAGTCAGGGTTACTCAGTTTGTTCTCTCGGTATGGAAACAGGCAGAATAGCTGCAAATAAGTTTTTAGGAGGACATGCAGTTCTGGAGGCCTCCACATAAGAGACCTGCCTCTGATTATATCTACAGCCAGCCATAAGTTTAAAGGACAAGAATTCACAAATGGTGGTTTGGTCTTACAGCTCTCCCCTCCCACCAGGCTGACAGAAGGCTTTCACAGCTGGTTCTGCAGACCTTCACAAGACCTTTCCATCTTCCCTGCAAGCAGCAATGTCAACTGAGCATTGATTCTCAATGTGGCTTTTCATCACTGAAACGATGACACTTTAATTATCAGGAGGCCCTGCACAGGTTGGAATTAGAAAACAATTACGAGTAGTTGCATCATAGAGCTTAGCACAGCAACTCCCTAAAAGTTATCTGAGCAGCAACACTTTTGAAGCTTTCTTGCTGTAGTTTTTGTTCTTACAAAAGTTTTCAGTCCTTCTGTTCGCTCACACAGATTCTCTGATGTCTAGTAATATGTTGAACACATGCTGAGGCCTTTCCATTAACAGGGGCTTGCCTTGTATCTACTTGTTTTCATCAAAGGCAAAGGGACTCTTGATCTCTCTCCAAGTTTAGTTGAAACTGAGCAATGAGTTCAAAAGGAGCTCTTGAGGACTGACAATGGCACAATCTCCTGTTATTTCCCAAGGAAACTGGATTAAAATGAAGCATCTGGCTATGTGGTAGGCTAATTCAAGCTTTCCTTTTTGTCAGTTAAAAAAAAAATTGAGAAAAAATATTTTTACACAATATTTACTAGCTGAGTTTCAATCAGAGGGAAACTGACTCCCCAGATTTATTTTTTTTCTCATTACTGGGGCTAGAAGAAAGGCAGGTTTATGCCTTTGGACATAACTAGTAGAAATTACACTTTTAAATTCCCCTCTTTTATTAATTACTGGCAATTTGCTTTGTCAGGGGTTTCCACAGCATGGTGTCTCCTTTGAAATAATTGCAAAATCATCCTCTCTTTAAGGTTGTTTTGAGCAACATGATGGAAGTCTCCCATAGCCTGGTTTCCTACAGGAATTTTTATCCTTCTTGATTATAATCTGTGTTCCCATGACAATTCCTGTACTCATGCATCCCAGAATTAGCTCCTAACACGTTCCAGCCTGATGGTACATTAAGCCCACTCAGTGCTCTGCAAACTACATGCTCTAGGCTCTGAATATGTGGGGAGAGGAAGGTCTCTAATTTGGGTATTAAGGCTATGGGATTTAAAGATGGGAGAAGGGATGGGCAGAAGGTAGTGGAGGAAGTAAAAGATGCCTAGGTTTATCCCTTTTTAAATTTTTTTTAAATAGAAATGCCTCATGCCTGCAGGCTAAGAAGGGTATATAAGAAGAGTAGTAAGTGTAAACTTTTGGTGAAATGGAACACTTGCTTGAAAATGACATCACTTTAACTTCAGAGTCAGCTGACAAGCAAATTCTGTGCTTTGAGTTAACTTTCCTGCAGCTTTCCTTCACTGAGCCCTCCGTTTACCTGCAAGCTCCCTGTTTCCAGGTGTCTGTGTGACATTTCCACTTTAAATGCCACAGTGTTCCAGCTGCAGTACCACACACCTTCCTAGAGATCTCATCTTAGTCCAAACCTGAGGAATCCCAGTAGGGACCTTCTCAAAAGGAACAGCTCTGTGCTCAGTCCTAGCTGCCAGAGCAGTGCCAGAGCTGATGGTGACATCCAGCAGTACCAGGAGCCGAGAAGGGAACACCTGGATACTCCACCACTGCAAGAGAAGTCAAGGTCCTTTGATAAAAAAGGCTCCCAGTGGGTGCTGGTTTGGCTCCAAACGGCTCTGATGGATTATTAGGAAGATCACCATTGCATTTCCATGTTTTGCAGACAGCATTAATGTTTCTCAGCCAATGTACATTGGATTTCAGCCAGGACTCCTGATGGATCTTCATGGACATCCAGCACTGCTACCAGAACATGTTCAGGCACCACAGCCACTGAGAGAGCTGCTCACTGACTCTTTTCCACCAGCAGTTACAGTTCACACATTAAAGCTGTTCTGAGGCTTTCTGGATGTTTTTGCCCCCAGCCTGTTCTCAAGAAGCTGTCCAGACTGGAGAAGCAAAACTCTTCAATGTATTTCCATCTAAGGACAGCCTACCATCTCACCATCTGTCACAACAGCACTTCCTAACATTTTCTTCTCCCTCTTGGTGCTTCTTATGCCTCTTCAAAGTTTGCCCTCTGGCATTCTGCAAATGGCACAGCAGCGTTCAGCAGTGAAATAAACCCCTTGGGACACTTGCATTTGTGGGGTATCAAAAAGTCTCCTTCCTCCCAGATTTTCCTTGCTCAGTATGATGGTACCACAAGGGTTAAAAAAACCCCCAAAGCTTATTATAATGCAAGCATAGTTATCAAGTTATCAGGTACAGGAGAAAATGCAATCGAGACTATAGTTTGCTTTACAGTTTGAATGATGCTCTGAGCTTTCAGCAACCTTTAACTTCTTCAAGATATATTACCCAAAGCAAGATATGTGAAGATGCCTAAAGATTTTAAGATACTCAGTTTGCATTAATCACAGTCTCGTACTATTAATGATTTGAATTCAGAAGCACCAGCTGCCATCACCAGCTCAACAAGACCCTTTCTGTCCCTTGGGGACAAACCTCCTGATCAGATCTGTCCCACACCTCAGGGGCAGCCCATAAGGTTGCACCAGGAGGTTACTACTGAATTCTTCAACTTTCATCCATTTTTCAACAATTCAAAACCACACAGGCACCCTCCCAGTCCCTGTGCCAGCGCTGGTCTCCAGGCTGAGCCCAGAAGGAGACCATAGGAGGGGAATTCCAGGAGTGAGGGAAAAACATTGCATTAGTGTTGCTATGGAGATGAAAATTAGCACAATAACTATTGTGTTCTGTTTCAAAGCTTTCCAGTCTTCAGTTTTAACTCCTTCCCCTACTCTACCACTGCTTCAGTTCTGTCCCAGCAACATTCCAGCACACCTGACAGATTTCTAGGCCAGAAACAGGAAAGGGAATGGCAGAACACGTAAGAACCTGCAGTCTGGGCAGGGAGCAGAAAAGAAGGAGAAAAAAGTGAGGGAAGGCCTTGTAGAAAGAGTAGATGATAAGAGAAAATTGGAAAAAGAAAAAAAAAAAAAGAAAAAAGAAAGAATTGTAAGAGGCAAGGATATGGAAAAATTGCTTTTGAAGATAGTGCAGAAACAAAATTGGAAAATACTTTGATACCATATGGTCACCTTCTACTGTTCCTTAATGAAGCCCTGCCCCTCACAGAGAGCAATGCACAGGCTGTGCACACGCAGTAGAGAATGCTGAGATCTCTTCCTTCCAGGGTGCAACAGCCTCTCACTTTTCTTCAGCACTGAGAGAAAAGGTAAAGCTTCTAGGAAAGAAATATAACATCATGCTTTCTTCTCAGAGGCATCATGCTTTCTTCTCAGAGGAAGAGCAACAGTTAAAATTAATTTGATAATTTTTAAGTTTTCCACATCCACATGGTTACACTGAATTAGGTAGTTGTGCCATTTCTGATAGGGTTTATGTTTCAGTTCCCTGAAGCTTGCACTTCTTATGGATGAGTTGTTCTTGACCTGAGTTCAATCCCTTCCATAAAATCACCTGGGATGTAAAAGTAAAGCCCTGCCGTTCTGCAGAAACACTAGAAAAGCATTCAGGCAGGGTAATAAAGAGTCAGTGGAGCTTGTAGATGAAAATTAGGAAGACGAGGCACTTATGATCAACTAGGCTTCACAACTACCCACAGGGGCACTGGAGGCAGCATCACCAGCTGTGTGAAGTGCCTCTGAAGAAACCTTTCACCCACGGAAAATGTTGTCTCTGTCTGCCACAGCCCTTGTGCAAAACTCAGTGAACAAGCTTTGCCCTGTTACCTCTGGCTCTGCAGCAAGCACCACCTTTGTTTTTCTACTCTTCCAAAATCTCATTGCTCTGCAGCCACTGAGGGTACAGCTGAAATTTTGTTTTGCCCAGCCAGCAAGAGACACCACAAACCAGTGGATGAGCAGAGGGCAGAATATGTGTCCCAGGAGAGCAGCAGGATGCCTGATCCTGCCCAGCCACAGGGAAAGGGGGTTGCAAAAAGGCTCCAAAACGTGGCCGGGGGATAGTCACACATACCATTGTTATATACTCTCATCCCACATCACATTCATTCCTAAAAATGAATACTGATTTCCTGAGCCCAGAAACTGAGCTATTGGAAGTTCATTTGGTGCAGGCAGAGCTCCCAAAAACTACCCCTCAGACTTTATCCTCCTTTGTCCAGACTGACAAAGCCTCTTATATGGTTTCTCACCACCCTTGAGTGGGAAAAATGCCCACAATTAATTGCTTCCAGCCTCACAGTCAGAGAGAAAGACTAACCACTCATGAGACTAACCTTTTTTGGGGTGCTGTGGTGTCAAAGATGCACTGCAGTGCAGATTTAAAAGGGTAGTGAGGAATGACCAATCTTGGCTATTAGTTGTTATGCAAAAATTTTCAAATAAAACCATTTCTCATAACTTGCATTGTAGGCAAGCCTTCAAAAGCAGGGAGATGAATGTTTTCCCTTCTAGAGTTTAAAGAGAAGGAAAAGCCTTCACTTATTTATTGATCTACAAAGCAGATTTTGTGGAAGCTCAAGAAAGTCCAAAACCCGAATAGGGATCAGTGAGACTCTCAGTCCAACTGTAATTCTGCTGTTACCATCTCATTTCCATCTCCTTTCCTTCCTTCAGCCTTGCAAAGGAAAATAACTTCAGACTCAAAGTCCTATAACTGTTACTTCTGAAGGCTCATTCCCTTGCTTTCTTGTGAAGAACTGCAGAAACACCTTCCTGGGGAAACTTCAAACCAGACACAAAACAGACAGAATAACTGCTCTTGCATGCTCAGAAAGTTAAGGAAGAGGCTATTGCAAATCAAGCCTTTCAATTAAAGTTTCTCCAGTCAACAAAATATCAGACTGTCTTCTTATTAAAATATTATCTTGTCTAACAAATTATCATTTTAAACTTGAAACTCACATGCACTACAGAATGGTTGAAGCATGAAAATACAGGAATCATGGGGTAGGGTGAGTATGCTACTGATTACCCCTTTCCCTGAAAGTCTCATTTTCTTTTTATGAAATATAACACATAAAACTGTGAAAAATAACTAAGATCTTTCTAATTGAGGAAGTATCAGGAAAGAGAGAATCAGCAGGGTATGGAATTTGTTCACATGCCAAAAGCATGGTATATGAAATGTTGTGAAGTTCCAAAACCACACTGAAGAGTCTTGCTTGGCAGCTGATTAGTTAGGGAAGATACTTATGTGCTTAACTCTCTAGCAGTGCTGAAAGTTTTAAGTGCAATTCAAAATCATCTTCCTACCACATGTCCCTCTCATGCTTTTAGAAGACAGGGTGATGAAGTCCTTTATTATGTGAACCTTATAGAAAGACAAGAGACTACCAAGAGATCTTTTTCTGACTACTGTACCCTAACCTTCCTGTATTTCTGAGAAGTTTTGCCTTTAGGATGATTTACTTATCTTTATCCCTGGAATTTTATCTACCACACAGAGAATGCAATTTTATAACAACATAGTACAGGCTCATGTTTCTATTCAGGGGCCACTTCACAGATAAAACACTTGTATAAATGACTAAATTAATTCTCAGTCACACCCAAACAGCCAAAATACAAACACAATTTTGGAAAATGCTGTGTTAGGCTCGGGCCATACTGTCATAATCAAGATATTCACATCCTGATGATGTCACTGAGAGAGGATTGGTTTTACAAGGATGAAAAATTTCGTTTTCCCTGTAACATCATGAATGCTACTAACCACTCCATCTAATTTTGTGCAGTGTTGATATTAATATCATGTCA
Organism: Drymodes brunneopygia; assembly: GCA_013400955.1. Taxonomy (NCBI): domain Eukaryota; kingdom Metazoa; phylum Chordata; class Aves; order Passeriformes; family Petroicidae; genus Drymodes; species Drymodes brunneopygia. The sequence continues at coordinate 1,069,103 of VZTZ01046665.1, forward strand.
CAGATAAAATTTAACCTGACGTGTGCAGTACCTGGGCATCATCCATATTAATAAATCCTTCTTACACAAGATTTATTCTATGCCTTTTCTAAGCCTTAAAACAACATGGTCAGTATTAAGGTATGGGGAACTTTTCCACCTTTAGTGGGGGGCTGGAGTGGATGAGTTGCTATGTCATGAAATAGCTCAGATGGGTCACAGTGATGGTCTGGTATATGCAAAGCCACGCCTGGGTCTTTGACTCTGAACAATGCCCAAATGAAAAGCAGTGGAGCTTCTCAGGGTCCTCCATCCCACCTGTACCAATGCATCCCACAGGAAACATGCTTTCTCCCCAGGCTCTGGCACAAATGCCATCTGATGGTGAGTGAAAGTGTCTCAGGTGATGTGGAAAAACCAGAACTCCAGGCTGAGCTGTATCAGTTTCACTCTTGAACAGGCAGAGTCATGTCACACAGTCCAGCGGAGAGCTGCTGGGTGGTAACACTGCTTTCTCTCTTCCAAGGAGTGCTGTGCACTTGGGAAGCTGAGTTAAGCCTTTTGCACATAATGGGAAGTGCTGCTGGGATCTCTCCACTGTCACGTAAAAATCATGAATGTTGCACAAGCGCTGTGCTTTGGTTGAGGTGTTTCTCAAGCCCATTTTCACTTTCCCTTACACTCAGCCTTTCCAGCTTTGATCACAATGTAGCATAGCTAAAGGCACCTGGGAAACATTGCTAGGCAACAGATGCTGCAAAGGACAGCCTCCCCTCCCCTCACACCGAGGTGGCAAGAGACCTTCCAGTGCTCCAAGCTGCCTCTCACAAAATATTCAAGGCAAAACCCGCTCAGTTTTATGAAGGCGGTCAGCTGAAGCAAGAAATTACTCTGAAAGTAGGAGCTGAAAACAAACTGCAGTAGGAAAAAAAGAGGCAATTCAAGGAAATGAAAGAGAAACATGATGGGAGACAACAAAAGGCAACATCAAATAAGGAGTTATTAGATGTGTGGGAGCAGGTAGAGAATATGAGGAATGAAATTAGCAAAACACAGGTACAAAACAGAGTTGAAAATTTCTGCGTTAGCATAAATATATCTAAGCTTAATTTACTGTTCTTTTTATAAAAGTTTATTAGTGTTTTTTTTACACCACCATATCAAAAATTGTCTACCATGAGGAAACTAATACCACTGTTGTGTTTTTCTTCTGAATTACCAGAGTACTTCATGTTCATTTTTGCTCAGTCCATAAATGTCATCCATGGAGTAAATAGAAAAGTTTCATTTCATCATCATTTAGAAGCTACATGAAGCCACATAAATCTTTATAGAACACAAATGGGTATTTCACCCAGAATATGGCTTGAAAGCCACACATAAGCAGGAAATGGTTCATACTAAGCAATGCTAAGTAAGCAAAGGGAATGTTGCATCTGTCTAATGAGTTTCCTTTAGGACAACAAAAACAAGCTGCTAGAGTAACCTGAGCTGGAAGCTGTGAAGCACAGTGCAGTAGCACATTTAGGAAATGTGTTTTTCCATCTTTTGAATCCTTGATTGCTCTTTTAAATGTGTAAATAGGCTTGCCCAGTAGGATGAAGAGTGGCAACACAAACAGATGTTAGGTATGAAGAACCAACAAGAAAGTACTGAGCAGCAAATTAAGCTGAGAGTTAGAAATTAACAAATGCAGACTTACAGTGAAAATCAGACTTGGCAAAGGATATTAAAGTAAACTGGCAGGGAATGGAGTTCCTATGCAGGAAGGACAGAGATTAAAGATAATCTGGGTACGGCCCAAAAACTGGGTAAATACTCTGGGCCTCATTTCAATCAGAGGAGACGATGTTGAATATGGAACAAGAGGCAGAATGGCTAAGGGGAAACAGGTTAGGAAAATTGCTAAGGAGCTTATTTGGTCTTTTGAGACCAAATAATCATCACAGCAGAATTCTGAAAGAACAGGATGCAAAATAGCAGGTAGAGCAAATACTTTCAATAATTCTGCTGTGTCAATCTATTCTTAAGTGACCATATAACTGCAGAGAGGTTCCTGAAAGACTGAGTTTGCCAAAGTAACAGCTGAGATGAGGATAAGGCTTCTGTCTACAAACATATAATTGAAGCAAAAACCAGAAAAGGAAAAATTATATTTTAGCTAAAGGGTAATGTTGACATGAAAGCAAACAAAACATGAAGTTAGAAGAACATATCCAACCTTCAGTGCAATGAGGTTGGGTTTGGGGAACAATCTTCTGAGGATAATTGGCATAGAAGTATTTTGAAATGGAGATTGATAGGTTTGAAACATTTAGAGATGAATTTGTCTGATGTGAGTAGATGAGAGACCATTCCTAGTCCAGCAACAAACAGATCTGTTCTTTCTGCTCTCTCAGAAGGCAAAGGTTTCTGTTGAATGTGGTGGCATGGCACAGACTGAGTTCTGACAGCTGTTCTTGGAGAGGAGGGAGGAAATGGAAAAGTCAAGCCCCACCTGTTGTCACAGGGGTTGAAATCCCTACAGGGCTCACCCTCCACTCATGGAATTGGCTGTACCCATGCTGCCCAGATGAGAGGCACTCCTAGGGAAAAGCAACCAACTATTTTCCCTCAATCTATCACTTTTTAACTTTAACAGAGTTTATGCAGTTTGTCAGACCTAAACCAAACTACTGACAGGGTTCAAATATGAGAACAGAACTGAAGGCACAAGCCTCTTCAGACAGTTAGTTATGCTTTTCAAGTTTCAAGTACATGGGATATTCCCTCCAAGGGTTTAACCAAACTTGAGTATGTTTTGTTTGGGAACTCTTCAGCCAGCTCTCTCTGCCACTGACACGTCACTTGGATAAGTCTCTTTATTTGCTTCAACACACCCAGATAAAATATCTGACTTATTTCACAAATGCACTTTATGGTTTCTTATTAAAAAGCTTTGCAATAGTCCAAGAGAAAAAGGATTCTGCAAATAAAGAATAAAGTTGACTAGTCTATTTTTGGAAAACAGGAGAGCAGAGCCAATTAGCCTGCAGCAGTCTGATGGTGAAATTCCCCATGCCCTCCCAGGCAAGGTCACTGGAGTTGTGCCTGCTTGTTGACACAACCTTTTAATGCATATGTGTATTTAAAATAATTATTCTGCATGTCAAGCCATATCTTCTTCTTCTAAGTTAATTTCCACTGTGTAATGGATGGCTTGAAATCCAATTTCTTGATGCAATTTACTTCCATGTCTACCATTTTCAGTGCATATTACATCTTTACTACTTCTGAATGCATCTTATTAAGTAATAATTGCAAATATGTATATACACCATAAATTTCAAGTCTGTAATTTCTCCTTAGTCAACTCTAATGTTTGTCATTTCTGAAAGCTTAAAAAAAATCTGTTGAATAAGTATGCACTTCAGTTGTTCTTCAAACCCACTGAACAAAGACATTTTGTAGCTAACTTGCATTTATTTATCCCCAAAACCAATTCCATTTTCTATTGAATCTTCTTAATGTTTTTTTTTTGCCTTTATAACAATTGATATGCAGTTATGCAATGCAATTGGATCACAGAATTTTTTTCAAAGATGGAAATGAAATTTGCTAGCATCTCTTTTCTCATCCTCAGAACATCAGTTTGAGGTATTTGAAACAATGCTACAAGACAAAAAGTGAAACAAGAGAACTGAGGGTTGTGGGAAGGTCCAGAGGATCTGCTCTCCTTCTAACCCTGAAGCACGAAGGGGTCTGGAGGGGTGCTGAGACATTGTTGCTCTTACATCCCACATGGAGGAGGGTACAGGAACGGGGTTTTGGGCAAGGGTTTTCTGTTTCGTTTTGCAATCCTCATATGAAGTTACTCCTGCTTATGCAAGACCACTTCTTTCAAAAACAAAAAACAACTTTAAGAAGAAAATTCTTAGATTTATCTGCTTTAAAATAAAGCAAACAGCAAAAAAAAAGTCTATCTTAAATCTGGCTACCTCACAGACACTAAATTTCACAGAGCCTTCCATTAAAGTTGTTTTTTTCTGCAATTCTGTTTCACAGAAGGGACAGGCTGTTTATCAACAGGTTTTTCATGTTGCATTTGAAGATGTTCTGTACCAAACTATTCCATTCTAAACAGATTTAACTTGACCACAATGAAATCTTCAGGAGAGGGTGGTAGTGCTTCCTACTTCCATTTAAATGATAGTTCTGCCTGCAAAGTGGCCATAAAAGCAGCAGGCAGGAACTTTATAAGTTGTTGTCTGACAGTTATTTCCATGCAAAGCATACATTATCTGCAAGTTAAATTTGGTTTGGTTTCCCCAATCTGTCAGTGCTACCAGCTCAAGCTGACAATCAAGCTAAGTCCTTCTCATGCATAATTACCTTTAATGAAGAATCCTCTGGCCCAGTTGTTTCACTGACACCTGAGCATTGTTTCCTGCCAGTATTTTTTGCACAGCCAGGACAGACCAGAACTCAACAAACAATGCCAACGACATATAAGAAAATGCTGAACCTGGTTTAGTGTCAGCACATCTCCTGTGCAGGGCTTGCACACCGAAGAAAATAGTTAAAACATCAGTTTGAAAGGCAAGCGAGTAGCTGTGCTTTGGAATACACATAAATAACATCCTGAGTAGGCGGTAATTTTACATCCAAATGGGAGATGTTAGATAAAGTCTCTTCTCAGAGCAGCTTTTGAAATACCTGGGACTGAGTGCTGCTTTCACATTCATTTTACTCGGCCCTTTACTGAACACTTGTAACACCTTCTCTTTGCCCAACCCCGTGAAGAAATTTTCTAGGACAAATAAGTTTCTGGGCTTGGGAAGAAAGACAATTAGTTCAGCTTTCTTCTTTAAGAAACAGTGTATGTTTTAGTGCTTAAACATCTCACTTTTGCTTTCATCCACTTTTGGCCTTAGAAAGTTGGAAAGCTTCATATGCATTGTGCAGGGGTAACAGCATGGCCTGAGCACAGGTAGAGTGTTCCTTATGTGACACAATAAGCAGTTATTTTAAATCAGAAGCAACAAACTGATAACTGCTACTTAAAGAATGAAAAATGTGTTTCATAAAACACTCTTTACCACATAATATTTGTCTCATACCCAACCTAGCAGGCCAGATGTTGATTTTCATTTGCAACACAGGTCAGGAATCCCTGCCAGTGTGAGGTCAATATTCAAGCCCTCATGAGCAGGAGTGAGCTGATTTCCCCATTTTTTTTCCTTTTGTCATGCAGGGTACATACACTGGTTCCTGCTGTCAGTATTTACTTTTACTGTACTGCTATCTGCTTTTCACAATAATTTATGGAATCACATTACACACCACTCACCCAGTAGCTAGGAAACACCCATAAATCCTGCTCTGATGAAAGGCCACTGTGCCACACATAATATCTGTGAGACATTTATGTTGTACCCACTCACACCCAGAAGTCAGCCAGTCCCTCATGCCTAAGTGATTGCTTTCAGTGGCAGATGAAACTGTCTTCCCTACTTCTCCAGATGCATGAATTTTTCAGCTTATTGCTTTTTTTGGAGGAAAGGGGATCAAAGTAAAGATGATGATAAATCTCTCTAACTCCATCCATATCAACATCTTCAGACACAAAGATGAAGAGCTTTAAGTACGTTTGCAAAAAGATTCTTTCAGCATTATACTGATCTGCAGGAAATGATATATGTACTGGTGTCAGTGCTTTATAAATACACTCAAAGATGAAATTGTCAGTTAACAGCAAATAATCCAAACATTTGCTAACACAGTCAACAGAGGACTGTTTAAAACAGACAGATTGTTATTTACAGCTGTGCCAGATGGGACAGTTTGAAAAATGTTTAACTGCTCTTCAGTTAACGTTTAAAATATATTCCTCAACACCCTCAAATAGTTTAAAATTGCTGAGATTTTTATTTTTTGAGTAAAATTCATCTGTAAATATTTTTATGTTCCTGCTGTCAACTACAATTATATGTGCCTGTAAATAAAAGACAAACTGCCTACAGAAAACTATTACTGGCGCTCACAGAGTAGAAGCATTAAATATTGATAAATTAATACATCAATTCCATACAAAGTGAGTGAACTTTGTGGGAAATCTGTGTGTTATTTACGGTAATACATTATTTCAACATGACATTTATCCTGCACTATGCATTGGTGGGGAATTAGTGCCATCTGTGTGTCTAGCTCCCAGATAAGTGGTTAATAACTAAACCATTAAGGAAGGGGCATTGAGGTGGTGATGTTTTGATTCAGTGTTACTTATATATTTTTTTAGACTCTACATCTTTCTGCTGTTTTCTTCCACTCTTTCGCAATGTCCTCTGAGAAGTGTAAAATTACTTTAACAACAGGTTTTAGCAGAGTGGCTGGAGTGATGGAGCAGAAACCATGGCCTGCAGAGCTGGACACAGCTTTATGGCTTAAAACGAAAGGAAGTGTTGTTTTATAGCTTTTCTATAAAACCAGAATTAATCAGTAAAATACTGATCAGTTGCAGTGTTCTCATCAGACTTGCACTGAGGCACTACATAGCTAGTTCATATCTGAGCAGCAAGCTATACTGTTTTACAAGCCTTTAGAAATTTTGTTAACAGTGTTTGTGCACTGGTACCTGGTGAATATACCTGGGAGTATGTCTGTGTGAGCTGCTTTTTTTTCCCCCTCCAAAACAGGTATGTAGACCAAAGCAGCTGAACTCCATAATTACCTCCCATTGCCCCTTGGGTAGGAATCAGCTCAGATCTCCAGTGAGATCCCTGGGGACATCACCACTTCAGTCTTTGACTTGTTTGCTAAGACTGCTGGCAGCACTATCAATTATTTTTAGAGGTGCAGCCCAGGATCCACTGAAAACTGGGAAAAGTTTATTTTACATACACTAAAACAGCCATTGTTAGCTTGGGCTGGATTTGAAACAGCCTGAAGAAGCAGCTTTAACCACAATTCCCAGTTTCCTAACAGCCTAGGGACAAGAAGGAAAAGAAAAGCACAGATAAAGGAGATCATGCAGGGAATAAGCTTGCCCTTCCCTGTGCTACTCCAAGGCATGATTTTTCTGCAGTTTAGAATGCCAAAATCATGTCAGCAGGGGGTTTGGGGTGCAATGCTGTGGGTGGAACAAGGACACAGGGGCTGCTGGGGCAGTGCCTGGACTGCCCCAAGCACAGGGGCCAGACCCAGATCCAACCCCATCCTTTCTAACCCCACAAAACCACGAGGCAACTCCTTCTCCCTGTGGCAGGGCCTTCTTTGCTCCTTCTGCCCTCACGCATTCAGAGAGGAGAGAAAACAATTTTTGTTTTTAGATGCACATAACACACTAGTACCGTGCATCAATGTGCATAAATAGAAGCCTAAAGTTTTCATTTTGATGCGCACCAGTAGCTTGTTTCTCTCATGGCATTGCCTCAAGCATGAATTTTAGCACAGGTGCAGAACAGAATCTTTGAATTTGCATTGGTATTTTAAGCACTATGTGTTCCCTTCAGAATTCTTATTGCATTTTGGATATATGTCTAAGAAAACCCAGTGAGAACTTGATTTAACCTTTTATTTGTACAAGCAGTTTGGACAGTCACTCTTTTATTAGCTGTTAAAACATTTAGTCTGTGCATTGTTTCTACTGTTACGTGCTGGAAACATAAGTGACAAGATTCTTGTAAGGGTAAACCAATATTTATTCACTTTTGGCTTACCACAGGGGTGGATGGGGCTGGCACAATTAGCCACTGCTTTTATGCACCTATGGCTACCAAAAGTGGGTCTGTTGGTTTTGGTGGGTTTCTCTTTTGGGGTGGGGTTTTCTTGTTTGTTTCTTTTAATATTGTGCAAATAAAAGTAGTCTCTATCACTCAGGAAGAACGTGGAGTCAGAAAACCCAGCAGACCGACTGGAGACATTTAAGTGGAATATTTCTTTTGCTTTATTTTCCAACTACAGTGGCTCTAATAGCAATGGTAGAAGCATTAAATCATTAGATCAATAGCCAAATTAAAACTACTGTTCTGGTCGTTTTTTCACTCTTCAGTAGATGAACAGGGAAAAGGAGGAATAGGGAACAAAAAGTTTATAAAAGAACCCCTCAGAGACCTGAAAGATGAGTTTAAGTTCTCTTGTTCTCATTTTAAAATCCAATTTGCAAGATGATAAATGCAGAGCTGTTTAGTCATGGTAATTTCAGATTTGGCACAGTCCTTTGTGTACTGTGCACAGATCAGGAAAGGTCTATATCCTGTTTCCAAAGTTCTCACTTGAGACATGAATTAAATAACACACATTCTCTACTGTTGTTTAGCACACACCTTCAAAAGAGATGTACTATTAGGGAACAGCTCTTTTCCAGGACTGTGGGAATTGCAGCCAGTTACAGCAACTGCAGAGTTCTGGGACAGTTACAGGCCCCCTAAAAAACTTGATTTATGGTGGCTCCTGACTGTAGTGAGGAGCAGCTGCTGAGCTCTGAACTGACCCAAAAGTAGAACCTCAGCTATTTGACTCCTACAGGAGGTTTCAGGGTAGGCACATGCAAAAAAATATGAGCTAGCTAGCACCTCCTTAGACAGGTAGACTCTGGACTACATGTTTAAGTATAAAAGAACTCCCTCACTCCCATTTCCTCAGTAGAAAAAAAAAAATCCTAGCTTAATAAGGGAGATCTGCCAAGTGGTATTGCTGATCCACTTTAAAACACACTGGATTTATCACAGCCAATTTTCAGCCCAGCCAGATATTCATACAAAAGACAGTAGTTCAGCAACCATATATTTTCTATAAATCTATTTTTTTATTAAGTTATATCAATTGATGCCATTAAGACAAGATTTTCATATGTAATTTAGAAACCTATCCAGGCAGGTCATCTCATATTCTCTTTGTAGCCAATAAAGAGAAAAAGACAAAATAAAAATCTTCTCATCTGTTTTAGACATTTTACTTTCAGATGTAAAGCACTGCACCCTAGAAAGACTATTGAACATAAAGAAAATGAAAAAAAAAAAATCCCAAACTCATAGTTTATAGATCTCTGCATTACATGCATCCAAAGAGGAACAACAGAGCTGGGGAAGGAGTTTAGAGCACAGGGGTTTTGAGAAGCAGCTGAGGGAGCTGGGGTTGTTTATCCTGGAGAAAAGGAGGCTCAGGAGGAACTTTATCACTCCTCGAAAGGAGGGTGTAGCCAGGTGCGTTGATCTTTTCTCCCAAGAAACAAATGCCAGGACAAGAGGAAATAGCCTCAAGTTGTGCCAGGGGTGGCTTACATTGGATATCGGGGAAAATTTCTTAATGGAAAAGGTTGCCAAGTCCTGGAACAGGCTGCCCAAAGAAGTGGTGGAGTCACCATCCCTGGAGATGTTTAGAAGATGTGCAGAGATGGTGCTGAGGGACATGGTCTAGTGGAGGATTTGGCAGTGCTGGGTTAATGCTTGCACTCAAGGGTCTTTTCAAACCTAAGCACTTTTATCTTCATTTAAGGAAACTTCTCTCTTCCCTGGAAGTTTTAACTCTGCTGCAGAACTGAATTTCATTAAAAGTAGAAACTGCATCTCTTCTTTTAAATGGATGGATTAAAGCTGCATAAAATCATGCTCCTCTCAGAATTGTGTCATTGGAAATGCTGTGTTAAGTTCCTCAAGTAAAGGGACTCTCTTAGAGTAGAAATATTCTCAGTCACAGACTGAGCTGGTTCAGGATACTTAAAGTGGAACAGAGATTTTATGAACATTTACTCCTCCTAAATAAAATTATTTTTAAAAAAATCAAGCCAAAACGTTCATTTCAGGGAAGCACAATATGAGAGAAGAACACTACACTGAGCATAAAGGATGTCTGGCTGATCTGAAAAACTTTTCATTTCAGAACATATTCTCTTCCAGATGTAAAGATACCTCACCCATTCCACTGTGATTTTTTTTTTAGCTTCTAGCATTACAAGATTAATTAGTTGTTCATCAATCAAGATGGATATATGACATACTGCAAGATGATATTGCCACTATTGTGGCTTTTAAACAAATTTCTGACATTTGATATTTGTTGGATCTCATCTCTTGATTGCTTTGCTTCTTTGTTATAGCCCAAACTGTCTTTACTTGCATTACTCCTTCAATAACTCCTATAAGAAATTCTTGACACACCAAACCATCCTTGCACAGCATTTCTGTTCACTATAAGCATTTTATTTCAGCACTTCAGATATTTATTCTCTATGCAGCAATTTATTCTCTAGTTTTCTGTGCACTTAAATTTGTAAAGCTCTGGTAAAACTCTTAAATTTTCAGATGAACTTTTCTTCACAAGGCTCTGTTTGTCTAGTACAGAGAGCTGCCCACCTCCTTCTATTATCAATGCATCTGAGTGCACATGCTCCAGTAGCAAAAATGTTGTTTAGTTGGTGCTATTTTCAGCCATCAAAACACTTTGCAAACATTGTCTTTGGAAACTGCAAGGATAAGATTTTAGAGTATCATTAGTGCCTTTAACTACAGAACTACTAAGGGGAGTAGATGGCACAGAGCTTCTGAAGGAGCACAAGGTTATGATTAGAGCACACTTCTCTCTGTATCCAGGCTCTGTTTGAATCTCTTCTTTCCTTGACAAGCTGTGCTTTGGTGACACACATCAGACGTAGTAACAATCCTTTTCTAATGCATTTCTAAAACACGTAGGTATTGAAAACACGTTGGTGTAGAATGGAGCTGTTTGGCTTTCATGTGTCTCGTCAGGGAGAGAAGAACATCATCTGCTCTTCCCTCCATCTTCCCATGCCTCCTCCATCCCACATTCCTTTCAGCATCCCTCACAGCTCCATATTCCCTGAGGAGTGACTTGTGTTTGGTCCCTGCCAAGCATATCAGATGTAGACTTGTGGGAGTCGTGGAATGTAATTTTTTGTAATCTGTCACTATTAGGGAATAGAAGAGTGGCTTTTTGGCTTAGATATAGTCTGCTTTACACATTGTGAATAACTTCAGGTTTTTGCAATTAAATCTATTTTGTTTGATTGTGGCGTTTGTACATTTACCCCCTTCTTCCCCATAACTAAAAGTTACCTGATAAATAGTCTGGTCATAGACAGGATATCAGAGCAAAGTCTGCAACATTTCACTACAAAGCTATAGGAAAAACCTCCAGATCATCCTCCAGTGCACCAGCTTGGAGTGGTGTTTTTAACACTGACTTTGTTTTTGAAAGAATTTACTCAAAAGAAAAATCAGGGTTGAAATTGTTTATACAATCAGAAGCTGCTCATTTTACGGTATTTCTATTATATTCGAATTCATGTTTGTTTTGGCTTTTACACATTTTAAATGGATAAAAGATTTGTAAGTCTGAGTATTGAGTCTGACTTAATTATGTTGGTTCTGCCTTTTTATTTATGACTTTAATCCAGAAGAGTGGATTTGGCAACCAAATCCATACCAGGGCCTGCCTTGCTGTTGTAACAAAGATCACCAACATGCATGGGCCACATTTTAGGTCTTATATGAGTCTCAGGAAAGTTTGGAGGCTTTAGTTGATCAGTAAGTGAGATTTATGCTTTTATCCTTAAATATGACCTTGCAGGATACTGCCCAACATGACTGGAGCTCTTGGGTTTCTATGCCAAGGTAGGCAATAACACATTCTCACCAAAAAAAAGGGAGGTATTTTACAGTTTGGGAAGTTGAATTGTTTGATCCCCAATCACTGTTTGATTAGGAATCAATAACAAGCATCCATACTATTTCCATAGAGATTATGGCAAAGAGATAGCTAAAAGGAGGAAAATCAGGCTGCACTGATCAATCAGCATTTGGCTGTGAGCTGTTGATGTGATGCAGGTGTGGAAGAAGTTGATGACATCAGAAAATACTTTAGGCAAGATAATTTTGGAAGAGGAAGAGACCTGTTAAAGATTGTACTGAAATACTATTTGGACTATTTTTTCTGGTCATTTACATTTTGAAAAAAGTATTGTAAGTTAGAAGGGATACAGAGGAAGAACAGAAAAATTATTAAAGGAATGCAAAGGTTCAAGAGTTTGCATAGTTTTGTCATGCCAAAGTTGAGGGGGGCAAACAGGAATATAAGAGAAGATCTGTTTCAAAGACATCAGTAAAAATTCAAGTAAATGCAAACTCCTTATGAATCGGCTAGAACTGGAAGCTGGGCAACAAAAAAAATTGCTTTCATGCTTATCAGCATGAAACTCTGGATCAATCTTCCAGACAAAGCAGCTGGGACAAAGAACTCTCACTGTATTAAAGCAGGGTCTAATCACATTATGTAGGGATTAATAAACCTAAGAATTGCTGCAGACAAAAAACCAAGTCTGTGCTACAGGTTCTTGAGTTGTTGGTGCAACAGTACAGCCAAAACAATTACTATTAAAAAAAAAAATTGCACCTATACTGTCTTAAGCCTCTGCATCAGAATTTCTTTTGTCTACCTGCCAAGAGCAAGAAAGTTCTTTCCACCTTTGACACATCATTTGTTTTCCAAGTTTTTTTTCCTCTGGCCTCAAATCCTGTGAGATTTAGTCTAGAGAGTCTTTCAGCATTCAGCTTTACTGCCCCAAGGCTGGCCCTGTTGACTGGCTGCAGTTCCAAACAGGCTGCGAGTAGCACGTGCCAGCTTGCCTGCCAAAATTCAACTCCCAGGTCTAGGGGCAGCAATTCCCCTCCACTTCCCTCAGGCTATGCCAAACCATTTCAGCACCAGCTGAGAAGAGCAAAAAGCTGAGCCAAAAGAAAAAAAGAAATTAAAAAAATAAAGCAGTTCACTACCTTTAACACGAGAGAAAATCTTTTGGAGCTCTGGACAATTCTTTCATATCACCTGCTACTACAAGTACACAGGCTTTTACAATATTTTGTTTGTCCATGGCTTCTGTCATTTTACCACATATGGCCTGTCTTGGTAACAGCATTATCAAGCAATTTGCTCCTGGACTGCTTGCAAACATGCAAAGTAGATGTTTTGCAGACCTTCTAAATCAGACACCTGTGGTCAAACAGCCTGTGCATGCAGGAGGCTGGCACAGGTCTTACAAACCATTAATACCATTTAAAGGAAATTTAATCCTGTAAAACAAATAATTGTAGATGTGGAACGTATGTTTATGTAAGTGCTCTGAAACAGCAGTTGAGTTCTTCTGAAGTTGATAGTATTTACCTCAGGCAGGAGCACTTTTCAAGCTCTGTTTGAAAATAATTGGCAGCACGCCCTATATAACTTACTCTGAGAATTAGGTTGCTAAAACACAGTAAAATGCCCACATCAATTTCCTAATAGCCGTCCAGCTCAGCATCTAATTTTAACACCTCCCCCTTGACCAGCAGCTCTGGCTGACATTAAACTCCTGAGACCTTTTCCTACTTATGAAAATGTATTCAAGTACTCACTGCACAGACAGCCCACTGAGCTTCTTCCTCTCCATTGATGGCTCTTACTGGCCTTGGCCTCTCCCCAACTTCATTTTGAAAACTCCCCCTTCCCCAGGTGGCCTCCAAAAAGCACCTGGCCCCAGCCAGTCCCATGACCTCCCCTCCCAGCCCATTCCATGACCTTTCTCTGCCCTTGCCCACAGGGCCCAGTTGGATTCAGTTAGGGCTGATCTGCCCCACCACGCCCCTTACCTGAGTCAACCACGTAAAGCAGGAGGGAATGCACTCAGCAGACAATTTTATCATGCTATTAATAATTGGAATTGTTTTAACTGAACAAAACACGCTGCAGAATGAGTAGGCAGTAATGGTAACTATTATCACTTGCACTATTCATGTGCAGTGACAAGGCAGTATGACCTAACTGCAGCTTTCCTGTAGCTCAGCTATTATAGATATCACAGCTGTGATTTCCAAGAATGGTCTTGGCAGTCTGGACATGCTGCTGCCAAAAATAATAAGGGAATTGTAAGTTCAGTGTCACAGACAGCTTTAAATGCTAATTCATCCTCTGATTTTGTTTACTAAGATCCAAGATCTCTTTTCTTTTACCTCTCTGTAACCACAGTCTTAGGTGAAAGAGGATCTTGGGGATGTATGCAGAAGGATTCCTTCTCAAAAGAGGAATAGAGCAAAAATGAAATCACCCTACCATATAAATGGAGGACTGGATTCCACATTAAAGCAGAATTAGTATGCTGATTGAAAGCAAACAGAGAAAAAAAAAAGAAAAAATAAAATAGCTATATTCCTTACTTAATAATGGGTTTTCATTATAGTTTTCAAAAGTATGATTTCCTCTAGCCACACATTATGCTTTAAGAAATGTGATTAAAGTCTCCAGGTGTGGGAGTTACAATATAAGCTATCAAGGAAAATAATATATAGACAGATACAAATCAAAACAGAGGAAGATGATCTATTCTATCATTTACACAGGGCTGTAGTACCTTATGATTTCTCCCAAATATCACTCATTGTAATATCAGAGGTTAGTTTTCTCCATAGAATAGTATTTTTAGAGGCAATCATCTACCAATTAGTATTAATTAAGATCATAAAAGATGAAGCATTGTATAGGAAGCAACTCTCTAGGGTGAGAAACATTAAAGCATCTGTCTGCTTAATGGGTTGAATCCTGTCTAAGCACTCAAGCCCATCCTGCTATCAGCATCCACACAGGCAGTCTCTTGCATCCTGCACTCAACCTGGTTCTTTTCCTGCTTCCCAGGAGTTTAGAAATGGAGCCTGAAACACTGATTTCAGACATGCCACTGCAGGAATTTGGAGCATGTTACACAATGGAGCTCCTCTTTCCAAGTGTTGCTGGTTACTTTTAACTTCAAGATTGAAAAATGTGCTCAAGCTAGGGAATCTGTGGGAAGTTGTGAGCTAGGTACATCTATTGATAGGTCCTTCAGCTCATAAATGTTCTTTCCCCTTCTAGCAGTCACATTCTGGAGATCAGGGTGGTCCCTGCATGCTGCAAGAGTGAGTGTCCTTGGTGCACCTGTTATCAGGGGAAAACAAAAACAAGGAGAAAACTGGAAAAAGAAACTGGGATATCTACAGATCATAACTGATGATAACAGTAGGGAAGGAGATTAAGCAGGATCTTTGGTAGGGGAATTTGAGCCACCATTTGAGCAGCTCTGGACATAACATCCTGTAAGCAACAAAGAGCTGACAACAAATGCCACAGCCCTGAGCCAAGGCAGCCAAGCCCCTCGAAGCGAGAGGTGACAGAGGATGCTGATGCCCTCAGTGTCCTGGCAGGGAGTCCAACCCTTCTGTGGAGAGGGAGAGGCAGGGCAGGGTCAGGAGAGCAAGGTTCAGGAGAAAGACAGTTCTCATATACACTCATCCTAGAGGAATGGGGTGAGGAGATGGATCAGTTTATTTGTAGAAGATTCTAGTGTCAAACTCACTAATCTGGAAGGAGACCATCAGCCAGCAGGTTGGGCTGCATGCTGTGTGGAAAGCAGAGAGGAAGATGAAAGGGAAAAGCAACAAAAAGAGGCAGCAGCTAATGGAATCAATTTCTGAAAACGAGCCTAAAGAGTTAGAGATGCATGTCCCTGCCATGTAGAGGTCTAAACGTGTATAGGAGGAGAGTGGGGGTGGGAGTTCATGCAGGCAAAATCTGACATCAAATACTGACTCTGCCTATTGTTTAAAGTTATTGAAAGCCCATCCTAAAGAAAGCATGCTTTTGCAGAGATACTCTTCTAACAATTTCTTCACTTCAAACAATGAACAAAAGAAATTCAGGAAGAATTTTTTTTAAATCATGGTAGAAGTAAACACTTGTACCATTAAAAGATGACTGTTAAAGCAGGTATCTCTTGAGTATATTTTCATTTTCTAAATCAAAGAAACAGTGCAAAATCTGAATATAAAATGCTAGAGAGAAAGAGCTCATTGCTAGAAGGTCATTTAAACAAGGAGCTTTTTAAGAGATGTAAAGCCACTTCAGTATTATATAATCTCCGTAACTCAGCAGGGTGTCAGAGACCTATTCTATTAACAGATATCCCTCCAGACTATACCAATACCTGAAACACTGAAAAACACTTATTTATGCTTTTGGATTTTATAGTGATCGCAAAGAAAAGCCTTCCCTGGTTTCTAGGTGTTAGGAAACAAATCCTACCCAGTTTTGTGAGGCGATTTCTCCCGCAGATGCTGCCCTGAACCCACAGAGCAGAGTCACAAATGCTGGGCCTTATTTGCAGCCATGTAATCCTACTGCTCACTGAAGAGAAAGCAACACATGCAGTGGAGATCAAAAACACTTAATGGCACAGTCCCAGATCTCTAGAGACAAACTAACAGCAGAATAAATGCTCTGACTCATGAAATAGCCAAGAGGACAACTACTGAAACGAGATAAAGCCAAAGCCTGACTGAGTTTGGGTTTTTTGGCATTAGCAAAGAGGTTAAACTGTCAAAAGAAATCTTGTTAAACACCTGTTCCTTGTATTTCCTGCTGCTGCATCCAAATGTTATTTAAATTCTGTTCTTTCCTTAATTAGTTTTCAGGTTTCAATATCATATCACCCTCACAGTCAGTATCCTGCTTCTCCTTTTATTCAACCCAGAAGCAGCCCTGCTTTTATTGAGAGCTCGAGAATCTTGGTGTTTCAGTCCTTCACTCTTATACAAATATATACATAGATATAGATACATCTAATACCCTGTTATGAATTTTCTTCATGATCTTCAGCAACTGATACTTTTTAACATGCTATTCCTGTGCTTGTGAATGATGAGGATCAATATCCAGAAATTTTAAAATACACAATATAAAAATATTTACTTTAAATTCTCAGATAAAAACAACCCTCTAAAAAAATAATTAGCTGTGTCCTGCCTTCTGCTGACAAGTTGGAGAAAAAGAGGTGAAGCTGCACTGATCTGTGGATGCTGAAGTTGGCCAGGTCACTTAATCAGGCATCAGATCATTTACTGTGAACATAAAGGAAAGCTGTAGCTTTCAGTTATTCCCTCAGTTTTTGATAGGGCATGGGTTAAGTGAAGGTGTACTCAGAAGACAAGAAGGAAGACAGGGATGAAGAGGCCTTTGGAAATTGCCTTTGGCTTTTGTTTGTTCCCCTCACGCTTTCTCCCTTTTCTTTCCTTCTTCCACTCATGTTTGCTCTCCTCACTCTGAGCAGCCTCCCTCGAAAACTCTGCTCCCACTGTCAGCATCCAGCATTCACCCTGGTTGTACCAAACCTCCCCGCAATCTTTCTGGCACATCTGGAGCCACTTGCTCTGTTTTATCATCAATCTTTCCCTTAACCTGCCAAGCAAACATGTTAGGAGGCAAAAATAAACATAATTATTGAATTCTCATTGCCAAGCTCCTTAACTTTAATCTTTGCCTGAAATGCAGCCTTCACCAGGGTTCCTCTTTCAAAAGCATCCATATGCTAGTGGGTTTTGTCAGCAGAGGTCCTCAAGGCCCTGCACCAACCAGCAGTAAATCTTAGCCTTCAAATCAGCATCAGCTATAGGCATTCACTATGTAGGCATCACAAATTATATGTTCATTTTCCAAGTCTGCCAGTGCTGGAGCCCCACATATTCCATTTGGCTGCCCCAGAAGTGCAGAGTCTCAATGTGCAGGGAGTCACTGTCCTCCCTCCTATTTCCCATAAAACAGCCAGAGCAGCAAATGCCACTCTCCCCACTCCCCCTTCCTCCCTGCTCTACCACTATACTTCCCTCTGACTCCCCCTCCCAAATCTTGGCCAGACCAGACCCTCATCCTTGGGATCAAAGATTTCAACTGTGTTTCCATCACTGACACACCTTGAGCATGTTTTCAGCTCTTACTGCCCCCAGTGCTAAATCAGGTATTAGTCACTGCAGAAACCTTTCCCACAGCAGAAATCCTCTCTCTTCAACTAGCCACGTAGGTGCTCTGGTATTTAGGAATAAATCTAATTCCTTAGGCTCTTTGAGCACAAATCATAAGCCCAATACCAGCATTAACCACATCCATGCAGACCATGGCTAGCTAGGAGCCATTTGCCTCATCTCCAGCATTGCTCATCCAAACTTTTCTTCTGCAGAATCCTCCAGACCCTGAAGGTTATGATTAAGCTGAGGGCTAGCAAAATCCCCCTCTCCTGTCCAACACTGTTGCTGTGCCCTCTTTCCTGTGTCTCTTGCCCTGGCAAAGCAGCTTGAGAAGAAGCCCAGTAGGGCAGAAGAGAATCTTGGCTCACGTCACTCCTTCCCAGGCAAAGAAGAGCAGCCATGGGTGCATTTTTCCAAGCCAACTTCATGTTCAGTCCCCACAAGCAGATCAGATGCTGCCAGAGATGGAGATGACAGCAGTTGCTAGGAGCAGTTTTGGGGCAGTCAGAGTCTTCACAGCAGCCACCCTGGGGCCAGTGCCAGGCCTCCTTTGCATCACATGAAGTGAGATACAACAAGAGCGACTATCAGCTCGCACATCTCTGTAAACACACAGCCAGGTGTTTGAGTCTTGACAGGTGCCACATTGGCTGAGGGAGGCTTCAAACAACAGAGTCTGTCTAAAAACCCTGGGATCTTTCCTGTTCCGATCTCCTCACTTAGAGGATTTGATATTTTAAGACTATTTTCCTCCCAGCTAGCCGAGCTTGCAGCTCTGCCTCAACTCTCCAGTCAGGATAATGAGACATTTGGTTAGAGCTCACCACTTCTGGCTGAGGTTGTACCTTGCTCCAACATTGGAAACTATTTTAAGAGGTGGGAGAAGGGTATTTAGGAAAGGGAAGCATTACTCATGATTGACAAGTAAGTAGTTCTGTCTTCAGAAGCCAAGGGGGAGGATATGAGCCCAAGGTTTAGGACAGGAAAATAATGAGATTAAAAACTTATTTGCCTTTTCATTATACATCCAGTTTTCTTAAACATGTTTGTTTCTCTGAGGGAATCTGAATATGAAACTCTGAGATGTTCTGCACATTGCCTCCTCACCTCACGGCTTTTATCTGAAATTTTGCAGCATCAGATCTTGGCTTCAAATTCTTGAACTGTCTATAAACAATAGTGGAAAATTTATGGTGGAGCAAGCACAATAGAATTCTCATAAAAATATAAAAGAAAATATTCTATTATTCCCCCAAAAATGCTCTGTGGACATTTCCATATTTTCAGTATAAAATTGATTATCTAATCTTCAGCATGAACACTGTGTACTTAAAATCAATAGCATTTTTCCATTTCAAAATGTTCACATTTTGAAGACTGATCTTTCTCCTACCTGTACATTCCTGTCATTTGCAATGTAAAGGGATGCTGAGGACAATGAAAAATTTGTTTTCTGTGTGCTGGAAAGGAGTGGAAAATCCTGTTTGAAGTACGGTTAGTTACAGTAGCTTTGCCTACCTTTATCCCCTCCATTGCACACCTCATTCCTGCCTTGTTTCCTTCTCTGACCTCTCCTTGCTTATTCTCTGTCCTTGCCCCTGGCAGGGGGGCTGGAACTCGATGATCTTTAAGGAACCCAAGCCATTCTAGGATTCTACTGAATGTCTTACTCATTAGTAGGATGTGGCAGGAAATGTCATGTCATTGGTATTTGTCTGCTCTGAAGAGCATCCACCACTTCTTGACAGGTTGTGTGGATTTTTCCATTAAGAAAGGAACAGATTTACTCACTTCTTTAAAAAAAGCACTTCACCCATTGTTACTAGTTATAGCTTCTTCAAGGCAGGTACTTAAATACCAAGAAGTTTTAGGTCCTAAAAGTTTCTAACAAGCTGCAAGCCCTTCTGCAAGTCTCATAGTCAGATCAATGTCTCCCCCTCTCTCTTCCCTTTCCTTATTGTTAGCTGCTCAGTTTCTCAGAAGTGCTATACATGGTGAATTGATGAGCTGTATCTTGAAAATTCCCAACTTTTCTGTAATGTACATCTTCTCCAGAGAACTGGCAAGCCTAAAAAGTTCAGCTGCAAATACGTCAGCCAGAACCAGAGAGGTGCAGATTGAAGGCAGTGACTCACTGGCTCGCGATGGAGTGGCTTTGTGCACTCAGCTTTTTCCCACATTAAACAGTTCTAGGAGAAAAACTTGTGGGGCTGGAGGCTATTTTGGGGTTTTTCCCTATGTGTAAACCTCTGCTCCATGTTAGCCTGTGGTTTTCTACAAAATGAAGGAAACCCAGTAAACCCTTTTCACAAAAAAATGGTATTTAATAAACTCCTTAATCTATCATCCATTTCTTCTTGGAATTTGCCAAGATAGGCTCAAGTGTGCACAGATACCCCCACCAACTCCAAGAGGGAAAAAAGAAAATTTCTGTAGAGAGAGTGATCTGACATATGTGTGCATTTATTTAAGCCTGGAGAAACTGGATGAGGTGCAAGTGACCATCCTTAACATTGAAAACTTATCTGGCTTCTGATCCATTGTGAAAGACAGCACTGGCAAATTTCAAAGCTTTCCACAGAGAATTGACAACAGATAGTGCATCTATCTCAGCAACTGGAGCAAATGACAAAGTGGTTTTATACACAGCAAAAATCGAGCCATTAAGAATTTGCAGCCTGTAGTTGGAGAGGTGTGAATGAATGTTTTTGTCTGAGAGTAAATAATAGCAGCAATGGTCTGTGACTTAGACTGGAATACAGTAATTACCATGCTGGATTATATAATATACCTTACCTTTAATCAAAAGCAGGCAGAATACTAAGCTGACCACCCTGGGCTGGAAAAGGACAAGGAAAAGAAGGGCATTTCCTACATTTAGTACTAGAAACTGAACTGTGTGGTTTTCACAAGATTTTAAAATGAAACACTACTGTGAAGCATGAGCACTTTTGATGGATAGAAAGATATGGTTTAGTAAACGATTCAGCAGAAGACTTTGGAGAGCTTGTCCCTGAAAATGTTTTAGAAAAACCTAGATATCTTTACCTAAATCTGTGGTCTCTCTATTTGATAATTTTTTTTACCCCCAATGTAAAAGAAAGCTGGCTCTTTTTGCCTCCAGTGCCTTTTAAAGAGAATTGCAATTCCTTTTGTGCAACTCTCAGGTACAAAGCCAAAATAAAGAGTGCACAGTATTTTCAAAATTCCCTTATTTCTATGGCATTAAAAATTGATTTCTTCATAAAAGAAGTCCTACTTTTTCTTCATTTAATTACAAACCTCTCTACAATGTTCTCAAATACATCAACAGAAAACACTCTTCGTGCAGAAAGTTAGAAGTGATTTATAACTACATATTAAAATTATGTGCTTGAGATGTAATCTCAGCCAGGCTGCCAGCAAATTTTCCTAAACTGATCCAGCTTTTGGATACGGCTTAAAGACTGGAGTGCTGAAAGAAAACATAATTTAGCAGAATGGAGAGCAATTCTTTGCACATCACCATTAAACACATCTGTTTCTGACAGTGGCATCCTTTGGAGCTGCACTCATCAGGGCCTCACAAACACCAGACAGTTTTGAAAATATTGTGTATAAGTTGAGATTCTTAAATTGACTTTAATTTAAAGCAGCAGTGAAGGGTAATATAAACATTTATGTTAGATCTACAGACCTTCTCTAGAAGAAAATCATAATCAGTACCTTTAATGGACCCCAGCTATATCCATCATCATTTATGTGTTCCACACTGGAACTCTTCCTCAAAAACTCCTCCAGCAGCAGCACCTGCATCAGGAAGAAAGGAGTTAAATAATCTCAACATGTTTCTGTAAGGCAGGGTAGTCTCCAGAACCCCAAACTCTGAGAGTAAAGATGAACCAACACCAAAGTTGTCTATCTCTCAAAAGGTTGCCGAGTCACTGATAAAGCTTATGGCAAAATTCCTTTTCATTTTCCAAGAACTTTGTCTCTTTTAAGTCTTGCATCACCAATAGCTGTACTTTAAAAGAGAGTGGCTGTTTCAGGAAGTTTGAGCCATGTGATAACTTTGCTAAAAGAATGCTACATAGGACTGAAGTGCTGCCTGCTCTAGAGACATGACTTTGATATGTAAGACATTCTCATTTGATATGTAAGACAACAGACTATCTGTTATAACAGTCCAGAAACAACAGATACATTTTTATAATTCCCTACTTAGGCCTCTGTCTGTTAATCCCTATTTTTCCTCACTACAAGTGTTCTGATTGAATGACAAGAAAACTAATCCATTTTAGTAACACAGCTTTTGCAGAGAGATATTAGTGTACATCATACACTTAGGTGACCAAGAACCAGGAGGTTACATCAACAAGTCTATTAATACAGCTAAAAATGTTATTTGCCTTTAATTCTGAGAAGACTGAGGCATTTCATTATTTCATTAATTAACTCACAGATTGTTCTCCAAATGACTTTGAAAAGGTATTTTTATCCCCAAAATGAGAGCCTAAAATTTGTCATAGGAGAGACAGAGAGATGTGAAATTGTCGTTACAACTTCATTGGCAGAGAAGGAGGTAGTTTTACTGCATATTTCTTTATCTTTATTAATTAAAAAAAAACATACTCTCTCCTTGAAAATGAAGTTCAGGCTTTATTTTTAGTCTTAATCCAGAAATTATCCTTTTCAGTTTCCTGATCTCTCAAGGTTTGACAGACAAGTCCTGAAAATGGTGACAAGACTCTGTGGTTTCCATTAGATGTCTGTAGATAATTCAAATCACTCTGGCTCAGCTTTACCACTTTTTGGAACCCTTGAGTCACTTTTGACCATTTTGCAAGGCCTGAAGAATGTAGAATTGTTTTTTAAAATAGACAAAGGGGCATTTTCATTAAATTCTTTCCTCTACTTATGCAACTCACTGAGGAATGATCCATACAGAAAAGTGTAAAGCAGCTCTGACTACTTGGCTTTGCTTATTGTATCTTATCTCCTGAGACTTCAACCTTTCAAAGAATGCTAGGCCTAGTGTAAAGTGTCCTTCCAAGTAGTTCACAGCCCTAGATGGGAACTTTCAGGTTCTTTATGATACAATATTAATTTTCATGAGAAAAAGTTCTCTTAGTTACAGTTAATAGATGCCTGGGAGCCTAAATGGTTATAAATATTGTATCCATTACTTTGATTTACGTTTCATAATTGTTTCATCCCGAAGCAAAAGAGAGGGGAATGCACACTGACATAATTTTGTTGTAATTCTACTTAAATTAAGTAATTCCTTAACCTTATTAGTCAAACTGGTACCAGTTTGACATTAAGCAGTGGGAAAGTTCAGAGATGCTGAGGGCTTGCTTAGGTCACCATTGCTACTTCCACACTTGTGTGTTGTATGTGAGGATACAGTCACAGTACTCAGTTTACAGTTGAATAGAAACAACAAAAAGTTTGTTGAAGAGAAAGAAACAATCCCATAAGTGTAATCTGGCTTTTTTTTTTTTTTNTTTTTAGTTTAGAAGAGATTTCTGTTCTCAGCTGCACCTTCCCTTGTGCTTTATGAGCCAACTAACTTTATGCAGTCCTCATGGCAGAAATGGGTCTTTAGGAGCAACAAAGAAATCAGTCTTTCATCCCGTTCAACAACCAACAATTTTCCCTTGCCATAAGATGAGGACAGATGTGGGAGGCAGACGAACTTCCTGGAGCAGCAGAGGTTGGCACAAAGCATCCATAGCCTGAATTAAGACAGGCCAGGCAATGTCATCTTTGTGCTTCTCCTGCCCAGCCCTGCTTTAAATCCTCGTCTGCAATTAGTGATGACATACTTCTAATCCCCTTCATACAAGCCATCAGAGGATTGTAACTTCAAATGGGAAATGTCAGGAGAAGAGAAATACAGACCAAAAATCCTTCCTTCTTACAAAAGCATTCAATACCAAAGAAGGAGGAACTAAAAATAAAAAACAGACAGACTGCAAGGGAAGTTTGTTTTGAACTAAACTCCAGATAAACAACCGGGCTTTTGCCCAACTTATTGCTGCTCCTTTGTGGGATTGAGATCTTGTTTGAGGATACAGTCTATGCCTGCAAAATTTCATACTGAATAGTTGCACTTGTGAGTAGGTATTATCCTCTTCAGGTAATAAAAGAAATAATGATAACAATCAGATTTGCTTCTAGAATTGAACAGTAGCTTAAAAATTGTCAACAAGAATTACTCACAAAACCAACCATTCTACATATCTAACTCTTCATTTTGCTGCCACTTTCCAGATCGCAAAGGTTTCTTTTAATTTCATGGCAATGAACACTGGAAAGGGATAATTTATTTATACACAGATGATGTCACATAATGCTTCATCTCTGCAATATTTATTGTGCTCAGATAAATTCTGTTTTTAATGTTGTTATTATTATCATCATCATCACCATCATTCCTATACAGAGGAAGTATGTTTTGAACATATTTTTCTTTTTTTCACTTGTGGCAGGGAGTTTTTAACATTTGAGCATCAGCTCTTTCTTCTTATTTTATGCATTTGCCCTCTGGCCATTGTCAACCCCTGCAGTCCAAATAATGAATTCCTCTTTATTGCACTGTCAGTGTGCTGTCATTATTGCAGACTTCTTCTCCTCTGGAAGGCTGTTTTGTAAGTTATTTCTGAAAAGATATACCACATATGTGTTTGGGATTTATAGGACTGTACTGATCCATCATTTTCTGGAACATCCAATGCAGCCACTGTAAATTTAAAGAAAAAGAGAATTCTCATCCAGCTATGGATGTCAAGCCATTCCAGGGAGTATTATCTGCTTCTAACTCCTTGCTACTTTTGTACAGGAAACACAAACTCAGCTCATGGAGCAGAGACTTCTGCATGTCTTTGCAGTAAGATTGTAATTTTCTTTATGCCACCTTCACTTCCTGCTGCCTTTTGAGAAGACAAAAATTTTTGTGTGATCTTGAACTTAGGTCTTCTGCAAGAAAGGAAATGATGCTGCCAGCTGAGCTTTTAAAACAGCTGTTAGATTCATGGAAAGCTGTTTGTGTTCCATAATTATCCTAGAACAAGGTACCATTTTGAAAAGTCTTATTTAGCATCCTCCACATAGTAAGAAAGCCACTTTTATTCTTCTCATGGGATTACTGCAGATGCTGTTTTTAACCACAAAAAAAGCTTTCCTTCCACACATTTCACAAGATTTTTCCCATTGTGTTTCACAAGACCAAAGTCCTCATAATATCAATGTCTTTCCTAGGAAAGGAGGGCTGGAATTGACAGTTCTGATTTTTGGTTACTGGCAGACCTCAGTCTGACATAATAAATATTCAGACTCAAAGCAGGAGTACCCTCAGGTTTGGGAAGCAATGGAAACAATAAATGTGCTTCAGAGATGGAAGCAGGTCCAGAATTACTTCTGCTGGACTACCTTCCTAGAGGAAGTTGCTGCCACACAGAAACTGAGACTGCTGGGATTTTGAGCAGATGTGAAATTATTTTATGTTGGGTGAATAGAGGTTTGGATTTTGTTCAGAAATATTAAGTCCTCATATGAACAAAACAACACTGCTAATCTGTTAAAAGCTTGGCTTCTGTTTATTAAACAAAACAGAGAGTTCATAGGACTTGGGGTAATCCTCTGATTTTGTCACTTATGTGGGGATGTTCTACCATAACAAAAATTACTCTGTAAATTACCTATCTGTAGTTCAAAAAATCCTAATTTCTGTAGTTTTGTAACATCTTCCTCTCTGTCCTCAGCTTATAGGAATCACTACTCTAAACCCAGCCTCAGTTCCTCATCAAACATTACCTGTTTTTCTAGGATGATGTTAGAAAGTTAAAAGAAAGCATCATTCCATATGAACATTGCTTGCCAGCTATGTGAGATTCATCTTGGAGATGTCTGTTCAGTTCCCGTGCTGATCCCCTAGGTCCAGGGTACTTACAGTTTAATTAAGCTGAAAATGATAAGGTAATGATAATGAAATTATAATGATAATGATAAATGATGAGGTAAAACAGCTCCATCCATACAGCAGGATCATCAAGGACTCCCACATCCTTCCCATCCAGACAAGGTCTTCACAAGAGCTTGTAGGCAGCTTGCACAGGAGTGCCTGGCAGCACTCCAAATTAGAATACAAGGAGCAAATGGTGATCTAAGCACCCAGGGGGCCCCCAGATCCCCTTCAGAGGTCACCCTCCCCATTCAGACAAGAATGAAGTCATTGAACAGCAGTGCCAAAAATTAAATTCTTGACTGAATAAGCACATACATCTCAGAAATATTCCTTTCTGCATTAGAGGACCAGGAGAGAAACAACGAATGCAACTAGAGGTGGCCTGAATGCAAAGAGCTGGGTGCTTGCAAACACATTTGAGATGCAAATGAAAAAATGAAGAGGCAGCAGCTGGAAGGAATGCGAAAAGGATAGACTGCAGGGGTAAGGCATGTACAAAAAGGACCTCGAGTTTGTGAAGAAACAGAGACTTCTTATTTGTTTAGAAAAGCCAAATAAAATCTCTAGATGTTCTGATACTTATAATTTCTTACCTGGGAATGAAGGTGCAAGATCTCAAAACAGAACTAAAGCCAGCTTCCTCTCCATCCACCCCCTGAGATGGAAATCCTTATGAGCGCTTTAAGATCACCCTAAAATTTTCCCGGCTCTTGTGCACTCCTGCAGTCTCCTTCAGAAGTTTTGCTACATCTGAAGGAGTGTGTTGAGAGAAAAGGATGGAGGCAATGGTTACACCAACAACTTCCAAACAAAACCAGACAAAAGGGCCACTCTGCCTCTACCTTGATCAGTTATTGATGGTCATCTGATGGACGCTTAACGAGATACAGCAAAGTAGATAATTATGTCCTGAGTGCTGCACATTCCCACAGTAGGTCATACTGGCTTCTCTGCCTTCTGTCTTTTCTGGCCTTGCCTAGAGAAAGAGAAATCTGAATTACAAAGGAGAGCAGGGAAAAACAGAGCACAGGCACTCATTTTACTTTTTAAACTCTGTTATTATGGCCAATAAGTTACATTTTGAAGGTTAATGTTCTGTACTGAGCAGGAGACTTAATTTTTGAAAAGTGTCTGAAGTCTACCAGTGGCATGGGCACAACAGTATAAGAGCTTTTATTTTCCAAGTTTTTTCAACACTTGCAGCACTGATGTTGTAACTCATGATTTGCTGGGTGCTCTCACCCTTCCTTTAGCAATAACGAAACCAGAACTTCCCAAAGTTGCACTGACAACCTCAAGAAGCCCATCACCTACTCTCCTAGCCCTTAAAATCATAGAATCAGTCAGGTTGGTAAAGAACTCCAAGATCATCAAGTCCAAGCCTAGACCAAGTGTGGCAGGACCTTTCACCCCCTGATACAGCCAGAGCTTATCTACTTCCTCCATGGCTAAGTCAGACTGAAATAATTTGTCATGAGATGAATTATCTCAGCTGAAAACCTCCTCAGGCAGTAATAAGCATCCTCTCTTGGGAGATGAGATAGGATGAGCCAAAAATAAAGTGACTGACAGACAAGCATTTTTACAACTATAAAAGACCACTATGATTTTCATGAAATCAGAAATCTTTTATACACTCTCTGAGTGTGTGGAGAGTTCTCAATGTTAAGACATTGGCATTGAGTTACTTCCCTGGGATTGAGAAAAAATTAGGAGATTCTCTGCACGTTGTCATTCATTGGTGAGTGACACTGATTACTAATCTATACTATTTCTTCACTAGCTGCAACATGGGTACCTTTATTCTCTTCTCTACTAGTAGCCCTTCTGTTTGTCCTGTGGAGTCAGTAAATCTGTTCGAGCCTGATAACTGTTCTCCTTGGTCTCCTCAATAAATAATTCATGCTGTAGTAGGGCTGATGGGTCATTATTAAGAACCTGTGAGTGAGAGTGGGGTTTGGGGTGCTGGCCCCCTCAATAAAGCTGCTGCCTACTGCCAGAAACCTGGAAAGGCAAGGATTTGTCCAAGCTCTCCCCTCTCCATGTGTAACACCAAGCACCACTTTGTGAACTAAACCACAGCACTAAGTGCCACATCCAATAATTTCTTGAACACCTCCAGGCATGTTGGCCACAATGCCAACAAACAGGTCTGTAACCACCCTCAAAACCTGCCCCAGAACACTCTGAGCTGTAGGAACTCATCTCATAGCAAGTAACAGCCAAATGTTAGGACAATTACATTCTGGATAAATTACCATGTTATTTCATAATGTGTGAAAAATTATTAGGTTTTATCCATTTTTTTTCCCCAGGAAATCAATGATAGTTACTTATTTCTTTTGTCACTTTGTCTTCTTTTTATTCATTTTTCTCACTGACTGCTGTTCTCCTTTGAAACAAGAACTGCTTTTGTTATCTGATTTTCTACATTTTAAGCACATTAGCCATTTAAAGATTTTATATTTAAAATTAAATCAGCCTACTCTTGGTAGAATGATATATTTCTGCACTTCACAGCGCAGACTTTTCACAGTGCATATTCTTTTGCATTATGTTTCCTCTTTAGGCAGTTGCTTGCCATGAGACACTGCTAACTGGAAAAAAAAAGATATTAAAGTTGGGAGAATGCAAGAAACAATGCCTTGCAGTTCAAACATCACATATTCTGGCATGTTTATCTCTCTACCTTAATAACAGTAGGTTAATGCTGCAAAATGCCACATGCCCTTGCACTACTGCAGTCAGTGGGAGTTGACAATTAGCACCTGACAGATGCACTCAGGTGCTAAAAGCATGAGACACACTGAAACTGCTGCTTTGGCTAAACAGCACAGGCTTCCTTCCCCTTTTCCTTTAACTGGTCATTTATCTTCAGGAAAGTACAAGTCAGGCCTTTCGATTTCTTGAGTTCCTCAAGTGGAGTCGATTTCTGGAGTGTCCAGTCCTGCAGGGTTCTTGCTGGTCATTAGCTCATTACAAAGTATTTCTGTCACTACCAGCTCTTTTGTGAACTCTGAGTGGGGGAGAGGGGGCACTGGCTTCTAAGTGGCACTGGCTTCTAAGCTTTTAAACAATCATTCCCAGTTATTTGAAGAGATCCTGAAAATTACAGTTTAGGCCTTTCTGAAAAATCTTTTCCTTCCTCTGAAGTAGACACCATTCATTGTCATTTACAGAGCCTGTATTATGTGGTTTTTTTGCTTTCTTGCAGGTTTTTGGCAGTATCCAGTGTTGCTAAGGGTGATTTAATTCCTACTACCAGTCCTACTACCCAGAGACAGCTTTTCCAAGGTGATTCCTGACACAGGAGATGGTGAGTTTCTTTTTCCCTCAAACACAGAGACACTACACTTGTGTTTGTGATGTATCTGCTTTGGAGACCAAATTCATTTATTTGGGTCTTCCATAGGGATTCTGCAAAGCTGGCTGAGTGCAGAGTTCTGCTGACCTCTGGCAGACTGATCTTTCCTTAAAGTAGCACAGGAGAAGAGAAAAGTCTGCACTGCAGAAAGCCTCAAGTGGGAGCAGGGAAATGCAGCCAGGTGAGGGTTGACCTTTGGGGTTACTTCAGACTTAATGGGGCAATCTGGGCACTCTTAGTGCAGTAGAAAGCTGCAGAGCAGCCAGGAAAATATGTCAGAGAGGACAATCAATCTGAGAAAAGGAGAGCAGTGGCTGACAGAAGGATGACTGAATAAATGAAGGATGTCCTGCCCAGTCTGAGAAATTCAGGCACCACAGAAGAAGCTTAGTCTGCAGTCCTAGATCTGAGCGACCTTCTCCACAGCCTTGGACATTTAAACACTCAACATCTACTTTAACTGAGGGGAAAAAAACAATGGTGCCAATATAATGCTTCGTTGCACAGATATATTTTAAAGACTTAACCTTTGCAAGACATTTTGAAGATGGAAAGCCCAGCAGCATAAAGGTATTTTGTGAGAAGACTTTTCTCAATTTTTGCATCAACCTGTGGCCATTTCATGCCACCATATCCTTGATTTTATTTCTGGTTTTGCCTTGTGCAGTTTTACAAAATGACTTTTTCCATAGCCTAATTGTAGATTTTTAACAACAAAGATGAAATCCTACAATCCTTGCTTCCTGTGGTCATCCAAATACAACAGCTTAATGACAACATGAGTAGAAAGCACAATTGGTTTGAATACAAAAAAGTTTAAAAACAGAAGGGTAAAACTTCCTGCAACAGTATCAGGAAAACAAATTGTCATTTAATATTGAGATATGTGAATAATAAAGCAAAAAGAAACAAAGTAAATCTTCAGCATTTAATTGCCTGAGTAAATGAACATGAAATATTATTGCTCATAAGTGAACCTGAAAATTCCACATGTTGAGACAGAGTAGAGTCATGTGCCACCATCTGACATTCAAAGAGTCTTTCTAAGGTATTTAACCTCATTGCTTTTTTTGCTAGAGGAAGAAAAAGACCCTCAAGGCTGATGTTTCCCCCTGTTCAGAGCTCTTTACCCTCATCTATATCTGCACAAGTTCTGACCCCTACCATCTCAGGATTGTGTGCACACTCTGAAAGATACAGCAAATTGCACTTTAAAAGTGTTACAGCAAGAGGCAAAGACAAGGTTGCTGCACTTGTAATAATAGAACAAATAAAAAGTGTCACTGGGTAGCTGTAAAATGGACTAAAGTCATCCAGCTGGTTCATGGTAATGTTAATGAAACATACAGATTTTAGTGAAAAATAGGTCAGAATAGGGGGCCATTTCAGCCCTTACAAGCATTTGCTGCTGCCATGAATATATACAGAAAGACAAAGTTCCCAAGCTGGTATGATTTCAGCCTTCTAAGTTGGATTTTACGTTGGGCAGGAATTCCTCCCTCCAGCTGCCATCTGTATGAATAATAGAGAGAAGGAAGACTTTTATACTGCATCTGGAATGTTGAGCAGCTTCAGTTGTGGGGAACACTTGGTTTGAAAGCTTCTCTTTCCTTTTAGCTTGTCATTTTTAAAACCTATTTTCTCTCTTCTAGTTACTGTTTTGTATGTAATAAGAGAGAAATTTTGGCTGTTCCTTAATTCTACTATAATACCTGTGGTGACATTAGAGTGAGAAATTACCTGGTAGGAGCAAATGAAAGTGAAGATAAACAGGGCTTCTGTTTCTGGTTCTGATGGAAATGGTTTTCCTGGCTGCATGCTGGTTTCCAAAAAGACAATGACAGGCTGGCAGCTTGAAGAGAACAGGTCTTGACAGCACATGTTAGTGAGCCAAACATTTTCTAACACCTTGTGTCACACAAAGCCCTTTCATACCATCTGTGCTCCAGCAGCGAGGGGTTTCTCTGTCCCAGGCAGAACCTTTTGTCTGTGCACAGTCACAGGAAGCAGAGAGCAGGTTTGTAACACCTGTCTGAGGCTGGATGTGTGCAGGGTGTCAGCTCCTCCTGCAAACCCTCTGTGTGCCCATGACTGCCCACAGCACAGCACAGCTCAGCAGACAGGCACACAGGAGTCAGATGGGTGCTGGTTTTCCTCTTGAACGCTGCCTTGACTGGCTGAAGAAGAGAAATAAAGATGGGAGGGAAAGGGAGTGCAATTCAAAGGCAAGCACGTGCCTCATTAGCACTCACTTTGCAAGTTCCTTATACTCTGAGGAAGGCAAAAATATTTTTCAGCACCATTTCAAATATTTTTTTTTAAAAAGGGCTTTATAAGGACAACGCATTTCTAAGATAAATGTAAGCAGCACAATCTACAACTTAAATAGATACCAGGAGCGTAATTAGAAACATCTCTTGATTACAATAAATTGCCTTCTTTGAGCAGCTTTGGTGTTTGTCATTATTAAGTTGTATGTTTCTCAGTATTGGAAGAGGATGAATCATTAAAACTAACACTTACATAAGTAGTATGAAGGATTATCCCTGATATCACTATCAGGCACAGGTTTTGTGCTAGTAAAATCCCATATGCCTATGGCAATTTAAAAGAAACGGAGTTGCCAAAATTTTACATGATTTGTCAGAATTTAAAAAAATAAAAGGCAAGAACTCTGGAAAGAGAAAACAGCACCCCCCATGCAGTAAGCCCTAAATGCAGTCTCCCCTTTCAGGATTGTCATCTTTGAAGCTCAATATTTTTCTTATTTTGATCCCTGTTTCATGGATTTTTTCTTACTTTAATGAATTTCTGTTCTCAGGCACATAGCTATTTTCTTGGCTATCTTGCTTCATTATGCTGATGGAAGCAGCCTTTTAATTTAAGACATTATTATTAAAAGCAATGCATGAAAAGCTTATCTGAAAGATATATTGGGTTGGCAGTAGATGCATATCAAAATGCAACTATCTAGGTACTCAATTATATATTTTAATGGAAGACTTTGAGTAAAGCTCAGGCAGGAAGGAGAAAAGTACTTATCAGCATCTATCATTTAAATTACCAGCATATTGGTAGACTGTTCCTGTATTTCATATCCCTCAATAATGCTGACACTGAGCTGGGTCAGTGGACAGCAGTTGGCTTGTGAAGTCTCCATCCTTGGAAATACACAGAAAGCAATATTCCAGAAGCACAAGATAATGCTGCATTTTACCCCCCTCCCATGCATTCAGTACCTGCATCTTCCAACATCTGGTAGGCTACTCCACCTTTTCTAATGCATGAGAATATTTCCCATTTATGTGCCTTTGAATAGACTCCATCTTTTTTTCCTTTGGTATCTGGGGAGAGGCACTCTATGTGACTTTGGCTGAGAGTGATGCCTTCACTGGGACACTCATCAGACATTCAGCTGTCCCAGCTATATTAGGGGTTACTTTTAGGTTTGAAATTTGCAGGGCTTTTCTTCTCAGTTCAGTACAACACAAGTGACTGAAGTTTATTGAAGAGGGTAAGAGCATCCTGCAGGCTCGTGCTGACCAAAAGCTCACATGACACAAGTCCTTCTGTACATGAGCAGAGAGGACACCAGCAAGTTTAACTCCTGCAGTGCTCCATGGAACTCAACTTTAGCTCTTTGGAGTTGTTTTCCTTACTGCTCAGCCTCCTGGCACCCACCTTGATCCAAGACCTTTCCAAAGCAGCAGAGGTTACAGGGATCTCTGTAATGCTGGGATCTGGGATCAAGTATCCTGAACTTGTACATGGTCAGAAAATAATTTAGGCACACAGACTCTCCTAAAAGATGAAAGAAGATTCTCTGTAACTTACTCCTTCCTAAAGGGGAATATAATGCAGATTTTTAAGAGCCAGCCTATCAAACTCACATATTGCTGTGCATGTAAGGAGAACAAATATGCTCTGAAAGAAACCTCAAGGTCATGGAGTGCTCTACTTCCCTGTAAAAGCACCTCCAGCAGGACAGAGACATGAGCTTGTCATCTCACTCTGTAACTGATTCATATCTAATACACAGCTTTTTTTTATTTGGTTTTTACTGCTGTCCATTTTATAGCAGTTTTTTTCAGCTGAAAAGTGGCTGGATGTCTGTACAAAAAGTCACCACGTAAATTTTAATATTTCCCTATTTGTAGACGACTCAAATAAAACAATTTCTGAAGTTTGTAGGCAGCAACAATGCTAGTAGTGGTAAGTTTTGCCTCAGCATTGAGCTAGAGTTCATCACATCATTTAAATCATCTGCTTTTATTTCTGATCTCTGTACATGCACTTTTTAACACGTGCACCAACCTAGACTTTTAACAGCAGCCTAAAAATAAATCATCATGGTGGATAAAAGTTAGGATTTAAAATGGAAAGCTGAAATGAAGGGAAAGTTAGGACTTAAAATGAAAAACTGAAATGAAGATAGGTCCTGCTTGCACAAGGGTTTCATTTTGGCCTAGTATTTACTCCCATTAATATAGAGTAATAGCTTTAGTAGGGCTTTTTTGTTCAAATATTTAGGAATTTGCCCAATATCCACTCAAATCCTAGCAGCCTTAGCTACATTCAGGAGGACAGATAATTTAAAGATTGTTTTACTTTCATACAATAGAGTTAATTCAAAGAGTTTTGTCAAACTTCTCACCTGCTAAATTTGACTTTGAGGTTATTTTAATTATACTGGAACCTTCTAACTTGTTAAAAAAGTCACTGAGATGCCAAACTTCAATCAGAAATTCAGGACAATTGGTACACATACTGAGGCAGAAGAGGAGGATTAAAATCAGAAGATTTTACTTAATGAGATTTCCACAAGACATCTGAAAAGCTGACCTTTGCCAAGTGCTTCTTTTATCATGTATTGCCAGAAATATATTACTTCTTAAAGTTATGTATCTGCAGAAGAGTCTATCAGCTAAAATCATGCCAGTTGTACTTCTGCTGAAGCCAGTGCATTCTGGGGAGGACAATTTTAGCTACAAATGAATAGGGTCATTTACACTTGAGGTAAGGGAAAGCAAGTTACTGCTACTTTGGTAAAATACATACACTTACAATAATAGAAAAAAATATTCAGACTTTGAAAATGTGTTTCTAAAAATGATGGTTACTACAATGTATTAGATAAGTATTTGTGTCCTGTTTTGAACACAGTGTTGTGATCACCTAAACATGTTTAGCTGAATTAAACTAAGGTCAGTTATTGCAGACGGGGTTGGTACAGCAAAGCTCAGCAGATTTCCTTTTGAAAGGGTCAGCAGATGAATGCTCAAATTTGGGATTTTAGTCAGGACCTAAGATACAATACTGAAGGTATTTTTCTCTTGCAGTTCAGTCCACTTCATAAGAGACATCTTTTTCCCTTTCAAAAATGTGGGATTCTCAGGACACTAAACAGCAGGACTATGCTGTAGTAGTAGTCAAAATCTATTAGAATCTATTCTTGCTGACTATCACAACTACCACAACAACCTTTCCCACCAGCAAACTGCCAAATATCCCTTATTCTCAGTCAAAGCTTAAACACTTAAACCTGCAATTTCAAGTTACGAGTTCAAGAGACCAAAGATAGACATCTTGAGCCAATCACTCTCTTTGCAGTCATAGAGAGAAGCAGACATCTGTAAGGTGTGAGGCATTTGATGTAAACAGATCAGCACAATCTCACCCCAGTATTTGCTTCACTCTTTTCCCATAAAGGGTGCCTAAAATGCCAAAGAGTACCTGTCTAGCACAGATTGCTTTTAGCTTAAAAGGAGGTGAGAGGAATTCTACTAAAAAAAAAGATGAAAAACTTAGGAACTGACAGAGTTTCATTTCCCTTTATATAAAAACAGGTGCATGAAACTTTCTCACTTAGTAGGAGTTGGTGACTTCAGGAAGAACAGGAGTTTACCAGAAACATAGGGAAGAAAAAGGGTGTACAAAAAAGCTTGAATTCATGGGGTAGAGTAACACAAGCAAATACCTTTTGCAATGTCCCCAGTGCAGGGGAACAGGTAGCATGGTCTGTTCAAGAAACACTGGAACACTGGCAATCTTTAGTGAGCAGCAAATTCCATGGGTTCCTCTGTGTGACAGCTGTTTTGTGTACTTTGAGAGTCCTTGCTGCAGTTTTTGACAAGGTCTGTGCTGTTGTGAGCCTTGTCTCCCATGACAGCTGAGGGCTACAATCCATAAAAATCAAAGCTTGCATGTAAATGTTGTCCTGAAAGAGTGTGTTGGGTTTTATCTGAGCCTGTCATTAGACACTTTTCCCCTGGGGTCTTTCAGGTCCTTGGAAAAAAGATCAATATTTCTGTAGAGAAAAATACGAGGAAGACGATTGAAAATGTTACTTATTTTAAATACAGGATTTCTTGATGTGCCTCTGACCCAGAGCAGCTTCCAAAGATTAATCTGCAAACAAAGAGTTGTTTAACAAAGCAGGATCTTTTGGAATCAGCTGCTGACATGATGGAGACGATAGAGCACCTAAGAGACTGATGACAGCCTGGAAATGGAATGGAAATACAATGCATTGTGTTTTTCCTATGAGAAAACAAAACACAGCACTGGCATTCTTTGCAAAATTCATTTCTCCAAAATCTATAAAGTCTGTACTAAGCCTGTACACATTGTGAGATTTTATTTTTCTGTTACTCAGAATTAATTGAGCTTCCACAAAGATGTCAAGGCCATGTGTCCCACCAGCAAAGTCACCCTATGTCAGATGTCAAGGTCATAAAAGACAGTTAGAATTTCTCAGCCAAGAAAAATATTCAGACATTTTACATTGGCAAGACAACTTTTCTCTGCCTGCCTCTGACAAACACAGCTGCTGGAAAATATTCTAATGTATATTTCCTGGAAATGTTTCTTTCTTCTTTTCCTATGCTGAAAAGAAAATAACCCAAGGCAGGCAGAAATTTCAACCAGCTGGTTAAGGTTAGCTTAGAAAGCAGAGAAACAGGGCTTTGGAATGGAAATTTTGAGACAATGTTCATCAGATCTTCACCTATCCTTGCACCAAGCTGGAAATTTAGATTTAATTCTGTACTCCTTCCAGGAGTTAGTATTTACTTGGCCAGGCAAAGAAAGATCCAGTTCTCTGAGGTCTGTTATAATATTTTCTTTACTTTGGAACAGGATTTGGTTTTAAATCCTAAATATGTTTACTGCTAAGCTGGCCAAACACACACGTCATGCCTTCAGCTGTATCTGAAAGAGTAGATAACAGGATAGCACAAAAAAAGAAATCAGAAGATTGCCTGCTTAAATATGGTTAATATTAAGGCAAATTGCATCAGTAAGCAGTTTACATTTTGTTATTGCAGCTTCCAAAAAGGCAACCCTAAAATACAAAAATGCTCTGTTTGACCAGGAGGAGACATTAAACCAGTATTTGAACTTCATGTCTCCAGGTATCTTGGTCATGGCCTCCATAAAATGCTTCTTAAAGTTTAGTAATTAGCATTATTGCACTGATTAATTATGTAAAATAACAAAGCAGCTGAGAAACCTGCTGTGGATTCAGGCTGATATTTAAAATAATAGAAATGGACTATTTGGCAACAAGGCTGATTGCCAGCTGCTGCTCAGAGAGATGGATTTTGAACTGACCCATAAGAAGAAAGGGCAAAAAATGATAGTTTTGCTGCTCCTGCTTGCCAGCACAAAGATATTGCTGGGTTTGGCCTTTTTCCTTTCCTATCTCTTTCACTGCTTTGAGACAAACAAACATAAGCCCCAACCTTCAACACTTGCAATTTATGTTTCAAAATGATAAAACAGTTGCATGACTTAGAAGCTACAGACATATGTCATAAATAGGCTCAGATCAGCTTAATTAATTGGTGCACTGAGGAAGCTGTGAATGTATCTGAGGTACAAAAATGTGAATATGAAGGTCTGTATAGAATTACCCTGGAGTGGTTATTTGCTCATAATTGTGTTACTGCAGTAGTGCCTTGAAACCCAACTCACACTGAACAAGAATACAATAATAAGTGATCCATTTGCTAGAGAGCTTTCAGTATGAACTGCCAAAGTGAAGGCTTGGGGAAAAGTGGTTTTCAAAACACTTCTGGTATTTCTCCGCCAGATAAATTGTAACAGTTTAACTAAAGCCCTGCAGAAGCTGAAGTTATGCCAGGCAATTGAGGCCCACGTAGATGGGGATTTCACAGTTTGTACCTGCTGCCCATCAAATGCACCTTCATGTGTAAACTTGCAGCCCTAAGAATGTTTCCACAGGCAGCTGTTTGATTCTGTACCTAACACATGTATGTTCCTGTACCCAGCTGTCCTCAGGTATTGACTCAGAGCAGGTTAAACCCTTCAGAAACATCACAACTATGGAAAACTTCACTGTGGTCTAAAAAGCAGCTGGGCCAGCAGAGCCCTCTCTGGGACTGCAAGCTCTAGCTAACTTTTCCATCAAAAATGGCAGCAGTGTGCTTTCACCAGCTTCTGTCATTACTGGAAAGCAGAGAGGGAAAAACAAACAAACAAACAAACCAAACTTTGCATGATTTGGAGGAACCCCATGCTCTCCACCCTTTTTTTGCTAGCTTTAGAAGAAGAGAGCAAGTGAGAGTTTGGGGGTTTGGTGCCTTGCTGCTGCTGCCAGTTCTGGGTGGCTGGGCTATGGTCACTCACGTTGAAAACACAGAGGATGAGGATATTTGTGCCTGTTTCAAACAAGTCAGCCTTCTAATTTGAAGAATATTGAAAGAACATTTCTTGGTATCTTAGATACTCCAGTGGTAGAAAGAGGTAGTGGCAAAATTTAACAGGTTATCCTACAGAACGGGAAGTCAAAACTTTGTGGAAAATAGGGGCGTATCCGCATTCCTGAGCTTATCTGAGGATTTAGCTAGGAAAAAATAAGGCATATAGAGGTAAAGCTAAGCAAGTCAAACTAACTAGAGACTATACTTTGAAGTGCTGGGCTAACTCTTGTATCTCCCTCCCATTCCTTCATGAGACTCACACACAAAATGACTTGTGTTTAGTGACAGCTTTTATAGCTCAGTGTGCTACAAGCTCTGGTACAGCACAGCCCTCACTTATTCTCAGCTGAAGAAAGGCAGAGCTTACAGCAGCAGCAAGGGAAACAAATCATTGTGCCCATGGAGGGGAGTGACTGAGCCCTCTGGCTCATCAGGGCCCAGGATCCCTCGCTAAAGGGGAAGCTGCTGCTTTGTCACAGAAAACTTAGCCTGGTTCTCCAGGGCTAGAGGAATTCTTTCAGTCATTTAACAATCTGGCAAAAGCTTCCCAGCTTGCATGCAAGAATCCCACAGCACTAAACAGAACATTGTCCCTGTAAAGTTCTTTATAATTTACTGCTAAGAACCAATAAGATCTTCCATGTCACTACCCAGTCATTTTTCACTAAAACCCAAAAAACTTTGTGACACTTCCTAAATAGAGCCACACTGGAACAGTCCTGCTCAAAACAACTTAGGAGCTCCTGGGATGGAGGTTACCTGTAGAGTCATCACATGCAAATAACAGTGGTGGATCCTTACCCATGAATTTGCTGTGATCTGTTTTCAATCTCTTTTTATTGTTGGCTGTTTCAGCATCCTGTGGTGATCAGTGCTGCAGTTTTAATAATTTCACAGCCAGGGTCTCATGAATTCGGTAGTAGGGTGTGTGTGTTGTTATTAAAAATGTGCTTGCAGGTACCTTCCCTGCTTCCACTGAAACTTCTCTGTAATTTATCTTGCATAGCTAAAAGACAGATTTGCAACTTTGGGCCTCAGAACCTGAATATGCATTATAGTCAGTTGAAAAAATACAGGAGAGGCTTTTGCTTGTACATTTCATCTCTCAGCAGTTCTAAATTACTTACCTTCAAATGACTTACCTTCAAATGACTATCACTTTGCTAGTGGAAATTAAAACACATATACTTTCTCCAAGTTCAGGATTCTCCTCCCCAGTGATGAGCATCTGGGAACAGCCAATATAGTTACATCTCAGAAAATTATACATAGAATGCATATTTAAAATGTTAAACAAGTCTGGCACAACTGTATAAATTTTACTTAAGGTAATTTGAATTTTAAAAACCCTTGCTTGAACTGCCCTCACCAAGGCATTTTAAACACTGAAAAAAAACTCCAGTATATTTGGCTATACTTTAGAAGTATGAAAACAGAGCTTTCTTAGGAAAGCTTTTAGAAATTTTAGGACCAGAACAGAAGACTAGCATTTACATGAATTCATTATCTGCTTCAAAACAATTTATTCAGAAGCAATGGAACAGAAACAAATTAAAATGTCCCTTTAGATTTCATTCAGGAAATCTATTCTTTTAGAGGTCTTTGACTCCAACCTTCTGACAGCCAAAACTAACTTTGCATTGCTGAAACAGATAATGTGCTGTCCTTATTCTATTCAGAGATAATACAGTAAATACTGATTAGGTTTAACACATGAGGTTTACAGCAGAAACATTTCATAATTTATATTAGTTTGTATTTGTGAATGATGTCTAGCTGTCCATTAGGCTTCACTATTTCCGAATTTTATTTCAAATCAACATGTCAGTTTTAATATTTTTTTGTTGTGGTTTTTTTTTTAGTGCTTTTATTTATATGCATTTATACAAATACTACTTTAAGTCACTAAAATTTAATAATAAACATTCTCTTTATCTCCTGCTGCCTGCCAGACAGCTTGCTCCTATGAAAAAAAATACATCCTATTTCAGATTAAATCTGTTATGTATTTTCAGTGAATGCAATAATCTTCATACAGTAGCAGAAAAATGATGACTTTATAGTGCCACAAAATGTGTCCTTTCCTCAGGATTTTCAAGACTGCAATATGTAGGTTAATACAATCAAATCCTAACTACATAATGTGGCTCACAGTGATGAGAATGATCTAAAAACACCATGTGCATCATAGGTAAGGTGGATGGTTTGGAGGCTTTTTAAAGCAATCCTGTCCCTTTTCACCTTTGGGAAGACAACTTGGTCAGTGCACAAATTTTTATGTCACACAGTCAATTTGTCTAACACCCCTGACCACCCCATTTATTCCAAAGACTCCTTTATATTTCTTAATTAAATCTTGACAGTGAAATTGTAGTTCATGAAAACAATCCATGGTGGTTTGTGAGCCAGTGCCTGTGCATATTAAACCAGCACTTGACCAGACTGGGTTTTTTACAGTTCAGTCAGGTATGCCTTGAAAGCATTATCAGGGATAAGTGGTGGGTATTTGAATAATGAGCACTCTATGTCTGCCTCTGGGACGAAATACTAAGCTCCTCAGGCAGTCTGCAGGGCTGTAAAGCTCAGTCAGAATGTTTGGTATTTTGTTCTGCTGCAAGCAGACACAGTTTACTTAGACACCAAGCTATTTTTCTGACCCTTTTTCCCTGGCAGCAGTGGTGCCTCATCATTCCATGTAGCCAGAGGTGTTATTATTCCCATTCTCTCTAACTCCCCTCTCTGACCTATATTCACTCCTCTGTTTGTTAGTCTTTCACTTATAAATAGACTTTAAATGTTACTGTGTGAATTCAAACTTATGTTAATAGATAACACCACCCACTCCTACTAAATAGAAATACTATTTTTCACCATCTTACAAGCTTAGAGCCATAATTAAGATAAATTTCAAGCACACTTTAAACATCTCTGTCCAAATGCATGCACATTTCAGAAGTGCTCTTATTGGTAACTTGGTGATAATTATTTTCTTCTTGCAGTTGGAGGTGAATTTTATTCCTGAAAAACAGAGTTGCTTTTCAAAGGACAAAGTTAATATCCCCATTTATTTGATATCCTACTTTTCATTTGAAACAGTGACAGTTTTGACCTTGCTTGCTCTGTGGTGACTCCTTTATAAAAACAAATGCACCAGTCAAGCCAATGTTCAGCAGCATGAAAGAAGCCAAAGGGATTGGAAGTGTAGTACCTCAGTTAAAAATTGTCACCAGAGGCCAATGTGTAAATTAATGGAAGACTTAAGGGAAACCAGGAATTCCCATTCCAGCTTAAGATATTCCTACAGAGGTATATGTCATTTTCTACACAGAAGTAGTAGACTCCTAGAATTTAGCCTTCATTTAGAAAAGGAAAACACTAAAATTATAGAACAGGCACCTGAAGCCACATGGAAATTGCCTCTGTGCAGCACATCAGCAAAAAAGAAGCCCAGCCACCAAAGCAGCTGGTGTAGATGGTCTCAGGCTGCTCAGATCTGGCACCCTCTGGAGCAAACATAATTTGACAATAACTAATTTTTTTGGAAAGAAATTCACAGAAAATTGCTGCATGGCCAGGATGTTCCTGAAATGTCAGGAGAAAATGAGGTAGACCAGAAAAGTTCCTGCCTGCACTGCATTTGTACACTTATCCATAGGCATTGAGACAATTTTCTGCCCTTTAGTTCTTATCATCCCTTCATTTGCAAGAGCCAAGAACAGAGATAAAGACTCAGTGTGAATGTGATCACAGAACAGCAGCTGGAATGAGACTATTCCCTAGGAAGGCACAATTCATCACAGCAACTCATTTTACTCAGTTCCATGGTCAGCACAGGAATCTGACCCCAAGTTTGAGCCCCAGACTGATCTCTAGTGTGCTTCCAGAGCCAGACTTAGAACCTGCTGGGCCAGTCCATCTGCCAGAGTTTTTTATAGTGGGAAATGCTGCAGCCAAGACCCAGGGCTAAACCAATATTTGATTTGAGCCTACAGTCACCTCTCAGATATTCTGCCTCAGGCTGGGAGCTCTTGTGACACTAAAACATAGTTATTATGTATAATTCTTATCACATGGTTGGGTTTTTTTTCATGTAAAATCTAAAAAGATTAAAACCTGTGTCCTAGCCTAGCAGAGTGATATTTTCACACCATAACACTTGAATTACATGGCTGTGCTATGGCATGAGGGAGTCAAAATTTGGATAGAAAGGATGTTCTTGGAGGGGGACAGATGTGGTGCTGCCCTGTGTCATTACTACTGCTTTTCAGCAGGCTCAGGCATAAAACCTTGAAGTTTTGGTGTTCAGGTTTGTCCTGTTAGAAATTGGATTGTTCTCTAAGAGAGCCAATTTTAGTGCATGAACAGTGTGGAAAACAAAACAGGAGGCAAAAAGGCAACACATCGGAGTGCAAGGGCAGCATCTCCTCAGGAAAATGAGGGAAAGAGGGAAAAGAGCTTGAGTGAAACCATGACAGGAGAGGACTCATGATTCATAACAGTCCTCAATATCCCACAGCCTTTTCTAGCTCTCCTAGGGGAGAGATGGGGTTGCTTTTACACGTTGGGATCAAAATTTAGGAAAGGAGCAAGAGGAAGTCCTCTCCCCTGCATCTCAGAGCTAGTGGTGACAAAGTCAAGCATCCATCCATCAGGTCTTGTGGTCAGACAGAATTAAAAAGGACAATTTTATATCTCAGAAAAATTTCTATATAATTTTAAAATAATATCCTGCTAGTTAAATAATATATATATATTCTTTCTGAATCAAATTAGCTTCTTCAGACTTTTCCAGGATTCCAAATAAGAGAACAGTAAATGTCATAAAATGATATATTAATATTTATACATGCAAACGATACGAAGACTTTTAAGAAACACATTTTACATACAATGCAGTCAAAACTTAAACCATAAGTTTCCTTAAATAAGGGCAACTGTAAGAGATGGTATTCAAGGAGTTTAGACAAATTATCAGACTGATATTTCTAGATGCAGTCATTAAAAATACCTTCAGAATGATCTCCAGATTAAAAGTGACACACTGAAGGATGACTTAATTTATTCTCTGACATTGAGTAAAGTGGGTTTCTCTTGCCCAGAAACGTAAAGTAAATAACTGTAAATACCCATAGTGAAAATTCTAAAGGAAAAAATGATCGCATTGTAAAATCACAAAGGTTACATAAGGAACATTTTTTGCCATATTTGGGAAGGTAATACTTTTACCCCACAGCAAGTTAGAAGTGCTCATGGTGTTTTTCAGTGGTGTTCATCACTGTAGATTTTTCCAAAATCCACTGAAGGCCTCTGCCCCAACCCCCATGGGCAGTGGCCTTAGGTTTTAGCAATGCACAGCCTTTTGTTTTTCCTCTACACCTCCTGGATATCAGTTTTTCACTTTGTCTTATTACTTCTGCAAATCAGAGATGGGCTCTCAAGTCAAGCACTGGAGATTACACAGAGGGACAAGAGCCTTACTTAAATGACTTCCGAGAGTTTTGTAACTGATATCAGAACAGAAAGAGGACTAAAACTCATTTTAAGATCCAGAGGCAAATATCTAATCCTGAAGTCTTTATTTTCTTTTCCCTTTCATTACCAATTCATCCTAAGGCACAAAATCAGCATGACAACTCTTTTTTGTTTTGTGTTTTTTGGGTTTTCTGGGTTTTTTGCAAAGCTGCAGGAAGTCAAAAATCACATTTAGAGTGGAAAATACGTGGATAGATT
The DNA here is from genome assembly GCA_013400955.1 of Drymodes brunneopygia. NCBI lineage: Eukaryota > Metazoa > Chordata > Aves > Passeriformes > Petroicidae > Drymodes > Drymodes brunneopygia. The sequence goes on from VZTZ01046665.1 coordinate 1,112,642, forward strand.
TAGGCATCAGCACCTGAATGGATTTCATGATGATTACATTCCTCTCTAAGGTATGAAGCAGCAATTCTATTTCCCTTTTCACTCTTCTCTAGCAAACCTGGAGATCCAATAATGTCATACAACATATTGCAATGTGACAGCAGAGTGCTGATATGTTCTATACAGGCATTTGTCATTTTAGGTGTGGGATGGTTTCTCAGTATATTCAACAACACTTTAAAATATTTGCCTAAATTAGATTTTTTACCTTCTGTTGTGCAAATCTATATTCTTTTCTTCCATACAGGGACATTCAAGCTAAAAAGAGCTGTTATCAACACTAACAGAAATATTTTGTAGGAAATAGAAACCCCTATGAAAACAAACAGGATGCAGAAGGAAGATACTATATTCTGCTGCATGTACAATAACAGGGATGCCAGTTTGACCAGATGTTTATAATTAACCAAGGAACAGCCAGACTATTACAAATATTGTAGTGCTCCCTGTTCTGTTTAGAAACATGCACATTCAGAACTAAAATACTCTGTTCATCCATTCCTTTGGAAGACAAGAATTAACTAGTGCTACAGGTAATAGAACTGAAGGAATACCCCCCCTAAAAATGAAGTTTATCTTCTATTTGGAAGGCAGTAGTCTGCAACCCAGATAATGCTGTTATTTTCATGTCTTGCTTCCAGTGCTTCTAACAAGGCTCAGGACACATTTTTAAGAAATACTAATCCAGAATCTTATGCATGCATCACTTTTCCCTGCTCAAAGCAGCTGGAATAACTACTTACGTACTTCTACGTATTTCCAGGTTGGTTGTTACAAGTGACTTCATAGCTCAGACATGACAATAGCTGGCAGAAAGCAGGAATTATTCCAAAAGTAATTCTGGAAGTGAAGGAATTGAAGATTCCACTGTACATTTGATAACTATGGTCATTAGCTAAGTCACAATATAGTAAAATTAATTAGATTTTCATTTAGTAGAGTCATCTATTAAACAAAGTTAAATGCTTCCTCAACTTTTTGCATAGTTTATTTTTGGGTTTTTCCTCAATGTGTTGCCATTAATCCTTGGTGTGGAACCAGCCTAACAATTTATACTTAACTTACTTGAAATTTGCCATGACTTGTAGTACTGAGAAAAGGTACTACCTAAAGACACTAGGCAATGACTTTTAAAAGTAGAACATTTCTTTTTATTTGTTTTTTTCATTTTTAACCTTCCCTGAAGGCCTATGGTATTAATACCTCCTGAGCTGCAAGTCCTCTTCTAGAACAACAGTTCAAGCACAGGCAATTGTAAAATTCTTGATTGTGGCACAACTCTGACAAGTCAGCCCTAAATCAAGAACATCTGTGGGCAAACTGGAGGAACAGCCCATTTTAAGAGACAGCCATTCATTGTCCATAGTGAATTTCAAAGCACTACATTGAGTTAGGAATAATCACCTGTACAAGGCAGGGCTGTGAGAGACTCTGCAGAGAAGGATTTAAGGGATCACAAGCCAGACATGAGCCAACAATGCCATGCTACTGGAGATGGGGGAAAAAAAGAAAATATTATATTGTAATACATAAAACATCACCCCAGACTACTCAGTTCATTTTTGATCACTTTAGGAGGGTCAGGGTCATACTGGAAAGCACTCAGAAAGGAGCAAGGAAAAAATTCAAGTAAGTAGAAAATGTGGACTAAGAAGAAACATCGAAGAGATCAAGTTCTTTAGTCTAAACAAGAGAAGCAAAAAAGAAGTACATTTGCAAGCCTAAAGGCTGGTGCAGTGAAGGAGGGACAAAAACAGTCTCCATGCCCACCCAGAGCCCAGCGTGCCTGGCAACAAGGAGGGTTTAGCTCCAAATTCTGCCTGTGTTGGGAGATGGTGCCTAGGAATTGTTTATTTCTATTGCTGGAGTGCCTGAAACAAGAGAAATGTAAATATTTGTCAGATGTGACAGTAACACTCAAGATTAGTGTTCAAAACCAGTTTTCTAGCAGATTATATTTCTGCCTTGTATATGCTGTTTTTACAAAGTGAGTTTTGCCTTTGCAGAACCTTAAAATTGTGACTGGTATAACTGGGTGCTTGGCCAGTGTAAATAAAAGGCTTTAAGGGGTAATAACTCCTTGAATTTTATTTTTGTCAACAGCACAAAGACTCTGGCAAAACACCAAAACCCAAACTTGCAGTCCTTGGAAGTCTATCATTGCTCATTTCTGGCAAACTCAACAACTACTCAGACTTTCATATAAGCTTTTATGCTAGCTTTTATTTCAAAAATACTTATCAAGCATACTTACACCCTTATTTGTGTTTTACCTACTTCTTGTCTTTCTTTTGATCCCCTCTCTAACTCATTGTCTGGGGATAAAAAAAACCCTGTGCAGTTTACCAAAGCTGAGGTACCTCTATGCCAGAAGAACTTTCATGCAGGAAGCAGGGCATGTTTTACACTCAAGGCTGGTTATTGGGTTTCAGAGAACATAATTGCACACTCGGGAGGCAGTAACTTCTTAATTACAGTCCTCTGGGGAGTGGGAGGAATCAAAGCAGTGGCATGTCTGAAAGGGACTTGACACAAGTAGCCAAAGTGGCCTAATCCCATCAGAGGAGATAGCACTTGATCTGTGCTCCAGAAAGTGCCCGGCCTTCTTCAGGCACTCAGTAATTAAGTACTTAAAATTGCTCCCCTCAGTGCACTTCTCTGCTTCTGCTCTTCTATCAGCTCCATCACTGAAATACCAGCCTGGCTAACCAGCCCTGATTTCTGCTTCCTGCTCCTCTCCAGTTTCAGTGACTGGGGGTGGGATCATGCCTAAGGCACCAAGCTGGGGGTCAGCTCTCAGTTCCTGCATGGCCTATATCACACATGCCCTGGGTTCTGGGTGTCTGACATGAGGCACGTCAGCTGAATGCCCACAGGAATCCTGAATGCATGAAATTATCCTAGAAATGATCACTTTTTTAAAAGTTAGGGCCTGGATGTTGGAAAGAACTCATGCTTGAGAGCAGTGTTGAAGCACATGCTAGTTTTATTTATTTCAAAGTATCATCTGAGTTTAAAAAGAACTAAAACACATTGCTGGATCAGGACATGTGACGGACTAAAAAAAGGGAATATCCACACCACTTCTAAAGTGTGTCATTTAAAAAGGAATGCAATTATTCATTCTTCAACCAGCAGCCAACCTGCAGCTCGTGGCAGTTAGGAACAAGCATTCTGCCCAAGCATGCTTTTTCATAATTGTCCATGCATCCATTTCCTGCACTTTCCTGCTTATTGTCTAGCCCTAGTGCCAAATAAAATCAGGATCTTGGAGCTGATAGGGAAAACACTATAAACACTATCAGTTGACACTGATAAAACTAAGGGGGGCTTCCCTTACAAAGCAGTGTGAAGCAGGCACTTATTTTAGCTAAAGAGCAGAGTGTTGCCCAGCCCTCCAACTACCATCAATCCAGACACCACTTTGTCAACTGTTCCAGGTCATTTTTCATACACAGCCCATGTTTCACAGTGAGAAATAATGTAAGAAACTTTCAGGGTTATTATCTGTAAGTTCTCTTTCTGGGAATAGAGCAAACCACCAAATTAATGAAAACTAGGTATCATTAATATCACCAGAGACATCCTCTGCTGTGGGTAAACTCATCCACAGCTAAAACAGGGTGGAAGACAATGAAATTGCAAGCAATTTCAACATTGCAAGCAACTTAACATCTCTTTATAAAAAATGGGTAATTTTTTAATGTTACAACCAAGAAAGGAAAAAAATGTATGAAATAATCTCTTTTTAAAAAAATTATAACCTGCAGAAAACTAAATATTTTCAGACATTTTTACCAATCTTGAACTTTGGCACTAGAAAGACAGACTCCGCAGGGCTGGTGCCTCATTAATATAGCCACAGCACTGCAATCCATGAAGGAAGAAATGGGGGAGGAGGACTAATTTAGCTCTTGAGTTCCACAGAAGAGAATGTCACACTCACTCCCCCTCAGCAGTGGGCTTTTCATATGGCTGCATCCTGGATGGCTGATGGCTGAAAAGAGAAATTGCTGCTGCTGAGAGAGAGCAAGCCAGTCACTCACCAGCCCAGTGCCTTTTTCTGCTGTCCTTAAAAACAGTACACCTCTTGCCCTGTTAAAATACTGTCCCTCTTACCTAGTCCAGGTCTGGGTTGAGATAGAACAGAATGAGGCATGTTGATTTTATGTTGTTTTTGTTGAAGACATCTATCAAAGAGAAAGATCTTTGTGGTTTCTCCAAAACAGGGTTTGCTTATTAGCCCTTTATCCTTTAGTGAATAAAGGGACTCAAATATGTTTTGCTGTGAATCCTGTAGGCAATACCAGCCAGATATGTATTACATGTACTTATCCTGTGCTGCTTTCTCTACTGTAAGCTACAGCCTAAGATTATTCCTTTTCTATTTTCCCATCAGATAAAACAAAATGGTTGTTTTCATCTTGGGGTCTGTAAACCTTTATATGAACAACTTCTAAGAGATCCACTCAAAATAATTGGGTGAAAAACAACCCCACCACACTACTAGTGCATGACATCAGTTATCACATGGGGAGCTGCATTTCTACTGAAAGATTTTTAGTCTACACATTGGCTGGCAAAAAAAAAATAAAAGAAGTTTAAAACCACTGCAGAAGCTAAATACACCCAAGTAATATCTGCATGGTCAATAGCAGAAGACAGATAAACCTTGAGAGAGGACTATGAAAATTAAAAGAAAATAATATGAACAGAAACAATTCCATTGGGATTTTATTGTCTAAAATATTAAGTCAGAGGTCTGATGAAAACAGAAAAACTGGAGCGTATCTGATCTTAACAGGAAGGGTAACAAGGAAACCACTCCATGGGTTAACTGGCCACAAGTTGCCCTATTCACAAACAATGGAACTTTAACAGAAAAGAATAGGCAGGAAGGCAAGCCAACATTTTATACCAAACAATTATTAATGCACTGACAGTCTGAACATTAAGTTAAGGTTCCATAATGAGGCTAACAGTCTGTGGAGATGGTTCAGTCATAAGACTGTTCTTGGCTTAATGGGTGCCATAACCATTAAAGATGAAACACAGTATTTGGAAGGCAAAATAGATACAAAGCAGAAGAACATCACAGCAAACAGAAAAAAAGCTCTTGTTCCATTCAGGCTTGGCAGTGCGCAGCAGGATGAAAAGAAAACACAATACCAGTTTCTCTATATCTCCCACTGTTCTCACTTCTGAAAACTAAAGCTGAAGACACTCAAAAGCCAACCATAGCTTAGGGAATAAGTCTTCCATGGTTCCCTATATAGTTAATGGATAGAGAAATCTTCCCCAAAAGAATAAATCAGACCAGAAACTTGCCTGCAATTTTTTTGGTATCCTCTAGGATAATAGATTAGAAGTTTCTGACATGACAAAAGACAGAGCTTCAACACAAAGGGACCTGGCCATAAATCTGAGGACCGAGCAAACAAACATCATGAAGTTCAACACAGCCAAGTGCAAAGCTATGCACTCAGGGAAGAAAAACCCCAGGCACCTGCTAGGGCAGGAAACCAAATGGGCTGGTGATATTAGCCCTGCCAAAAGGGTCCTGAGGTTAGCGTGGGTGCCAGATTAATAAAAACCAACACTGCCCTCTTGTCACAAACAAGGCAAATTACCTCATTAAAATAAGCATGTCCAGCAGGTCGAGAGGTTATTATCCCACTCCAGACAGCACTGATCCCACCACACTTGCACTACCTCAGCAATTCTGGGAAGAAGGGTGAGATCAAGATGGATGTGGAGAAAATGGAGACAATCCAGTCTCTGGGATGGTCAGGGCTCAGGGCACATGGCTTGTGAGGAGAGGGTGAAAAACAGGGGTTGCTCCATCCTCAAAGAACAGGGGTTGCTCCATCCTCAAAGAACAGGTGATCCATCAGACTAAAGAAGGGATGATCTACTGCAACTACTCGTAGGGAGGTTAAAGACCGCAAAGCCAAACTGGTTTTGAGAGTGGCAGGCAAAATAATGAAGGATGACAACAATCACAATGTCTTGATAGGTTCAGGTTGGACACTAGGAAAAACTTCCTCACTGGCAGTGCTGTTGTCCACAGAGCTTGTAATGTCTCAGTTATAGGGAATTTTCAAAACTCTTAAATACAAAGCCATGGCTGACCTGGTCTCTAATGTCCAGCTACAAAGAGAATGCTGGATGCTGGATGAGGCAACTTCCAGCTGCCCCATCCAAACAAGACCTCTGGGATTCTGTGACTCCACACTGGAGTCTCACTGTTAATGAATTTAGGAAGACAAGTGTCCCCACACAGAATCAATCAGTGTGAATGAACCTCTCTGAATCTGCAGGAGCAAACAAAGCCTCAGATCTCTGGCCTTTCTATGGATTGTGTAAGTTAGAAAGAAAAGGTTGCTGCTGTCTTTCCTGTTACACCAAACCATTAACATTACAAACAATGCTTCAAAGTGAGAATCTGTAGGATCAGCTTCACACCTTGCAGCAGGAAAAAGAAAGCCTTTGAAAATAATGTGGCACAGAATACAGGTATTCATCAGCTACATTAGGAGTCTCTAGATAATAAGCAAGTTAATGGTGGCAGTAAATTTCAAGTTGGTTATTGCAGGCTGGGGAACAAACTACGCATGGGGGATGGTTAGCAAAATAGACCCAGACAGCATATGACTGGTAACTGTAGGTCTCGAGTCTTTGGCATTTTCTTTTTAATTATTTTCAATAGTGGAGTACAGAATTTAAATGAGATTGGATTTTAACCGACACTGCATGTGTACTATAGGAGGTGGAAACTGCATATTTAGTAGGAAAGTAATCTGAATATGTGCTCAGAATTTTAAAAAAAATATCGGTAGGGGGAATTGTTTGAGGGTTTTTTAACACATTCTAAAGTTTATTTAGTAGAATCCTCACAGTCCTCTCTATATTTGTGGTGGGTTTTTTTGTATTTCTGCATTGCTTGAATAACAACAGATTCAGGAACACTGCAAAACAGTAGGAGAAGGTATTTCAACCTATTGGACCTAGCTTAAAGTATGAACTACAGTATTTGACATCCCAAAGAGAGCTTGTTCCTCAGAAAGTTGTGAGGAAGTGACTTACACAGTATTCATTGCGTAAACATCCATAATTGCCAAGGCTTATCTGAGCAGAACTACTTTGTGACTAACACAACACTGACCACACATGTCACACGTAGAGATTGACTGAAGCAAGCCACAGATTTAATAATACCTATCCCTCTCCCTGCTTCTACGTCTCTCTTGGGACTATTGTGGTATGAAGATTTTTTCAGAAAGACTGCAGTAGATTTAGAGGCAAATAAAGGAATGAGCTGTAAAGGCCATGCCATATAAACACTGCAAAAGCTCATTGTTAGCATCTCCAAAATGATCAGCCTCCATTTCTGAAATTCAGAGCCCCCTCCTCCCCCAAGAGTACATTCTCCTAGGGTGGATCTCAGTAGCAGTGCTCCTGTTTTTAAGCACTGCAGGGTAGAACAGCATTTCTGAATAATCTTCCAGGAGATCACAGCAGGGTAACTCCTGCCCTGTGTTTCTGATCTGTACAGCTGTACAGGGTAAATGAAGAGGCAATTAGTTGCTTGTTTGGATGTGTCAATATGGGCAGTAATATGGGGATAAAATTGTTCTCTACTGACCAAATTAGAAATGAGTAGCTGAGCGTACTTGAATTTATGCCAGTAGTCTCAGTAAGGTAGGGCAGAAACTGAGCAGTGACTTATGAGATCTGCCAACATCACCCAAGAGCTTGTTTTATAAATAATAGTTGATTGGCAGCAACTCAAAGAGTAAAAGACAGGAAGATTAATCCCCAGTTAAAGGACTTAGCAGCGTTGCTCCTTGTGGAAGAAAGGATAAATTGCAAGTGACGAGGTGCCTCCAGAACACGCTGTGGGGTAGCACGTGGTTGTGCAGGCTTTGGAGAGGAAAGGGCTCCGGGGTGAGAGAGGCAACTCACACATTTTTCCTGGGACAGGCTGGGAGAGGGAAGTGAGGGGGCTGCTCAGCCAGAGGCACCGCACTGCACGGGAAGCAGCAGCACACAAACCCAGAAGGGCTTTCTGCTGAGCCAACATCAGAGCTTCTCACTCTCTCAGTGCAGACAAGCATTATAAACAGCAAGCAAATGCCCACAAAATAACATACACTGGAGTTCTGGCTTACACACAATAACATATAGAACAACATGCACCTTTCTAAATAATATCATGAGGCTCATCCAGAGCTGTAGCAAAATCCTGATCTTTTATGGGGAGACCACTGTAGGGAGAAAGAACCAATAGGCCTGCAAAGAGAAGTTTCTAATGACTATGAAGTAAGCACTTCAAAAGAAAGAAATCGGATTTCTCCATCTGTTTTTACCTAGCACACAGGAAACACATTCTAAGGTAACACACTGAATGATCAGGAAAAATACCTGGACTATTATTCCAAGCCCTACGGCTGTCAGAGACAAAAATACTAATTTTGCCTTCACTAAATAAATCAGCACCTTAAATAATTCAATCAATTAACAAGACAAGCCTGTAACTAAAGATATCACCATGAACAATGGGTAGTAAAAATTGGGAGAATTCTCTTTTCATCCCTCTGAAGGTCTCTGCTGTAAATGTCAGGTGGGAGGCATGACTGTATTATATGCAAATAGCTTTTCTCACTTAGGAAACGTGCCGATACAGACAATCAAATTCTAGCTATGACCAACCCACTTTAACACAGAGAGGAAAGTCTCCCACAACAGGATCCCTCCAGCTATAAACTTTTATACCCCATGATGAACAACAATGCTTTATATCCAGAGATCCCCACTTGATCTATCAGCATAACTGCTGGTGTTATTTCTGACAGGCCTAAATGGCATTTATGAAATTACATGGCCGTATTTCTGCTCAGCAGTGATGAATTACCAAGGGCATTGCAAAGACCTAAGTTTTAATAAAGTTCTACAGTCCACAGTAAATCAGTAGATTTACTGAGCACACAGGCCTCCCAAGCAGCAGATGGGTGCTTTTTGATGACAATTTTGCACAAATCTAGTCCCTGCATAAGAGCAGAAGCTCAGCAATAGTTTAGCAAAGCATGCACAGCACAAGACCAGGATAGATAAACCACTAAGCTATCAGGCCACCTATTGCCCAAGAACCCAAACTAACAATCCTAAAGTTACACAAAGTTCAGTTTTCTTTTTGTCAGACCCTAAGGCAGAATTCAGCGTTCACCTTGCCCTGCTCACAACAAAACTCAGGTCAGCTCTGTTTTCCCTTCTTCACCTCTCTTCTCCCTTCATGTACCTTCTCTATCTGTGAAATTAGGATGAGCCATAGACAGTCTGGGCTCCAGATCTTGCAGCAGATAGAAGATGAAGCCCTACCTAGTGCTAGAAACATTTTCCATGCTGGGAGACTTGTATCTGCCAGCCTCTCACAATCTCTTTTCTACCAAAACTACAAGAAAAAGTTGTTACGACACCAAAGGAGAAAGAAGACAATTTTCTAAGTTATATGCCTACTTATCATTTCAGTTTTGTTGCCTTTCAGGCTTTGTCACAACTTTGCCATTACTCGCTATAATTTTCTAGAATTGCCATAAAAAGTCAAAAGTGGCTGCTTTAAAAGAATATTTCAAGGTTGAAGCAATATTCTAGAACTAGACACAGCACCCTATAGTTCTTTTTTAGATGATCACCACTGACTCAATTTAAGGAGATGGTAAACTGAGGCCAAGAGCCATCAGCTGCAGTGGTCAAATGGCCTTTTTCTCAGGGAGCTGTACTGGAAAGCAAAAAGGTACGGAGAGCTGCACATCTACCTGTCCTTTTCCTTTTCTTCCAATTCATTGAAATGTAGCCCCTTTGGGGCTTGTCCTTTGCAAGGCAGGTTGTAAATGCATGCAGCAAGTAGCTACACTGTGCCTTTAATGGTAAAGGACAAAAAAATCACTCATTAACACAATTATCATGAATTTCATGAATATCATTAAAACATTTCGTCTGTGGACTAACAGATTAACAGAGATTTCAGGCAACCTCCTGTTCTGTTACTTTCTGATATTTAAAAGTAAAGAATCTACAGCTCATTTCTGTCAGAGTCTCCCAAATTCCCTTAAGTCAGCGTCAGTCCTCATAGGGACTTGTAGCCAGGGCAAAAGTATTCTTGTAAGAGAATAGATAGTTCAGAAAGAGATGGAGATTTCCTCCATGGAAACACAAAGGGAAGAAACCGTGAAGTTATTTTGTGAAAGCAGTTTGTTTCAGTTGTATTGAACATGAAATTAAATGCTCCAAGCAGCACTGAAAACAGTAATTATCTTCATATAATATCAGTGACATTTTTCACCACAGCATACATGGCATTGGGTCTTGAGACACAGCAAAATAAAAAGCAGTCGGGGAACTAGCTGAGAGGGAAAGGGAAGGTGTTTGATTTGGTTGGTTGGTTGGTTGGTTGGGGTTTCTTCTAATAAATAAAAATTTCAAACCTCATCACCCATTAATTCTTGGACAGGAATTAATTTTTCTTGATGCCTTCTGGTTTGACTCAAGCAATTTAATTCTGAATGTTGGTGCTCTTGCTGTAGCCAGGCTGGTAGCAGAGCCTTCCAAACCCATCACCCAGACATTACAGTGATACTGCATCTGCTTCCCACCTGAGGTTTTTGAGACACCACCCACTCCAACTGGAATATCAGTCTCTGTAAATTCAGACCTAGTCACAACCACTTCAGGGACTGTGCCCTGCACTCTGCACAGTCTGTAGCATTCCCAGAAGAGGAATTTCTGGAGGCATAGGTTGTCAGAGAACAAAATAACATTTAATGAGTTAGGAATAAGAAATCTTGCAACATTATGTAAGTATTGTTTAGGATATTTTCCATTCTAGTGACTTAGAGGCAGAGATATAAAGGTAACTGATTTACTTTAAAAAAAATTGTAAAGCTACCAAGCTTTCCAGAACACAGAAACTGGCCAACTTTCACTGGTCTTTATCCTTCATTTCCAAAGGTTTTACAAGCCAAGAGACTTTCTCCTCTCTAAGAGGAGACAGCTGTGTGCTTTACAAGACTGGATAGATTACCCTGCCATGTTTTCTAGGAGGTCACAGTGGTTTCAGTGCATCAGGCTGTCCTCACCTGACAGAAGGCCATAAATCTACTCTAGATTTACTGCCTCTCACTCCAGGGAGGGGAGAAATCACCACAAGAAGAAAAGGTTCATGCACATAAAGGGGGAAATCTGTCCAAGCAAGTTAAAGTTTCAGTATTGAGGACAGTGTGGGAAGGGAGGGATCCCTCTGGAGTTCATAGTACATGCTGTGGAATGCAGGAAGAACACGCTTGCAGCACCTTTTCAGCAAATTCCCTGTTATTTCCAATGGCTTGGTTCCTAAGGGCAGGGACATAAATGAGAGAGCCTCATGCTGTGGTGCACTTTGAATAGTTTGCATTTATTTTGTCCATGGATGGATAATACTACTGCCAGATCCACACACCCAGTGGCAGAAGCTTCATCCATTTCAACAGAATGGAACAAAATATGTGTTTTTAAAGAGAAAAAAGTCACATACAGCATGGGTAAAATATGCCCTGTCTCTGGTTATGAAAGCAGAGAAGTAGAAAGAAGGTGCAGGATCATTGACAATAGATTGCCATTCATCAAAGCCCAAATGTTTACAAACTGAAATTAATACTTTCAAAACACTAGCAGCATCATGTAAATTAAACTGCAGCTCTAAGAGCCCTCAAATTTGAAGCCTCACAGTAGGCCATTTCAGAATAGACAATGTGGCTGTTTCAAGCAATTGAATCCTGCCAAGATTAAAGATATTCAACAAATCAGAGGTGGAAAAGCAAGAACAGGATCACTACTGATGTTGAGAAAATAGGTTTTCAAATTCTTATACAATGATGAATAGAAGCACTGCTCCAAGAACAAAGCTGTCTGCAAGTCTAATGCTGAACAAGTACATGATGCTCTTAGCAGACAGCACATATTTGTTTACAGTAGCTGCAGGAAACAGAGCACTGAGCCTCAACGTGACTTCAGGCTTCTGGCAATCAGTAGTGCCAAATTAAGTTTGTCCTATAATGAACAAGATCTTGGCAAGTTCCCCAAGACAAAAAGTGCTGAGCAATCGTGTCCTTCACAGGGCATGACCACAGCCCTCAATCAGAAAACTGCACCTCAGAGCCTGTTGAATCCCAGTCATTTTGGAACCCCCATGTCCCCTGAGTTCCTGGTACAGCATCATGGGGTGATGCTCATTTCTGCTCAGCCAGTTCTAGCACAGGGGATCATTAACTATTCTCCCTGCCCCCCTTAGGGCTTGAGCAGGCTCTCTTTGCACCTTTGCTGCACAGCAAGAATTAACAGCAAGCAGAGCAGAGCCAGAGTGAATGGAAACCCTGCCAGCAGGACCTGTGTGAGGTACTGAGTCTGAGATAAAAGTTGTGATGCTCACCTGCTGCATCCACAGAGGCCTTGGAGCAAGGCAAGTGCCAGATCACTGTGCCCTGAGGGTGGATTGGGTGCTGTCTTGCTGCTAAGCTCTTTCTTCCCCATCAGAATAGCTGTGAATATTTTGGAAATTTATAGTGTTGGATAGATTCCATGGAAAGGAAAAGGGAGCACTAAATCTCTGACCCAGACTCTCACATAGACTTATTCTTCCCATTAATTAATAAATTAGCCTGCAGCTACCCTACCCTCAAATTTTTAAGACGTGATGGGCCAGAGAGGTCCCTTTAGACTGGAAGGGCAGTGCAGGAGAAGCAAAGCAACAATCCTCCAACTGCAGTTCTTAGTAAGCACTCTGTCTATGGGTTACATAACACATTCATCTGGATAGATAAGTTTTACAGCTAATTACTACAGGTATATCTTTATGCATATCCAAATTTAACTATCAGAAAAGGAAAGCAGCAAGTCTCAAAAAAAGTCAAGTCAGTCTCAGTTTTTAAATTACTATAAGGCTGTTTAAGAATGCTGTTCCAGTCCAGAAAGCTCTGGGGGAAAAAACATGAACTGGCCCTATCTTCATTTGTAACAGAGTCTAGTCTTCCATAAAAGGATTTGCTCATACCAAATAATTTAATTTTGGTATCTTTTTCATCTCAGAATAATAGAAACAAGTTCTTACAAGCATAACTCCTGACCACCACAATTTTGTAAATAGCGTGAGGTGCTAAATGTATCCATGAATTGCCTCTTTCATCCACAAAACACTTTTAGAGCCTTCATTTTCTTACTCATTGTTTCAATTGGCTGTTTGGTACAGGTCATTCTTCCTCCCCTGGGGCAGCTCAAATTTGACTGCTCTGATGAGTAACTTCTGTCCAAAGGAGTTTGCTTTCAACTGAGCTTTGCAAGACAAAGTGAAAACAAAAAAAGTAGACCAGAAGCTCACACTACATGCTCGGTGCTCTCCCCCCAGCTGCTGTTATCTCTTGCCATATCTGAGCACACAACTGGGATAAGGAATGTTGGCCACAAAAAGAGCTAGGAAGTCTCTTCCTTGCTAACTGACCTTTCATAATACACTCACTAGCTGTATTCATGATGGTTTGGATACCCTAAACTATTTACAGCTGAAAATTTTTTCTTACTGAGCACTTCAATTCTTACGGAGTATATTGTTTCAAACTGCCAAAATTGTCCTCTGAAACAAATTAATTTGTGTGGCTTTATAGTCTGGTAGTGTAAATCAAGGTAGTTGCAAGTTCTGGTCTATCAAAACATTCTTAAAATATATAAGCTAATTTCTTTCTGGAAAACATACGCTGTTCTTTGTTTACAGCAAACCAAACTGCAGTTGCATTCACTTTGCAGACCACGTGTAACAGCTGATGCCCCGCTCAGTCATATTCCCCTAAGTAAAAGCAAATCTTACAGCATCTGATCTACAAGGAAACACAAGGCCATATTTCCCTTTACATTACTCTGAGATATTCAAATTCATGGAAAGCTGTTTGTGACAGCTGTCAATGGCTTCCTGGCACCCATTGTATCGAGCAGAGAACAGCATTTCTATGGCAACTGTCTCATCACATTTCAAAAAATGGACGAACAAGAAGCATTCATCATCTTCTACATTTTCTGTTTACTCAGTAGTACCTTCTCTTTCCATTCTCCCAACTCCTTAGGGCCAAGATAGGAACAGAGCACATTTCAGTCAAGCTCTGTAGAAGTTTCTGGCTGCTTGGCCGCTTGGTCACTAAAGCTCTGAGCTGATGCTGCCAAGAGATTTGTGTTGTTATTCCTGCCTCTCCTACTAACCCACAGCAAGGCACAGCCAGCTGTCCCCCTTTTCCAAGGACATGAGGCTGCCAAGGATGTCCAGTTTATCTCTGCCAGAGGTAAACACAGCCAGTGCCACCCTGGCTGACTGGTCCCACCAGCTGCATGGAGGGAGGAAGGCTGTGGTTCATCAGCTTTCTCCCCCAGAGGCCTCCAGAAAGGCATCACTCGTGTTTGTTCTGCTCTTCTAAAGCCTCCTCTGTAATGCAGCTCATGTAACACTGAAGAAATTGCTGTACAAGGAGTGAAGTCTGACAGGCAGGAGGGACTGGGGAAGAAAAACAGGACAGCAGCATCCCCAGGGAGACTGACTTTTGTGCTGCATATTTGCACCTGTGCTTGCTGAGACTGCAGTGATCTGAATGTAAGGCAAAGCTGCTCAGATTTCAGAGTTTCTAAGGAAGAAACGTAATGGTTATTTTTAACAAGTACTTCTCTGAAGTAGGAAGAGACCTGGAAATCTATTTTTTTTTCTTTTCTTCCCAAAATGGCCACTTTAGTATCCCCAGAGAGAGAAAAGTATTTAAAGCATCATGTGCACATACTCCATTCCCCTTTGAAAAGGACTATAAACAGCTACATCTTGTTCTGCAGCTCAAACTGACTATCATGGAAAAGACAGGCAAGCAGCATGATTCAACCATTCTTATTTTCAAGGTCCTTTTTGAAAGATGTTCAAACTTTCACCATTTTCAAGACTGAAACCTGTCAGTCACAACCCCCACATCTCTTTATGCTCTGTTCAAAACACAAGATATGTGAGTTCTTCTGTTAAGGAACTTCTGAAAATTTTTTCAAAGAATGAGCAAGTTCTGTCTTATTTGACTCCTCTTTTGTTCCAGCGTTTAAATATTATCAGTGTGCTCAGAAACACTACACTGACTTCTCCAAACATGGACATGCATTGGGATGGATTTTGGGTTTCCAGACTTGCTGTGTACCACATGAACTCTATTAACAGCTTTGCATACTGTATTTGTACTTGACTTACTTGGCTTACTACTGAAAATGTCATTTAAAAATAGTTGCTTTAAACATTTCCATTAGATACCTAATGGATTGCCTAAACCATTAGTCCAGCAAATTTAAAAAAATCATCAAGCCAGTAAAACATGCTTCCTTAGCAAATTTTGCTCCTTATTTGTCCTTAAGGATCACTTACTTTGTATATATGCACACAATATCTTTCAAATGATCTCTCTTTGCCCAATCATTTAGCATTAGCTGTATGTAAGGTTATATTCATTATATCAATGAAATTGTTCATCCTTTAGTACTCCCCACAAAAATTAAAGCAATAAGTCTTGTAACTGCTGCTTTAAAAATAGCTTTATATTTATCGCCAAAAACAAAAGCATTACTAAGAAAATGCGTAACGCGTTTATTGTTGTGCTGTTACTGCTTCATGCTGCAGCATTGTGCTAATCAGGTTTCTTGTACAAATGAGGTTTATAGGATTTGAAACAGATGGAATAAGATAACTGGAGAATTGATATTCTATTAATGAACCATTATTGCAGAACTAAGATGATTATTGCAGAAACTGTTGCTAATCTGCACTGCACTGTAGTATCCCAGATGGAATTCTACAGGACTGGATTGTTCTCTAAGGAAAAGAATGTCTGGAGAAGGCCTTCATCATCCTGTAATTCTCAAAATCACCAGGGAATTTACATAAAATTCATATGACAAGATTTTATACATATATATGTTCCTATATTTATATAAATATATATATGAAGTAAGGAAAATTAACATCAGTATTCCAGTGTTGGTTGAGAGCACCCACTTCATTGTTGGCTCCTGAGGGCAGGCAATTCTAGGAGCATTTTGGGGGAACTAATCAGTTTGAGCAAAGCCAAACAGGGGCTGGTGGTCAGGTACAGCAAGGTGGGCAGTGACACTGTAAAAAGTGAAACTTCCTCTGTTTCTGGGTGCACAGATTTTAGAAATCCCTGCCCGTCATCCTTTCTAAACACAAAATAACTCCACAATAACTCCCAAAGTTCTCCATCCCCATAATGCAAAGCTGTCATTGCAATTGAGGAGCTTGAGGATGTATGGAGCAGCAATCTGGGGACTCTTATCAGATAGAAATATTCATTGCATTACTTGATAATGAAAAAAAGTCTTTTGCTTGCCAATATTATCAAAAGTGCTACGATGCAGGAAATATTTATGTCTGTCCTACTAAACCAATGCTTCCTACTAGCCTAGTACTTATAACCTTTAAATCCCAAACTCTAGGTCAAAGGAATGAGCAGAAAATTGCAGTAAATTGTCAGGCAGCACAACTGAATGAACAAGACAACTAATCTGATGATGAGGGGGTAAAAATTTGATAAGCCTTTCAGAACAGATGTTTCTTCAACAATCCCCTGTTATGCTGGTAAAACAGTTAATGTAATTTTGAACCTGGCAAGAAACTTTAAACAACTCAATTGGACATTTCCTGCAGAGAAGTTTATAAAATACTTCTGGGCTGAGTTGAGGAATAAACTTACTCAGGACTTTGCTTGACTTAATAAGTTTTACACTGACATAAGAAAATTAGTCTTAACTGATCTAAAACTACCAGGAAGCCAGTCTAGCAGCATACATTAACAAAAGTAACTTTCTGTAATTGTTGAATTATGAAAAATTCTGGGAACAAACATGACTTCAAACACAGTTTAAGTACCAAATTCCCTTGTAGCCCATTGCAAGCACCAGCATATTGGATTAGCTGGGTCATAAAGAGAGTGCTGTGTACCAGCTTCCCTCAGTGGCATCACTCACAACTGCCAGTTCAAAATAATGGCCCAAAGGAGCTTTTCCAAGTTATTCATGGATCACTTAGGAGGAAGGATGTGAGAGTTATTGGAAATTACTCCCAATTGCATTGGTGGGAAGGGTGAGGTAACCAAAACCCACATGGGGAGGATGGCTCCGAGCCTGCCCCATTAGACTTCCCCAAAATGCTGTCCTGGGGTCTGTGGACACAGCAGATGGGGCAGCAATGCAGGAGGAACAGGCACCTCCTCACTGCACCTCACCTGGCCCAGGGCAGGCTGGAATCCATGAGCTGGGAACACCAAGCCATGGTGTCCAAGAGGAGCACGGAACAGCTGCTGGGAGGAGATTCCCCACTCCCCTCTATCCCTGAGAGCTTTTGCTTTGTCGAGGACCCATGGCATGCACTGAACTCTCAGAAGTCCCACCAGCAATGCAGGAGGCAGGAAAGAGTGATTTTATGCAGCATTCCCAGCCCTGGGAATCAGGGGTCCCATCTTTGGCTCCAGTTGTCCCTTTCAGGCTGTGCTGTTTCCCCATAAACCCCTACAACAACTTCTGCTACCACCTTCCCTTCCACCCACCAGTGCTACTAGGAAAGATGCCTATTCCTTTTTTTGGAGGGGGTTGTTTGGGGATTTTTTAGTGTGTATAAACACCCCTATATAACTATGTGTTTATAGACATTTTTCAATGTTATGCACACACACAGAGTTTGCACAGACACATTCTTCAAAACTACCAAGCAAACGCTTCACAGTTAAAGTTCTCTGCCTTCAGATGCCAAGGTCTCCCCAGTGATCCCAAATACTCGCTGCAATTTCCTTTGAGAGACACTTCTTTCATCCTGGAGAAAATTTATTAAAACGCTGACTTTTCATTTAGGACACTTTCTAATTAAGTACCAATCTTTAAAGCTTTGCCTTCTAAGACTTATTGTTCTTTGCACAAGATGAGAAGGCAGTCACAATTCATTGTCTTTATAGAGACACATATTGGTTAAAAAAAAAATATTTAGCAGCTTGCAGATCCTTGTCCTTGAAGTCAGAAGTGCTTTTATAGTTTAATATAGGGAAATAGCCAACTTTTGCTGTGCTAGACACAGGCCCTGAACACATCCCATTGTTCATGGCACATTTTAAAAACATATAAATTCTTTGAGATTGTAATTACATTGTTGAAGACTCACAGAAAGTTCTTCAGTTCCATAAATTGGGCCATTACCCCACATCTTATATTTCCATATTCTCGTTTATGAGAAACTGGTTATTGCCAATAAGATAAAATCCAAGTGGCACCATACACAATTTTCCAACAAGAGAGAGGGAAAAGGAGAATTTTCATGCCAGAAGTATGAAAGGAAAGCACCTATCTTCTACGAGTAACACAAACAGGCTGAAATTAGATGAAGCCTAAGTTCTCTTGCTTTTCCACTGAGTTGCCTCTTACAAGCGTGTAAAGACAGCTGGTGAACCCCAATGGGATAAATTCCCCAGCAGAGGTCATCTCAATGTTGACATTACTACAAATATCCTAAGAAGTGCTCCTTGCATGCCCTGCTCTGTTGTTTATCTTCCCTGCATGATGAACCACTGCAGCTCTAATATTTTCATGCCATTTCTACAACCTTCTCTGGCCACTGTGTAACACTGCAATGGACATGGTAAATGCTCTGCTTGGAAATCTTGTCTGTCAACATTCTACTATTGATCTCTTGGGCAGGGTTTATCTCCTTTAGCTCTAGAGGGCCACACTGCGCATTTCTATATCTGAGTCAGTCTTCCCAGGCTCCCTTTACAGTCAGTGGGGAGAGATCAGCACCTCCAAGGATAATTCACCTGACTCAATTGAGGCAGCTACTTCAGGCTGAGAACAACTCTGCCCTAGAGATGACTGCTTCTCTGCATAGGGTGACAATTAAGGCTGCATTTAGTCAGTTACATCCCACCATTTGTGGTTTAAAACGTTATTTTCCCCCAATGCTCCCAATGTGGAGCATGATACAGGGGTAGTGAAATCTCACACAGTCATAAGGGGAGCTTGTACACAATAACCTGCTGGAGAATTTTGTCTCCAAAGAGATGCTTTTCTTTTGAGAGTACAGACTCAACATTTCCCAGCAGAAGAAAATCATCAGTTTGCTCTAATTAATGTGGCTGAACATGTGTACTAAAATGGACTTCCTCCATTTTTCACCCTTATGTTCAGTGATTTGACAGAATACTTCATGCTCGTAGATGCCCATTTCAATCCAAAACACTCTCTGAATAGCACTTGTAGCTAATTGATTTGTAGTAATTTACTTCAGCTTGCTCTCTAATGCTCCAGGGTGGTACTTTTTAAATTTTGAACCCAGCAGAAGGCCCTCCTGGGAGAAAAGCTTCTCTGAGCTTCCCCATGGGGCTTTCAAGCCGCAGTTCACAGATGAAGGAGCAATGGGAAGACAAACACCACCTCCAGCCATGCTAGAGGTCCATGAGGCAGCTGTCACTCCCACACACCTCCCAAGTGATTGCATTCCATCCTTTTGACCGGCACAGACACGGAGACAGGGTGCTCCCTGAAGCTTGTCCCTTTGAGGTTTATAATATGGCTGGCTGCTAGGACCATTCCTCTGCAGCTTATAAATGGCACTTTCCCAGAGGGAGCAGAGAGGTCACTTTGGGAACTATCTGATTTTCCCAGTCCCCAAGTCTTGTGTCATCAGTACAAAGACAGATCCAGCTAGGTTTTATTTTGTCCATACATTCAAGCAAGGTACCACAGTGTCAGAATAAACATCAGCTGTGGATCTTTCTCCACTGCCAGGAGCTTAGGCCTAGGGATACCTTTCTCCAACAGAAAAAATAATGTTATTACTTTTAATCCTTCATGAAGCTTCTGCTAAGGAACACAAGCTCAGTGTGCAGCATGGGGGTAAAGCTCAGCCTAAGAGAAGAAGCTGACAATGTTAAATGTACTTGAAGACAGCCTACCAACTACACAGATTGCTCCAGCTTTCCTTCCTGAACTTCACGTGCTTGCTTTGCTAGCAAGTACACTAAGGATAATGCCAGATACCTTTGTGGCAAGGATTATCTACCCCAGAACAACACTGGTGATGCTGTGTCATCTGCCATCCTTGGCAGAAAAGTCTCTTTTCTGGTCCCTTTGCTTTCAAACAATAGCTCTTGCCAACAGCTCTGGAATCAAATATGTGCCACAGTTTAACTTCAGCCATGTGAAATGGGAAAGGGATCAACTTTCAAGTTAAGCAGCAAGTTAACTTGAAAAGGAGGAGACTGTAGCCCTTTGAAGCACAGTTACTTTTAGCCACACTCTTGTTTCTGAAAAAATACATTTTCTTACTAGAGAATATAAGACTTGGAAAGAAATTCTACAAAAATTGGCTTTCATGGATACATCCTTGAGCTACACCTTTTTATGTAAGAGACTGTCAACCTGTGGCTCTGCCTTGGCTAGAAGAAAACCCAAGGGGCTCCTTCTGTCTTATTAGCCTGAAGCACACCAAGAAGCACTTCGTCAAAGAATTTTGGCTTTACTTGGAGAGAAGTTTACAGCTTCTGGCCAGCTAAATTATCTTTCAGTTATTTATACTCTGCTCTCTTGTTCACTAGCAACTAAGAAAATTACTGCAGCCTTATACAAGTCATGGTAAATATTTTGATTTGCCATGTCTGAATGCCTGCTTTAGAAGTTTAAGGCACTTAGAAGGCTTTCCTGGGAGGAGGCACCTTTTGGCAGAGGGATTGTGATGGATCAATTAACAGGATCAATCAGCATGTGATTTCAGCTCACCCTGTGCATCCATGAAGGCTCCCAAGCATTGGTGCAAAGTGCTTGCACCCTAAACCTCAGCTTGTACCTTCAAAAATGCTTCTACACAACCACACCTGGGAGAAATTTCTTCAAGGTAAAAACACCTTACAAATACAAAGTGCCACTGAAACCAGTACATCATTCTTAATGGTAAGCACCCTGTCTCAAACAGCTTCTCAGCCTCCTAGACACCCATTACATTTCCAAATGGCTCTCCAAGCTTAATAAATCACCCCGTGAAGTTTGAGCAAGAGCTCACAAAGTCCTCTGTAACCTTTCAGTGTGCTTGGGTTGGATTTTTACCTGACGGATCAGAAGCAGTGGAGCTGAGCAGCAAATCTCCTCCCCAGGAGATGCATCAGGAAGGATTTGCTGCTGGGTTCTCTGCTGCAGAACTAATGGACAGTGCTCATGGCTCAGACTCCTTGCAGACTGTGCAGAGATTGGCAGGGAAAATGCAACCAAGGGGTATGGATTGGGAAAGGCAGCCAAATGGGAGCATTTGGTCAAATTGCACAGAAAGATATTCTAAAAGCTCTATGAAACAGGGGACTGAGCTGAGCTTTTCTTCAAGACACTTTTGCCACTAGAGCAAAAGGAAAGTACTTACTCGACCTTTCCTGGGGCATTAAGTCATCCATTTTTTACATTTCTTTGCAGCTGAAGCAAAAAGGCAAAATATTGTCTTTAACTTTACTAGTGTCTGTGTTTCTAGTAGATAAGGAAGGAAATGGAAGATCAGGAAATATGCAACTTCTCTTCCTACTCATAGACACTCTTGTTAATATTATCAAACATCCGAATGGTTAATAAAATAAAGAATCCCAGCAACCAATTTAAGTGACAGGTGTTGTTGGCAATCCAGATGTCCAAACACATAAAAAATGGATAATTAAATTTATATATGTATGGATTTTCCATTGCCACTCATTATTAGTGTTATAATTCTATGTACTGAAGGAAGGGCTACATCTCCTTGATGGAGAAGGTTTATTTCATTAACTCCTCATGTACAGGTAGGAAAATTGCAGTGGTGCCTAGAGGAACAGGTGCACCATTATGCCGAAGTATTAAAAATAAAATTAAACAGACAAGTACAGTCCCTGACACGCTGTTTGCAATACAGTAGAATAGGAAAATACTGTTTAACCACATTTAATTCCTTTAAATCACTTCAGTTTTAGATACTTCTGTATAACATTTTCTAAGGTTGAGACTCATTTGATTTAAATATTTAAGCAAGATGAAATGTTTTTTAAAGGTGTATAGGAAGTCATCTAGATGTTGAAAGGCTTTCTCAAGAAATTGGTGCATGAGGTTCTTTATCCTTTTTTATGGAGAACAGGAGATCTTTATGAGCTTTTCTCTGGTCATAAACAGAGCTTTAGGAAAAGCAAGCAGCTGAATCTATGACTTTTGGCTAAAGTCAATAAATATAGGCAGTATGGTTGTTGTCTTTTCAAACAACTCTCCTATATATGACTACAGCATTAGCACTAAAAGCTTCTTCATAGCCAATAAAATATAATTTCTAACCACACAAAACCAGGTCCAGAAGGAAGCATGTGGATTCCTTACTCCCTACCAAAAAAATTGTTAATTCTCTAGAATCTGTAGCATGCATATATGAGTAAAAATATCCTGATTGAGCAGGACACAGAATTTGAACATGGCTTTAATGTTCTGATCAAATGGCAGCAGAATTTTAAATGAAAAGCAAAGACTTAAAATGGCAAGAACTGCTCAGACTGACATTTTTACTGTAGTCAGAAGGAAGTTCCTGTGCTCATCAGTCTCTTGTTTTGATAGATAAATGATCCAAATAGTGCTCTCCCAGCAGTCCCAAGCAGCATTTGTGACATTCTTAAAGGCAGTTACTTTTCAGACTACCTGCTCTGAGACCACACTGATAAATACTTAATAACACAGCTTATGAAAACTTTTCAAAGTCGATTCCTTTCCTCTGACACACCTTTTGCTGGTTTTACATAACTGCTTTTAAAGTGCAAGTGCAGTAAACATCACCCATGGTGAACTGAGAATATAAAAAGACCCATTCCCACATATAAGCCATTGCAATCTATAACACCACTTTTATTAGCAACCTGCAATGCAGCCAACACATGGAGATGAAGAAGCCTAAAGAAGTAACTGCTGTTATTATTATTGTCCTTATGAGTCTCTCATACATTTGCAGTCAAAAATCCAAATACTTCTTTCAGTTCCAGACTAGAAAATAACTTTGTCGTGCCACAGAGTAAAAGCAAATTAAGAGCCCCCTGCCACCAATTTCCTAAAAGGATGTCTCTTCCCAGCAATTATTCTGCAGACTTCTGTTAGCACAATACTGTCACTGATGCAGCCCAGCTTCCTTCTCAGGCGTACTTCTCACCCACACAAAAACTCAAGAAAGCACACTCCCAACAGTTGAAAAAAAGGTCAAAAGCACCTCTTCCCTACTCTTGCATGTGAGCAAAAGAAGAGCCACAAAGACACCAACTTCTTGTAATTCAAAGACAGCTCAACATCCTCCTTCTGGGTATTCTGTAACAACTATCACGGCAGTAAAAGATGTTTAATCATATTAGGATGAAAAAATGCATTATTAAGTAACAATCAAACAGTTCTTATCTTAAAACCTATTAAGGCTTACAGACCCTAAGCCTTGATCTGGCAATTGTTCAGCCAGACATAGAAAAACATGTCTGAGACCATCAGTGGCACAGGGCAAGGAGCCCTGGCTGAAGTGCATCTATTTTTCCAGCTGTAAATAAATTATTGGGCGGAAAGGACTGCTAAATAATTTCCTTGTGTTCAAAGCATCTGATGAACAAACCCCCTTTTGGTTGCATTTCATTATGCAAACAGGAGGGGATGAGAGGAGAACAAAGGAGGACTTGCTGTGTGTCCCTGAACACAGCGCTGCTGATAGCAGCTCCCTGAGGCTTCAGCCATCCACTCTTTCAGAGACCCAAACTCCTCATCATCACTTGTCTCTGAAAAGGTTACCTCGAGCAATGTGCAAGCATTTCACCGTGCTGACACCCGTAAATACTGAGCATTGTTATTTTCCAGTGGTTCTGCAGCACAGCTTTCTGAGGGTCACTACTGGCACTCCACACCATGGCATCTGAGCAACCTTTGATCAAATTAAATAGATGTCATTAAAGTAGCCCACACTCAGACTGAAGGAAGAACAACTGGAAGCTATAACAGCTTATTTGAGCTGGATACTTTCTCACCTAAGTGCATTTTACACCTTAATTCAATCTCTCCATCCCAGGACTATCCATGGAGCTGATAGTTTTCAATAAATTTACAAAGCACAAGTGCTGGATTTTCCATTTTACACAAAGAGACACTGAAGTCATTCACTCACCAAGCTCTTCTAGTACATCATGAAGCACAATTCGCAAGCAGTCTCAAAGGAAGAGCAGGGATCACACCACCCTGCTTGGCACCAGCTCCTGGACACTGCAGTGGGATCCTGGGCATGCAGGGTGGATGCCAAGGTGGCAAGAGGTGCCCTGAAACAGAGGAGAGAAATCAGTTCAGGGAGGCAGGATTTGTATTGTCCTGCTCCAGCATCCAACAGGGACCTTTCCAAAATCGTTTTGGCACCAATATCAACTTCTCACAACTGAATAACCACCTCTAACATTTAAACAGATTTATCTGGTTCACAAGCCTGAAGAGGCACATTTTGACATAGTTCTCTAAATCAGACAGAGGCAAACCAAAAAAGGGCAACCAAGTTCTCTGAGTTGGGCAGATGCAGCTGCTTTTGTCCAGGATTACCCACACGGACACCAGCTCCACCACTCCTGCTGCAACATCCACACAAAGAACATTCCTTCTTGCCACCCAACTCCAGCACTGCTCACTACAGGAAAAGCAATTATCTGTTAATCATCACAGAAGTCAGAAGCTAACATAAAAGCAGCAGTTATATAAAAAAAAAAACAAACCCACAACAACAGACCATGTCAGGTACCCATTTATCTAAATTAAAATCTTTATCCATTTCAAGGTAATAAGGAGCATAAATCTGCTGATCCCATTAAATGCAGCTGAAAAACATCTTACAGCAATGCTTTTCATCATAACGAAAGGTTAATCTAATGATCCTGGGCCATTTTTGATGGTTATAAGGCGTAGTCAAATTTTATATTGGGGGGTTGGTTTGTTGTGGTGGTTTTCTCTTGTTTTCTGTTTGGTTAGTTTTTTCTTAGGCTTAGGGAGTTTTTGTTTCTTTTTTCTTTCTTGCTTGCTTTTCTGCACCTACTTTCCACTAAATATCTTATCTCCAACTGAGATAAGAGAAATCTTCATGGTATTTAAAGGTCTGCAGCATTTTTTTCATTACCAGCTGAAAACAATAGGGAAGCAAGGACTTCAGTGCAGTAGAGCATTTTTACCTCCTACAACACTACCTCAAATCAGAAATTTTGTGAAAGCTCCTATGCTGTTTGTTATAGGGTTTTCTTCCAAATTAAAATCTGAATTTGGACTTAGAATAATCCATGAATAAATGGTTATGTTTTTGCAGTTTTCTTCCACTCAGTGTCGCCTATTATCTAGTGAATAGAGAATATTGACAGTCAATATTGTGATCAAACCAGGTCATACTGCACTAATCAAAAGAAAATGTGAAAGTGTATAATACAATACTATTTCCCACATAATGGATTATAAGATTTTAGGATAAAGTTTGCTGCATGGCCTAAATTAGCTCTTAATGATTTTTTTTTTCATTAGGAGGCATTATCAGAAACAGAGAGAACAAAGAAGCTTGAATAAACCCTTTGTAGGTGGAAAATACTGTGCTTGCCTGCCTGGGTCTAAAACAATCCATTTGAATTATCAGAAAGGATAATAGTCTGGCAGTAGAGGTCAAGTAACAGCAGAGCCAGGAACTCCAGATAATGGTGTTGGAACTTTTCAACCTCAAATCTCAGAGCTAAGCAAGTACAAACAGATGGAGGTTCCATGTAAAAAATACATATAACTTCTTCAAATGATGGCAACCATGTCCATTTTTCCTGTTCCAACAGCTAGTGATCTGGCTACTTCTCTTCAGTCTCATTTGAAGCCTTAGATACTCAGATCAACTGATTAGAGAGAGCATCCTCTTAATGTATGCCTTCATAACCACCTGTGTCTTTTTAAGAAAGCCTCTAACCCTTGGGACTAGGAAGGGAAATAATTGAGATAGATATATATATATATATACATATGAACTAGTTACATCCTAAAGATCAAGAAACATAGAGGAAAAATAATCACAGAATGCAAAGTCAGCATTTAGTGGCCAAAAATGAGGAAAAATTGAAACAAGGAAAAAAACCCCAAGGGATTATACAGAAGTGGGCACCTGCCTGAATCTGTTCATTGCTGCTTTCCACAAGAGTTAACCTTAAAACATTCTTCAGCTTCAAAGAGCAAAGAAGCATTTTGAACACTAAGGAAATGTAGTTTTCAATGATGACTTCTGAAAATAGCAAATACAGAAATGATGGGGGGAAATATGATGCAATACACCCATGTGTACCTGCACAAGCGCAAACAATGTGACAACCTGTACTACAGTTCTCACTGCTTGTCAACAGTACATTGATGTTAAGATGTTAAAAGCCTTTTTCCATAAATTTCAGTAGCTTCAGAGGTCAAAATTGAAAAAGCATTTTTGAGCAGACAGCTTTGAAGTTAAAATTATGTCTTTTCCAATCTCCTGGTAGAAAAATAGTTTTTCATGCTATAGACTATAGGGAAACCCTACAGCTTCCCAATGTGATAGTTGGGCTGTAAGCAACCCAGGGAAAGGAATTCCACGTTTGCAGCAGTGCTAGGCACAACATTGTTCCCATACATAACAAACAAGCCAGATCATGCACAAGCAAGGCCTCACCTTTGATTTTTCCAGGTCTCTTCCAGGCTGTGAAGATCAGCACTTTTAACCATCTGCCTCTGTCCTTTACTCTTGCTTTTTACCATGTTATTATGTGAAAGCACATCTTACAATCTCAATCTGTCTCAGAAATGACAGGGGCCATAGAAAGCCTACAATTGCTGAGAATCCAGTCGAGGTTTTCTGGACTCTACTGCAACAGTTCAGAGCACTTTTGTGCCTTCTGTGGATTTGGGCAATTAGACACAGTCTGTTTAATGCTTCTTTCCACCACCAAACTAATATTTCATGTTATCATGTGCAAGTACTGTCAAACAGCTTCATTTTAACAGTCATTGTGAAATTTATTGAAATATATTGCAAGTGTGCACCAAGTTTTCAAAGAAACATTCTCATCATATAAAAACACAAATTTCATTTTCTCAGCATACAACTTAAGGAGAAATCAGCTGCTAGAATTACTTCTTCTTTATGCTACGATTACAGTCTAAATCTAAAAGTTGGATTTGCACAACCCTCTTTTGAAACTGCATAGGTTTTTCTTACTCAGGAAACTAAGAGCTGAAGTGCTGCTACAAGAATCCCTAGGACAAAGTTGTACCTAAACTTCTATACAGGGCTGAAGGCTTTCATAATCACAAAGTTATGTTTTAAAAGATCCTAGAAAGCCAACATCGATAGATTCTCAAAGGAAAAAAACAAATCAACAACAGGAGAAACAAAAACTTTTCAATACTTCCTTAATCTATCATTCAAGATTTTTTAGCTGCTTTATCAATGAGAAGTTTTGGGGATCAGCTGAAGCTGGGTGATCTTCTTAGACAATGATTAGCTGTACTGAATTCATGGAACAGCTGTAAGGTTGGTTTTCACAATTAATTCTGAATCGTGTTTAAATTTTAAGGAGCCATTCACAGTCATCTGTGCTGTATGTGAAGTGTCACAACTACATCTGAATTATGCAAAGGAAAAAAAGTTGTATGTGACAGTCTGTTATTTTCCTATCAGAAATGAAAATGAGTTCACAAAGCATTAGAGAGCTTAAGAGCTGATTTAGTAATCACAGCATCTACAACGAGATGTAGGTCCAGGAAGCTTCCTAAGGAAGATAAATCCTTGTTTCTCTGTTTGGACACATTTTATTCTGTCCTGCTGCTACAAGCTTTCTGGAAAGTGTTGTACCCCTAAAAATATACCCAAGGCTGAATGTCTCCAGGAATTATTCAGCAAGCTTTCATGGCAGCTGACCACAGAGACAGTCATCCTCTTCCAAAATAAGATCTTGGGAGATATTGCTGGGCTCCCAGTCCTGACCATGCACAAGTCATTTCCAGACCAGCTGCCAGTCTGGGCTGGTGGCAGCTGCTCCAGTTTGCCTTTCTCATCCTCGCTGCTGCAGACACTCACTGAGCCAAGGAAACCTGCCAGAAATCTCAGAAATCCCTCACACTGACTTCCACCGCACCGCGCGGATGCGCTCCTTGATGCGTCTTAGTTCTTCAAAGAAATCTCTGTATTTGTATCATTTCCATGCAATTCAGCACCAGTGCGGGATACAGACACACACAAATACTAAGCAGGGGTGACTCCAGCATCCCTCCTTCCCAGCCATTCCACTTCCTCAAGTGCTCCTCACAACTCTTCCATGTGATATACTCTCCCCTGTCTCCACAGCTTGATTTCATGCAGGCTGTCCTGGTACTTACTCTGCCTAACACCGGTGCTTTTAAAGAAAATCACATTGCAGTGCAATAAGAAACTGAAGTAAAGAGAAAGGCATGCTCAAGAGCTGCATTGTAGTTGGAAACCGTGAAAAGGAGGAAAGCCAAACCCCAATCTGCACTAGAGAAGTTTTGCCAGCATAGCAGCATCCCAGATCTCAAGACACAGATGGTTTAAACAGCCCTGGAACAAATGGGGTTTCTGCCATTAGCATTTATGCCAATTCACTGAGTGAACATAATTCTTCTGGCTAAAATATTCAGTTGTGTCAATGCTAGGATTTAAATCCCTAAAAAAAAATTTAAACCAAACAAATAGCAAAAAAAATTTCCAACAACAGAAACTCCACACAACTGGAAAAGAACATGAAAGTAGCAAAAGAGGATTTCCTGGTTATCCTGTGGTGCTCATGGAAAGTCTGATCAGTTACCTGGCCACATGAATGCTCTGCCCCCGTGCAGGAGAAAGCAGGTACAAGAATAGTTCTCTCTGTTGCATTACCAGCACTGTGGTACTCCATGCAGAGTACAGCAAAAATCACATCCTGGTTAGCATAGACCTAAGTTTGAAGGCACGGAACCTGAATTTTAGAAAGACAGCTCCCAGCTTAAGTGTACAAGTCATCAAGGCAAGGCAGCCTGGCATCCTCTAGCAGGAAAGCATTGTCTGAAAGAAAAAAGCAAACATTCCTCCACGACAAAGTCCTATGCTATGGATGCATCACTTTGAGAAACCTTTCCACAAATTCTTTCTGCTTTTCTGGCAGCTTTCCTCTCTGTCTTTCCCATGGAGACTGGGCAAAAAAAATACATTTTAAGCTCTACTTCCTCTAAAAGTTTGATGCTCTTAATATCCATCCTTTTTCCAAAATCATCAGCTTTAAGGACTGTTTTGTTTGTTTTGCTTGAAGTACTTCTTGGTCAGGGCTTTATGCACACCATTCAGGGGAAGCAGCCTGAATTGTCTCAGTCCTGATAAAGGAAATGTTAGAGAAGTGCTGTTTAGGACAAACCCAATGCAGAGTTTATATCTGATAGGATTATCCCATGCCATATGGATAACAAGATCAAGGGAAAAAGACCTTCAGACTCCAAGATGATGAAGTGAGAATTAGAACAAAGACAAATGACATGGTGAAAAGAAGTACAGAGAAAGACACTGGGAAATGTGCAGTAAGACAAATATTATCTAAAATAACATCAGTCTCCAAAAACGGGACAGAGATGAGATTAAAGATTAAGTGAATTTTGCCATCTCTTCTAACTGTAAGTGATCAGCCACAGACTTGTGCTGTTCTTCTATCACACAGAACCCCTGCTGCAGAGGATGAGCCCAGGGACATGTCACCCTCACTCCTCTTCCAGCAAACTCTTCTGAGACCAATTCTTCCTCAAAGCTGTCCTGGTGATCACACAGCAGAAAAATAATTCCCCAACTCTTGGACCAGGGTACAGTCTGAAAATTATGTTTCCTTAAATTATAGATTGAAATAGAGATCTTTTCCAGGCACACATTTGAAAATATTGATTGTTTTGTTACTGAACCTTCTTCTTGTAAAAGAGTTTCAGAGAGAGGTCTGTCAGTGAAGGAGGTTTGGGACTTACAGCTGCACACACAAGTGTTTTCAGAGGGCTGTCAAAGAACACATGGCCTCAAAGCATAAGGATGAGTGGGAAGTGGGAGAAACAAGGCTGCATTTTATGACTGTTCAACCGAACTAAAGCTGCCTCTCAACCTCCTTGCTCCAGCACTTCTTTGTGATTCCTACAGGTTTCAAACCCTTACCTAAAAAGACAGTTTTCTGGAACACAAGCAAAGCCATTCTACATTTTCAACCCCCTGTACAGATTTAGTTGATAAAAATGAAAACAAGACACTCCAACCTAGTAATAAACTAGTTGTACAAATTAGATAAAAAGTGGGTGATTTGTCACTTGCCAATCAGAAAAAAAAAAAAAACTTCAAATAAAAACAAATAGGAACCTTGCTTTTTCTTCAACAGGACTAAAGTAAAAATTTTAAACACCTTTTCCAACTATGGAAAAGATTCAAACTCAACAAAGGATGGATGCCAAAGAGTGAAGGACAGGAAGTGAGTGGCCCACTTCTGTTATGGAGGGTTAAAGTTCAGATCCCAACCCCAAGTCCAAGTGCTCTAAGGACAGCCTGGTGACCACGTGGTTACATGGGATTTTGTCTTTATAGAACACTTGCCACCATGAACGTGCCATTCTGCTCAGTGTGGAGCTCACAGTGGGGGATGGGGTGCTCAAACACTATTTCTCACATATATTTATTTATTTACACAGATATGAACATCTGTAGCAGAAAAGATGGCACAAAGCAGCTCCCATGGGCACTACTGTCCAGGACCTGATCCTCTGGGGTTCTTCCACAATATCTAAAACACAACAGACAACAAGCCAGACCATTATCCTGAGAGGTCTGGACTAGGGATTCAAACCAGCCTCAAATAAGAGAGGAAACCAAATCCCTTCAGCTCATGAATTATAGAAACAAATCACTGTCATTTCTTCTGGATAATTATGAATAGGGGAATGAGATTTTCTCTTTCCCCAGCCAAAAATGATCAAATCATAACAGGTTCACTCTGTGACCACCCAAGAACTGAAGCTGGATTTGGGAGTCGTGTTACATAAGCAAGTCCATCACCCTCTGTTCTTGCTGCTCCTCCTTCCCCTCCCGTCCCAGAAGCTGGCTTGCCTCCCCCCCACACCCCTCAGCTGAATTAAAACAGATGGCAGAGGGACATGAAATAAAGAGCAAACACAGGCAAGTGACTAATTTTCCAAAAGGAGACAGAAAGCCAAACCCTTAACTTCAATGCCAGAAGCAGCAAGGAATGCATAATTACCCTCTGAACATCACATTCTTCCACATCAGCAGATGCAGTGGTTGCTACAGATATGATGACAACAAGCAGGGGAGGGATCCTCCAGGTAGGCTTGACAAGCAGCCTGGGACTACACTGCAGTCCTAGAGACACAAGCAGAGAACCTGGCAAAGGAATCACAGTAAGAAACATGAGAGTGACTTAATTACACCAGGGAGATGAAGACAGAACTCTTCCAGTGCTTCCCTTTTACCAGAGAGCACTGTCTTCATTCCAATCCTCCTGGAGCTGGTGCTTGCATCTCTTTTGTCAGCACCCAGTGGCAGAGGGCAAATTCCCCTTCCCTGGCAGATTGAGCAAGGCTTCAGACTTTGAATTTCATCATCTTCAGTGGAAGCACTGCCTACCTGTATTGGTTTTGCTCCAGGAGCAATAACGTGACAGAGCAGACATTTGGGGTGGTAATTTTCAGAGCTAAGTCTATCAGACTTTGTCATTTCATCCATTTGGGATTATTTCTGCTGGCTGAAAGAATTTAAAGAAGCATCCAGAAAATGAAAGCAAGCATAATCTTTGTTGTGCCTGACACAAAGCATACTGCAGCACATCATTTTGCCAACAAGAGGATTTTTAAGACTGTGACACAGCTAAGAAAAGCACCAAATCCAGGTCCAAGGCACAGAAATGGACTTTCCTTTGCCATTCTGTGAGAAATCAGAGCACCTGCGCTCAGACCTGGAGGTACCTATTCTCCAGGACTCAGATTTGTTTCCTTCATGTGCCATATTGGTATTCAGGGCATGCTGCAAAGCCTATTTATTTGCTCGTGCTTCTCCTGAGGCGTGCTCAGGAGACAGAATTCCACATTATCTTTAGCTGATATTAGTTCAATTGATTTATCTGTGATTCTGCAGTTATTTGTTGTCTGTGTTTCTAGGTCTGTTGTGACCTTTTACAAGTGGAGATTATAAATAACTCTGGTTTGTGGAAACTCATACAGCAAAACCTAAACAGCTTTTAAGATATTCCTCCAGTTGCTAGTACATTTCAGGTCCAGACTGTGCTCAGTACCATGGACTGGACTGCATTACCCAAATTGGAAATCTTAAGCATTACTTCATCATGCATATACAAATATTTGCTGATGGATTAAGAACTGGAAATAACTCTACCTCGGAGTTAAGCTGCAGATAAAAAGAAGAAAAAAAAGAGAAAAAAAGAAGAAAAAAACCCAGGTTTTAAGAATGCAGAAATGCAGATTGGGTAAGGAGAGTTGGCAACCTTGTAATTTCTGCTTCGCACTTCAATCTGCTGACAGACATCTACTTTGCATTCCAGGAAAAGCAGGTTTGCTGCAGCAGCCTTCAGCTGGCAAGGAACTTCCCTTAAAACCTTCCCTACCTTGTCCCAGGGACGCACTGTGTCTTTAGGAGCCTTAGCAAGAGTTATTGGCAGGAAAGAATTTAAGGACACCAAGAATCAATTGAAAAGTGTCCCTCTACCCTTCTGTTGGGACAGCAGGGCTCAAGCTCAAAGTACACATCCCCTATCAGATCCAAGTACAAGCTCATATTTCTTAAATGGATTTGTTTAATCCAAAGTAGCAATATTTCCCTCTACTCATACTTAATATGATGGATCCAGATAATTGTCATTAGTACACTTGGTTAGTATCTAAAGACACACAGTCACATTAGGAAGGATTTGTACAAGCTTATGAGGCCTCATAAAAAGTTTTCAGATCCCAAGCAAAGGTGGTACTACTCTATCTTTCTGTGGTTATTTTAGCCTTACCTTCAGTGAGGATCTGGGTGGCCTATGCAGAAACAGGTGATAAAAACAGGATAGCTGAAAACAAGTGTAGTCTTCCCTTTCACCAGGAAAAAAAGTTTGTAGGATCAGTTTGCACAGAACAAGAAAGCTGGGCCTTTCCAATTGGCTTGCAGGTCAGAGTGGCAAATAGAGCAAGGGACTCCTGCTGGCAAGTGAAGTGTTTCATTTCAAAGCCAGCTGAAGCCTGGTGGAAGGTGGAAAAGCAGGAGCTCTTTCTCTGCCCCTGGCACAACTTTGTGCTTACTTAAAGCACAAGGCTGCTCTTGCTGCCTGTAGCAGTATAAATACCCTAAGTTCAATCCCTGGCTCATTTTGCTGTCTGATTACTGTTACTGTTTTTAAATTAAAACACGTTTTGCTAATAAACCCACATGAAAAAAGCAAACACCTTCTCCCACCCCTCCCAGTACACTCAGAAAAACTATATTTGAAAGCAGTACTTAAACACTAATCATCAAGTTTTCTCCGTGCCAATGCTTAAAGCAATATTAAAAAAATAAATAAATAAACAGGCCCAAAAATCAAGAGCTGTACATTTCTAGCAGTTCAGTCTACATTCAGAACCCCATACAGCAGACTGATGATGCCTTTCCCAAAGGCATTCCCAGCCATGTTTCTCCAGGATTAGGCATTTTTAATTATTTTCCAGGTTTTCAAAGGCGCAGTAGTACTGTTTTCCAAAACTGGAAGGGCAGACTAATGCTGTTGAACAGGAGCAATTGTAAAAAATGGTAAAAAAAAATTGCAAAAAAAGCTGTTTTGTAAATCTTGGTCACAAATGGGTGGTTATGGGCTTAACAACACACACACATGCTCAGGAAAAACTGAAACACCATCCATTTTCTTTGAGTGGCCACTAGACAAATTCAATGTTTACTTTTGTGATAAGGCTGCACAGACATTTTCACCCACGTCTTCTAAATATGATCAGTAAGATGATATATATGTGTGTTTACAGACAAGGAAGTACCTTACATTCAGGTCACCTTAACATGCCAGATCTGGAAGGGAAAGAAAAAAGGTTTGTAGATGTAGTTAATTCCTCAAAAATAATAATATTCCTGTGTCCAAGATAAGAGGCATGCTATCTTAGGTGAACAGAAGCTTCCTTTGTTTACAGAGCTCTTGTTCAACAATCATAAATAATAATAAATAAATAATGAATGAAGTACAAGACACCATTTTCACTGGCCTTAAATTCAGGACAATGTAATGCAATCAAAATTTCAAGTCTTTCCAGAGTTCTCCAACAACAGCTGAGTAGTGAAAAGGTAATAAGACAACACTTCCATCTGCAGCAAGAGCAGCTGCTGTGGAATTTCAGTTATCAGTGAGAAGCTAATAGAGTCTACAAGAGGGGCACTGAGCTGCCAGCTGCACAAAAGTAGCCTTACAAACATATGGACTATAGTAATTATTATGAAAATAGCTGCATGCTTAAAATAGTCACTGCTAAACCCATTCCACAAGAGATAAATCATGCTACTGAGAGAAAGCAATAAAAACAAACAAGCTAAGGTTCCAGGGATTTACTCTTGTTTTACAGTGAATTAGCAGAAGCACTGTAATGAATTTGCTCAAAAATTGACAAGGAAAGGCTAAAGCAGAGGGGCAGAGGCCAGTTCTCCTGCATCCTAATCCAGTGCACTGTCTACAGGATCATCCTTCATTCTCCTAAAAGTGGGTTGGTTGCTTGCTGAGGACAGAAGGCAGCAATGCCAACTGACTGAACTGAGTTCCACTTTAAATAAAAACAGAATTAGGTCATTCTGGCCATCATCAAAAGAGAAAGAAGCAGCACTCAAATACTCCCAATGCTTCAACTCCACATATTTATTAAACATTTTCAGTTAATGATCACCCAAGTAAAGCTGCACAAATTCCCACCAGTTAGAAAAGGATCCCCACCCCTCTCGACCAGGAAAGCCACCAAATTTTGTGACTGGCAGTTCTGAGCAGCACAGCCCTCTGCAAGGCTCTGCCTCCACACGGAGAGGCATAATCACTGCACATTATACAGAGCCTCCAAATCACAGCAGCACTAAGGAAACTGCTTATCCCTACAGGCCACTTTTCCAAATCTACCCATACTGTCTTCTTTACTCCACGGTCTCAAAATGAAGAATTTTTCAAAAGCGATTAATCAGCTTTCATTAGCTCCAAATTGCTTTTTGCTTGCTTGCTTGCAATTAAGGACTAATATCCAAAGAGTTAGAAATTTATAAGGTGATTAACCATAATGAGTAACTGTTTTAAAGTATGATCAACTGCTGATTATCAACAGATATCTTAGTTTTTCCCAATAAACTTTTTTTCCCCCATGTATATATGCAAGCTTGAAAAGGAAGATTTATTTAGCAGAGGTTGAACATTCAACAGATAATAGTATATGTGTCTATTCTTTCCCTAGAAGGCAGCCAGCTATAGACAAAAATATCTACAAACTAGCAATTAGTGTGGATTCAGAGGGTTTTAAGGTGACACTGACATGATGAAAGATCTATTTTTACATGTGTAAAGCAAAGTTCAGAGAAAGGAACACAGAGAGAAAGCACACATGTTGTGAGCTCATGTACAGGACAAGTATCTCCTCAGCATTTGTAACTATCACCCCAAAAAATACATTTCCTCTCCTTGTACTTCCATTAAATTAAATGTTGGTCAACCAGTACTAAAAACATTTTTCAGTAATCAGTAGCTTATTAAGCATTGCCCAGATTAGAATATCAAACAAAGTGAGTGAGCTGAGTCCAAGGTTATAAACAGTAAATGAGATTCTTTTTCAGCCACTCCGGCATAATACAAAAAGCTTTAGTTATGCTAATGAGACGAAATTTCTGAAAGAAAAATTATTCACTTATTTCACATATTTCCCTACATGTGGCATCCAAGTAACACAAGTGCAGCTCACTCACTACACTCAACAATCTGTCAGAAAACCCCACTTAGGAGTTCATCAAGTAGATCTTACACAAGCAATTGCAGGTCAACACTCACACGAGGATGAAACCTGATCCTCTTTAGAGTAGAGCTTGTCACTCACAGTAAAACTGGAAACTCCAATTCAGCTGCAGTCTGCAGGGTACACAGAAACTCTTCTTGATGAGAAAGTATCCCCAAAACACAACCAAAAACTTATTTCATCAGTATTTCCCTGCATTTTCCTTCCTGCAGAGCCATAGGAGGAGTTAGGGTGTTTCCATAGAGAGAATCATTAGCAGAACAAGGAGCACCCAAGTTTTCTGCAGTTTCCTTTGGCAGAAACCACAGAACAGTAAAACTTGAGGAAAAGTAGAGATGTTCTCAGGACTCTAACCTATGTACAATATTTCAGTTAGACAATAAGTCAATTGTTTGAATATTTAAAAAACATTTAGCTGTTTCATTTTAGAGCTGTGTAAGAAGACATAAAATGGCACTTTCATCACACAATTTTTTTCTTCTCCTGTTTGTACAGCAGTGTTCCACATTTCTGTTTTCTCTTCAAAGCTACGTCCCAGTTAAGAAATCCCATGTTTAGCTAATACACAAGGAATGAGTCACTATTGATGGGGGAAAATAAGTTTATATGGGGAAAATAAGCATTATGCCTGATGGATTAATGTTTTCAGCAGTCATTACATTGCTTAGTGGAGCAGACAGCACGAGCCTAAAAGCAGCATTAGTGCTTACTTTAGGATGAGGTTTTTCACATTTAACATTTAACCAGTTTCAGGACTCCTCTACAAAGCATTCAGAATAAGTGTTTTTAGCTGGAGGGAAAGTAAGTATTTTTAGCCTTTTGAGGAGCCAGGCTGGAGTTTAGAGCCAGAATAATTTCTAATGAT
This sequence comes from Drymodes brunneopygia, assembly GCA_013400955.1. Taxonomy (NCBI): domain Eukaryota; kingdom Metazoa; phylum Chordata; class Aves; order Passeriformes; family Petroicidae; genus Drymodes; species Drymodes brunneopygia. The sequence goes on from VZTZ01046665.1 coordinate 1,149,714, forward strand.
AAGTATGAAGTTCTTGAAAGCTTGGGGCTCACAGTCTTTTTAAGACAAAAAAAAATCAAAGGTGCACTATGTGAATGTTTTTACTTTTCCAACAGGTAACTGCTACGGGTAAAGATCATCTTTAAAAGGGAACATGGATTTAATAAACTCAACTGAACAAAACAGTACATCAGAAGAACCTTTCAAATGGGCAACATCCAAGATTCTCATTTCCATTACCCTGTCTCTGCTTGCTCTAATGACAACAGCCATCAATTCTCTGGTGATGACTGCAATAATTGTGACAAGGAAGCTCCACCACCCCGCCAACTATCTAATCTGCTCTCTTGCAGTGACTGACTTCCTTGTGGCAGTCCTGGTGATGCCCTTCAGCATTGTCTACATCGTAAAGGAGACCTGGATCATGGGCCAGGTGGTGTGTGACATTTGGCTGAGCGTGGACATCACGTGCTGCACTTGCTCCATCTTGCACCTCTCCGCCATCGCTTTGGACAGGTACAGGGCAATCACGGATGCCGTGGAATACGCCCGGAAAAGGACACCTAAGCATGCTGGCATCATGATAGCAGTTGTATGGATCATATCCATTTTTATCTCCATGCCGCCTTTGTTTTGGAGGCACCAGACAACCAGCAGGGAGGACGAGTGCATCATCAAGCACGACCACATTGTTTCCACCATTTACTCCACGTTTGGCGCCTTCTACATCCCACTGGCCTTGATCCTCATCCTCTACTACAAGATCTACAAGGCAGCAAAGACTTTTCACAGGAGGAGCGTCAGCCGGATCGTGAGGGAGGAGGGGGTGAATGGACAAGTCCTTTTGGATGCAGGTGAAAGAAGCACCAAATCAGCCTCAATGCCCAGCACAACAGAGAAGACCTCAGATCCTCTGGTGAGCTCTGATAAAATCAACGTCACCCTACGAAGTCCCAGGTCTGAATCCAAGCACGAGAAGTCCTGGAAAAAACAGAGAATTTCCAGCACAAGAGAGCGAAAGGCAGCAACGACGCTGGGTTTGATCTTGGGGGCATTTGTGATCTGCTGGCTCCCGTTTTTTGTAAAAGAAGTAGTTGTTAATACCTGTGAAACATGTCACATCTCAGAAGACATGTCTAATTTTCTAGCATGGCTTGGATATATAAACTCCCTTATTAACCCTTTAATCTACACAATCTTTAATGAAGATTTCAAGAAAGCCTTCCAGAAGCTTGTACGGTGCGGGCAATACCTTTAAGAGCTTTTGTTCATATAAGGAGAACATAGTCATTGTTTTTTAACCTGTATAAATTTATATAACTGAGATGGCATTTGTTGTATTTAAGGCAAAGCACCAGGACTCTGCATTTACATTATGATGACTTTTTTTGTATAGGTAATATTGGGAGCAGTAATTGCCCAAGTTTTAAAGAGATGGATCTGGGATTGGTTTTGCTCTAGAAAAAGAGGCAGCATATTGTGCCTCTGATCCAGGTGGGATTTGCACAGCTGCCTAGATTGAAGCATAAGGTATTACCTTAATTATGAAGGAAATATGCACTTGAAGTAGACAAAGAAACAAAACTTTTTTAAAAGTAACCCTCCGTCATCAGTGAAATGTTAAGTAAAATAACACACATGTTTTAAACCCTACTGATATAAAATAGAAAATATACCATGGAATGACATGATTTTAACAGTCTGGCACAGGCCTGCAGCATAGAGACAAGCCATTCACAGCCAAGGGCAGTAGCTTTAAATATATCTACCATCATCCTATGTCAGTCAGCTGAGTGAGCTGCAGCCCTGCCTTGTCCCATAGATAGACTTCCCTGTGTTACACAGCACCCCAGCAGCTGGAAAGGGGCTCTCATGGGTTACCAGTTTCACAGCAAGCCAGTTTTAGGAGCCCTCGAAGAAGAAAAACCCACAGCAGATGTGAGCATAACTCCAAGGGAAACAGCCAAACATCTGGAGCTGAACCTCCAGTGAGCTGGGTACAGAGAGTGCCCAGTTCTCCGAGACACCGCTTCCATGGGGACTGGGGAGGGAAGGCTCATAAAGAGCAGCTTGTTCTCCTTGTGGAGAGACTAGAAGGGAGAGAAGCATGAGACACTCCTTTCTCCATGTCCTCACTCCTGGCCATGCACAGAGCCTGTGACCTGCAGCACCAAACCAGCCACAGCTCAGGCCAGGGCTGAGTACTGCCAACGGAGGGCGGCTTAGTGAGGTTTGAAGAACTGGGGCTGACAGCTCCAGCTCAGCATCTTCAGGCCTCCATCCTCAGAAACCTGAGCCTCAGGCCCTGAGCCTTTTCTCAACTTTTCTCAACTGCCCCAAGCACTTGGGCTGTGCTCCCTCTTTCCAAGCAAGTGAGAAAGCACCACAGTGCTGGCTGGCAGCGTGGGTCTCTGGAAAAGGCTGTGCAGCACCTTCTGTAGCAAGGGCAAGAGGGAGTGACCTTGGTACGCACTGCACATCTGGACAGGGGATCCTGTGGGATGCTCACTGGGAAGCTTACCTCGAAAGCCCTCCTTCCCCCCAGGGCATCTATCCATATCCCCATTCCTAGCAGAGCTAAAAAGGCAGTACAGGAACTCCAACCAGCCCTAACTTATTTATTCAAAGATGACCTCTATGAACAAATCCCTTCCAAGGCCTGAAAGAAGGGAGCTTGGCCAATCCTGACTGACATGCTCTACATGCCAAGCCATGGAGTTGTTAAGAGCCACACCAAAGCCCAGGCACAGGTTTGGCATTTTTCAGGACAAACAGATTCCGGCTATGTCACTTAAGAGCTCAGCTTCAAATTCATTGTCAGACATTCAGTGCTGCCTCACAGGAACAGGGACTTGAGGCTCCTTACAGGGACTACAAACCCCACTGTCAGCAGCAGCAATCTCCTGCAAAGGTGCCCCAGTTTGGCACCTGGGCCTCCAGCTTAGGGACACCACAAAGGAACTGAGACATGACAGCACCATGCTCACCTTCAGTTGGGGAAAGGTGTCACTGGGCCTTGCAGTTGTTCTTCCAAGAGACTTTCAGTGGTTTGCACTAGACAAAAAAAGAAAAACACCAGTAAAAAAGTCATCAGTGTTTCTCTCTCCCCCTCTCCCTCCCCTGTATTATAAACTCTGGAGTTTGTAATAATTTTTGTATTTTCCCCGCTGGCTACCAGCTGACCCAACAGCTATCAAAAGGGTTTCCTGCAAGATGACAAGGTTTGAAACTTGAAATATTGAACTAATTTGTTTCTGTCACTTGCAACTTACTGTATTCTGCTTTCACATCAAAGTCCAAATGAAATGCTATTCAGAATTACCAGAAACGGTGTGTTTGCTTTGCCGTTGATTTTAACACGGTCAGGAATCTAATGGAAAGCTCACTTGTCATACCATGGAGCTCTAGCACAGCAGTGGCACAGCTAAATTCTGAAGATCCTGGGATGCAACAGAGTGGAATTGGCTCATGCTCAGTGCAAGCCAGCACACTTTATTACCATTGCAGTCAGAGCACAGCCTCTGCAGCCCCCATGACCTCAGAAATGGCTGCACTATGCTGAGAGAAAAAATTGCTCTCAGCATCAGCTGTGCTCTGCTGTCTCCAGAAAGAGACATGAAGTTTAGCTTTCCAAAAGGATTAGCAGATTTGCAGGAGGCAGCACAGAAAACCCCACTAAAATATTCAGTCTTGGAGACCTCTGTTTCCCACATTTCCTGAGTCATAACACTGGGTGTCTGGGGGAATCCATTCCTCTCCCCCTGCATCTCCCTTTATGGCTGCTAGAGTACAGACTATATTGTTTATCCTCTTACTTATAAAATGTTTGACAATATCTCGTGAAATCAAATTGGAAGGAAAAATAGGGGCTTCTTTTCAGGAGAAAAGATACTTAAAATACTCATTTAAATAATAATGGATGAAGCTCAAAGAAGGAACCATATGTAGATAAACAGAAAATAGCTGTCATTTATGCACTGTTAACAGTATTATACTCTGGAACTAATTAAGCTGCTAAACATTTCTCAAGATGCAGGGTGGTTTCTTTTGTATCGTTTTCACTGAGCTGTATCTGCTCACCCTTCAACACAGTGGTGGGAGAGGCAACTACAAGAAATCTGATCAAACAAGTGGGCAGTTATTCCATTAAAAGCACTTGCGGCTTGTGGACCATCATTCCTTGGTGTCTGACTGCGACTCATCACTTGTTCCCTTACAGAACCCACTGTGCCAAACACTTCCCCACACAGCACCACACAGTATCATTTCATCTCTAGCATTTACCCATGCATGTGATGTGTCCAGAAAAAAAAACATGAATTCCCCTTTCAAAACTCATAAAAGTTAAGATGTTTACAGGATGCTGCTTTCCCTGCCCATGAAGCATCCACTGGACCTTAGCACCAGTTTCAAGGAGCTCGATGGAGCAAGATTCTAGGCACTGGAGCTAGGATTTGTTGCAAGTAGCTCTGTGCCCTGTGAGAGTTCAGTCTCAGCACAGAGAAAAAAATGTGTCTGGTTTCCCACCTCTGTCAGAAGACTCCATGTGTGTTTCTCAGGGTTTACATCTCCTCCAGAGTTTGTACAAAGCTTCCTGGGTCCCTATCCCTGCTGCAGCTGCCCTCCCCGTTGCTGTCTGCTGCCTACCCATCAGTTTAGATTTTTCCCAACACCCAGAGAACTGGATTTGGAGCACTGACCCATTCCCACTTCAGCTTTCATAGAAAGTAGATGGTTCCTGAAGCAGCTGTGAACATGATGTCCAGCCCAGGTGGATGGTTTTTACTGACAACAAGCAATCAGATATACCTCGTTATGCTGTACTCATTTCTTTGCCTTTTCTCCCTGCCAGATGCTTTATTGGTGTCCTTTCCTCCTGAGGATGGCACCTCCCTACAGAGAGCTTGGGGACACAAAAATACATTTGTTTTAGTGATGCAGTCACACTTGTTAACGCATGACTGTACCACCCAGAAACACCCACCTCATCCAAATGCGCTTTTGGCAGCCACTGTCTTCAGCTGGTGCCTGATTGTTCTCGGTGCTGGGGAGGTACACAGAAATAGCTCCGTGCCAAATTGTTTTCTCCACTAGTTACAAACTCAGCACATTATTTCCAGGCAAGTACACATTACTACTCGACCTTCACACATCAGATTCCCCTCACAGAAGAGAAACAGAAAATCACTGCTGGAAAAAAAAAAAAGAAGAAGAAAAACAAAAAGGGCTTTTTTGAACTCTGCATACCAGAATAGATCCTGCAAGAAAATGAGAGGAAACCCTTGTAGCAGCCCTGTAAAGATTAAGAAGAACCCTAACATTTGTGTCAGTCCTACTACAAGGGCAATACTACCAATAGCAGAACTGCTAAACATTACCAGCAAGATGTTGCTATCTCCTCCCCTGTGAAATCCTGAAATTAATTAAACCAATTCTTTTTTTCAGATTTTGCATTGTCTTCTGGAGAACCAGGGTCAAATTTCTTATTTCCCTCCACAACCAGGAAAGTTACATCTCTAAAAGAAACATAAATGGTTTTCTGATCTAGTATTTCTAGCCATCATAAAGTAACTCAAAAAAATTAAAGCTTTGATGATACTGATCTTAGCTAAGAGGAAAGATTATAGAGAACAGAACAAACAGAAGTCAGCAGCAAGGGCTGTGAACAGCAAAGGTTACCAACCAAATTCAAAACAGCCTTTCTGGTGTCAAATCCCCCACACATAATCGACACCAGTGACTGAAATCAACTTTATATCTTCACTTTCTATCCTAACTTACCAAAGAATGAGTTTCATAAATTTCAGTTGTTTACTTCACATTCAAGTGAGTTACTTCTTAACTAAGAACTCTGCAACTCAGGAAAATTTCAGAAGGGAATATTTCCAGGGAAGGAAAAAGAACTGTGTTTCATTAGTCAAAGTACATTAGTACAATTATGAATTAAAAATCCTGGTTGGAGCAGTGTAAAGTCAAAGATGCTGCTTATTGAATGCTATTGCTTTTTATCCACTAATAGCTCCAACCAATTGTATCCACTTTTGTTTATAATATAATGCTACTATATATATATTTTATATAATATAGGCCTAAATTACTTAAAGTTTTGAAGGTATTCATTGCTATGCACCAGATGGGCAGCACTAATAAAAATTAGCCTCTCGTTCCGCTTTAAGCAAGATACCTCCTATACACGGATGATATTTTCCCCTCACTAAATTAAGCCTTTTCCTTTCTTCCTGTACACCCATTTATTTGAAACTCGGAGCTGTGTTTTATGGTTTGGGTTTAAAGATGAAAAACATGTTTAACACCCCAAAAAGCACTAACTGCTAAGGTAATGCTAGGAGAGCGATTAATCTTCTTACTTTCAGTTTAGATCACGACTGGTGTTAGACATTTAATGCAATAGCTGGTTCTGTGCTGGCAGCACTCCAAGATGCAAAAGCTGTGGCTAATTTGTATGACAGCAAGCGTCTGCTAAGCAACTCACTCTTGGCTAAGCCTGGTTTCCCATCTTTCACAGTACAAAGCTGCACGAAACAGTCCACAGCCATGAAATAAGGAATCAGCCAGTTTGCACTCCAGTTGTTTCTAGTCTCACAGTCACTAGAAGACAGTTGTCCCACACACACACCACTAACCAGCAGCAGCAAAGCTGTGCCTGTATCCATAGCAAAAAAAATATTTCACCTTCATCCATTACTTTGGAGGCAGCCTGAACTAACTCCTGTCCAGGTGGGTTCAAGCACTGCTCCCCAGCCAGGCCAAAAAGAGATCCCTCCAAGGAGAATGCCAGTGATTCGATTCAATTCAATTCAGTGTTGAATTACCTCAACAGCTCTGGTCAATACAGGCCTTGCATTCCCCATCATCAAAACATTAATCTCTGAAGCTTGAGGTGATCAATCAGCTTAGGTATATGCAAAATTACTGGAATTTAAGATAAGAAAAATTCAATGGTCTCCTGCATCTTGACAAGTATTTCTCTCATCAGGTTTTCAAAGTGTGGAAGAAATACTAATCAATTAATTATCTCAGGTAGGTCTTATCTCATTTTTAGCATTAGAAAACCAAAAGCTAGGGGAAGTAGGCAGCCAGCATCTCATCCTGAGGTCCTGGAGTAGAGAAGAGGGGAAGAGAGGAGTCCCTTTGTTAACTGCACAAGGAATCACACACTACTGTCTGAGGGATGAAAATGAGAGCTGTGGAGCAAAGCAAATCAGGAAAGGGGAAGGAGGAGAACAGAGAGAAAGACTGAGCAGTTTTCTCCTTATAGAGCCAGGCAGCCTTGAAATAAACTTGCTTGAACCCATCACAGCTCAGATCCAGCTAACGGAAGCTCACTCTGAAGCTGCCTGGCACCTCCCGGAGCTGAGAGAGGGAGAGGAGGTGGTTTTGCCATCTCCCTCCCACACAGGGTCAGTGCAACACTGCACAGCCAAGCACATGTGATCATTCTCCAAGGCTGCTGTGACAGCTCTGGTCAGCACCAGCCATGCACAGCCAGTGGGGCTGGGGAACTGCAAGCACTGAGATCTTCAGGGGTACAAACACCAGAGAGAGAAAAAACATGAGTAGTAAGAAAGGATATCTTAAAATCTTATCTACATTGCGATGCCCTCCTGCCTTCTCAAAAGCCACCTCAAGTACCAGGAGAGCTGAATGGAGACTTCATCCCTTGCTTTAGACATGGCAGGGATAGATGCTCAGCTTGCTTTGTTTTTCAGAAATACAACTTCCACAGTCAAACCACTACCACGTTTCCTGCTTCTCCTTGTTAAATACCCCAGTGTATGCCAATCCTTCCCAGCCCCTGTCAGCCTGGCCTTCGTCTGTGTCTCCAGCTCACTGAACATGCTGTTAAAGCACTCCATAACAATTTACTCCACCACTCCTCTCTTTCACTTGACTGGCGAAAAATAACAAAAAGCAACTGAAACACCCTCCAAGCTCTAAACCTGCAAATAAGGCATAAAATAGAAATAGAAAGAAGCAGTCTAGATTTAAGAGAAAATAAATCAAGCGACACTCCTCTGAACCACCCTTTCTACTCGCCCCACTCCACGCTGTCATTGTTCTCACCCACAACACACTGCACACTGTGAGTAAAGGGAAAAAGTTATTTCAGTAGCAGGTTTGACTTAGTTTGTATAGTTGGGCTAAAGAGCTCTCATTTAAAGATCCTTGAGGGGAACGAGGAAGGCTGTGAAATGATAACCTGCTCTGCCTTCTCTTGCCCTCAGCTGTACAAAGAAAACCAAAAGAGGAGCGAGGGATTATTGATTCAGGTGCAGGCAGGGAAACAGCACAGATGAAAGGGGAGAAGGAGGCAGGAGCACGCTCTCCCAGAGGGCTGGGTTCTCACGGGACAGAACAGCTTTGCCTCAGCCCCCGGACACTTCTCGAGGGGGCAAACCCAGCCACCTCCGCGGGCAAGAAACCACGAGTGCACAACCAGCGGGTTGGGAAGAGGAGGAACGGGAGGCATTTAGGGCTGCTCTCGCCGTGCCAGGCCCCTGGAGCCCCGCTGCAGTGCCGGGGATGTGCCGGGAGCCTTTTCCCGGGCGGGCGGGTCCCTCTAGCGGCACCTCAGCCCGGCAGCGCCCGGGCCCAGCGCTGCCGCTCCCTGCCCGCGGAGCCCGGGGACATCCCCGCGGGTCACAGCCCCGGCTGCCGTCCCCACACACCCGCTGGTCGGGGTGGGCTCGACTGGCAGCCCAGCCCCGCTCCCAGTGTCCACAGCATGGCACCCGTGCCGCCCGGTGACGGGCAGCCCTGGCGTGGGGGTCAGCACACGGCAGAACAAACACACCGACAAGATGGGAAACCATCCGCATGGGATCCCCCCCTTCCCAGCAGGGTTCTCAGAACACCCATGTCTGCCTGCACCCCCGTTCAATGGGGTTTATCAGAGAATCATAAAATATCCTGAGTTGTAAGGGAACCACAAGGATCACCGAGTCCACCCCCTGGCCTTGCACACCCCGACAACCACACCAAGAGCTTTGCCAAGCACTTCTTCACTCTGGCAGGCTTGGATCTGTGACCACTTCCCTGGGGAACCTGTTCCAGTACACAGCCACCCTCCAGGTGAGAAACATTTTCCTGATATCCAGGCCACCCCCTCTTCCTCGACACAGCTCCATGCCATTCCCTCAGGGCGGGATGCCGGAGAGAAGAGAGCTGTATCAGCCACTCCGCTTCCCCTCATGCGGGTGTTGAAGACCTCAACAAGGTCTCCCCTCAGCCTCCTCTTCTCCAGGCCGAACAGACCAAGGGACCTCAGCCACTCCTCATTTGGCTTTCACTCCAGTCCCTTCTCATTCACCACCTCCTTTGGACACTTTCTAATGGCTTCATGTCTTTTTATGTCATGGCTCACAAAAATGCCCTCAGGACTCGAGGTGAGGCCACACCAGTGCAGAGCAGAGCAGAACAATCGCCTCCCTCGACCGGCCAGCACTGCTGTGCCTAATGCACCCCAGTGGCTGCTCATTTAGAGATTTGGTGCACCACACACACAAAAGGAAGAAAAATTTCAGTGGAAGGTTGATTCCTGTAAGGATTTATTACTGGTACAATAACCGAAGAGGAGCCACTGAGCACAGAGCAGGGTGAAGACTGGGTTGGTGAGCAAGGGAGTTACAGTAAAGCTTTCCTCTGGGTTAATACTTCCGTAGCATGAGGCTCCTGGGACAACCAGGTGCCAGAGGCAATGGAGGTTTCCAAGAAAAGGAACGTGGCGTTTGCTCCCTCTCATGGCTGCTTCAAGACTGAGGCAGTAAGTAGCATTTTGTGAGCTGAATGAGACTCCAGGACGTTCCAATTAAATTTGGCAAGTCTGGGGAGTTCAGCAGTGTTTGTACAACCTCCCAAGCAAAGGTCGGAAAAGACTGTCATTTGAAACGGTGTGCAGAAACACCTATGCTGTTGGAAAATGTACATAAGGGAGAAAAATTACAAATCACCAGAGATCAGGGGAGCTGATAGCATTTAATAATAAAGGCTTCAGTGACAGGTAGAAGCTTCTAAGGTAGTTTCTAGAGAAGCTGTTTCTTTCTGCTGTGTTATTTGGTTCATTTCCGGATTTAATTCTATATACTCATGAACAATACCAAGCACTACAGAAATAACCACTTACCTCTCTATTTAAAGTAATGACATTAATTATAATAACTATTTTTGATCTGGATTTGTTTGTGGTTACCGGACTAGAGGTTTTGTTCACAGTTGCTCTTTACCACATTTTGCTATTGCACAGTACTGTGTCAAGTGGCCAAAATTTCCTTGTTTCCAAAATCTGTAGCGCCTCTCATACGCCACAAGAACAAAGCAAGGCATAGGGCAGTAGAGAATTGTGCTCTGAAATTTCATTCTAGGAAAGAAAAACCATGCTGAAGTGTGAATAATTGAAGTTGAATTGTCCTCATACATTTTCTCTGAAATTCTATCAACAGCATGTCTGAATTTGGTGGCATACTGTGCAGCAGGACATCAGTGCAAACTCTGGGTACTGAAGAGAGGAGCTTTAAAGCCTCCACTGAGACCAGAACAAGTATACAAAGAAACACATATAGGCCACACAAATATTTGTACATGGAGTTAAAGCGTCACAAACAATCCTTCTCAGAGTTATAAATTACCACATGTAAGGGATTCATGATGGCAGATTTTTTCTGAGCAAGAGAAGAATTGAGGAGCTGAAAGGGCTTTTTTTTAATTCCCCTGGCAATTTTCATGTTAAGAAATTGTCTCTCTTGCAGTGCCCACCCATTGATTTATACCCAAGTGCTTCAGTTGGTTCCTGTCAGCTGTCCAATTCCATTCCCATTTCTGGAAAAGTGAATCTAGAATTGTTTATGCAATTCACTTGCAGCTTGAATTTGATTTTTCTTCTTTTTTTAAATATGGGCAGGACAAAAGCCACAGAAGCACCTGAGCTGCTTTGCAAAGCAGAGAAAGAAAAATTACAGCAGATTTTCTGACTCCTGTGCGTCTGTCAATATCTCTTTTTTTCTGTCCTATATGCTTTCCTCACTGTCATATAGACAAGAAACAAACAAAACAAAGAAATAAACAAAACAAAAACAAACAAAAACCACACACTAACAACTCCACCAGACCTGGAAGTTTCTTTCCAAGTTTTGTTGAATTCTAAGGGGGAGGGGATAAAACAAAACCAAGGATCAAAAAAATGAATCCAAATCTTTCATCACAACTGTGAGGCAGGTTACAGTTATACATACTGCATTTCCAAGGGAATACACAGTGGCAGTATGATCCCATCTCATTCCCTTCTGCTGTGGAATATATTGCTCTAAAAGTGGTAATTACAGATATTCTGGCACCCTCAAGACAAGCTAGTTTTAAATAGTGGAGAACTCACATTTTCAGGTCATTTAGGGAGATGTAAAAACAGTAACCCTGCGTTCAGCATGGTCACAAGGTGTTGTAAACCACATCCTCCCTCATATTGAATTGCCCAGAAATGTGTGCGTAGGATTTCTTTCCAAATAATGCTCTTTACAATATTCAACATTTGTTTGATGCAAAAAGTATCAGAGGGACTCTTTCTACCTGCAGAAGTTCACCATATAATAAACAAGTGTGGAGTAAACACCTTCCCTTATTCCCCTATCTCTATTTCTTTCTGTCACTACATGACATATCCAGACGAATGTTCTGGCACAGGAGGTCTCCTTGCTGAGATGCATCTCCTGGAGTTTCATTGCTGTAGCAGGGAAGTTCAAACCTTGCCATCAACATCACAGATATAAAGTGAGTGATCGTCTCTGCATCACACAAGGCGCCTGTCAAAGGCCCTGAGGTAAAATGAGGCAAATTAATGATCTGAAACAAAGATAGGAGCTTCCCCAGGCCCTGGTAAGGAAAAGCAAGACTGATGGTGAGCCAGTTTGCTGAATGTGGCTTGGAGAGCAACCAAGAAATCCACAATCCCACACCCAGGGAGAGCACCCTCCCAAGAGGTCTCTCTGTGCTCACCTGAGCTGGTGTCCCCTGTGCCTGCAGCTGCAGAAGGACAGTGTGGGGACATGCTGGCTCATGGGGATGTGCTGGCTCACAGCTCCACAGGGCTGAGGCCACTGCAGGCAGGGAAAGGCCAGCCTGAACACACAGCAAAAGAGGATGACAGACAGGCCTGTGTTCCTTTAGTACTTCCACTCAAATACAAACACTGCTGCTCTCATTAACGTATTGTCACTTCTGAGCCTTTTGGGGGCCTTTTTCGTACAAGGAAGTCCCCTGCTGACCAATTAGTCCAGCTTGCCCTTTGCTTGGCATCACTCTGTGGAAACAATGCAGACCATGAATATGCTCCAGATGACTCTGGTCTTTGTTGCCAGGAATGGAACAAGCAGTATCACTGCCCTCAGCATTGCATTTCCTGATCTGGCTGCCTATACATTTAAAGCATGGCTTAGTAAAACAAAATGTAAATACAAAATAATCCTTTATTAATGCAGCAAAAGACTGACACGTGCTATCATTTCCTCCCTGGTCTCTAGAGGTGTATTTATATTTCCTTCTTTCACACTACATCCTCCACACTGTGGTAATTTCCTTCCTCTAACCCCATCACCATGATCATATCTTACTTCAGTACAACCCACTTCTTCACAGGTGGCTGCTGCTCAGAGAGGCTTCACAGACCACAGGGCAGCCAGAGTCTGATACATAGCTTCTATGTGCAGAATTACTGCCCACAAATTCATGGCTTTTTCCATTTGCACATTTCCAAGTGTGGCAAAAGAGCAAAGTCCAGAAATACAGATATTACCTTGTCCCAAAAAGGCTAAAGACTGTTCCCCAAGCAAATGGGAGTTAAAAGAAGGAAAGAAACTGACAATAACGCAGACATTCATCTGAGTGACAGCACTATCAGCCACCAGTTTGTCCTGTCAGGTGTCTCTTTTGTCTAGAGGTTGCAGGAAAGTTCCTTCCTTCCAGACTGCTTCTGCCTGAAGCTCATCAAATCCAAAGTATCAGCCAGCACCATTTGTGGACAGTCTTGATAGTTATAGGAGATCTATGTGATGTGCCATTTCCTTGCTGATCTACTCATTTCCTTTACAAAGTTGTTAATAAGCTGTAGCAATCGAGTCACAAAACTCAAGTAGGACAAGAGCAATTCACTAAGTATCTTATTTTCTACTTTAGTAACAGCATCAACAACAACAAAAAACAAAACAAAACAAAAAAAACCTAGAAAAAGCCATTTCATCCTACACTTCCATTTCACAGGTTGGTGTGTTTCCTGCAGTCTTTTTCAACAGAGATTAACAGTTGAAAAGACAATTGTAAAAGCAAGACCAAGGTTTGAATTTGCAGCAGAGTTTGGATCTCTAACCCAGTAAGGTGCAAATGTTGTTGGTGTCCTCACTTCCCATGTTCACAGAGGGCACAACAAACTGATGGAAATATTTAAACAATACAGCCTTAAGTCAGGAGCCTCTGAGTGGCTTTGGTTTGTATTTTTTTTCCTCTATTGTATTTAACAATCCCTTTGCTTTACTGTCTGAGCTCTTCATTGTCTTTTATAGTAATTAAAATAATGCACCTACGGGAGAAACAAGGAAGTCTCCTTTCTTCTGTGTCCTAAGTCAGAGATAAAAAATCATACCAGCGAGAGAGAGACAGAGAAGAAGAAACTACTTGCTCAAGATCACAAAAGAAAACAGCTGCAAAGAATTAAACCCAAGTCTCCTCATTTGTTATGACATTATTTGATTCTCTTCTTAGGCTTCATTATATCTTTTTTAAAAGTCTATAAAATGTTAAAGTCAGGAAACAAGCAAGAGAGCTCCTTTGACAAAAAAAACACAGGGTTTAGAGTAGAGATCTGATGAAAGCATAGAGAAATTTATTATTTTTAGCTAGTCTCTTTATTGTTGACCCTTACTGTTTGAAGTCATGGCTGGGGCTTCAGAAAATAGTACAATTGAGATTTACTTAATTTGCCATTAACAGCTGTGATGTCAGATCCACTGGGTTTTCAATCATTTTAAAATCCAGGAACACAGAATAAGCCAAACACCAAAACTGGGACTCAAACCAGTGGGATTTTAAGGTAAAATACAGCAAAAAGCTTCAGAGACTCTGTGAGTAATCAGTGAAAACAAGCAAGGCTGTAGTCAGCTTGTGTTTTCAGAGATGCTGCAAAGTGAAAAATTACTTCACATGAAGAAATTTTGCATGAAGCTAGTAGGAAAAATGTTAAGCAAGTTTCTGTGGAAGGCCACAATCAAATTTTCACTCTGTCCATTCAACATCACACTAAGATGGCTCCTCAGGCTGCCACTTGGTACCCTGAGGGTCTTCCAAACATCAAGCATATGCCAAGCTCTTACCATATCCAGCAGTTTTCTGATCCAGATACAACCACCACAGGATTTGAGATGGAGCACATCCTCCTTAGGCAGGTGGTGATTTTTGGTGTGTCCACTTATCTCCCCACGTTCTCAAAGAATGGACACAAAAAGCGTTTGGGAGTCATCTTGAATGTCCCCCTTGTATCAACACAGATTCAGTCATTTCCATCTCTGCCCAACCATCTGCTGAATCCTCTGATGTGAATTTGACACATCAAATTAGTGATGAGACTGATAATTAAAATTTCCTAACACTTTGCCATAAAAGACTTTGTATTACTTCTCAAGGCTTTTCACTGCTCAGACTGACCCCCTTCTGCCTCAAACAGATGCCTCATACCACAGGAATGTCTCGGCCAACACAGCACCCTAGCCCAGCACATCTTGCCAGGTACCAAAAGCAAACTTGGACCAAAATGCTCCCCTTACCACAGAAAAATCTCCAAATGTTTCTCTGTAGCAGATCTTACCCCCACACACTCTTTTTTCTACTTACAGAGCACTGGCTGTGCAGGACTCCAAACACCAGCCCCACAGGACCCCTAGCTCTCCCAAACTCCAAGGATACAATGAGAGTTTTGGGGCTCAGGGCTGCTCCTATCACAACCCTTCTTGCCCAAAACCCAGCAAGCTCCCTGCTAACAATTAAAGGTATTTTGCAAGACCAGCTGTGCAATTGCACAGCTGTTGGCAATTCCCATTTTCTCCCTGAGCTTCTTGATCCTTAGGACATGCCTATTTTCAGGGCAATCATCTTTCCCCATCCTTGCAGTGTTTCCCTGAATTCCTGATGTCCATTTCAATAGAATTTACCCTTATTTCCAGAAGAAGAAAGTCTCCAACATCTCTACATCTTTAACACAAAGAAATTCCTGGCTTCATTCAAAATTAAATCTTGAGTTTTTTGGTCTGTTCTTCACCATTTAGTTCCCTCCAGTTATGCATGATTTTCCCTTTTTATGTTAAGAATAAGATCACATTCCCATGTTCCAGGTCTCATCAATTAAATCAACCCCACTTATTCCCTCAAGGGTTTTTTCTACAACTATCTCCTCTAAGTTGTTGCTGTTAGTCACAGTAACAAAATTTTAAGTGGTATCATCCCCTGGTTCATTGCCTGTGGAGTTAAATAGGTCTTCTGTTGTCACTCCCATGGCGTATGATTGCTAATGGTTTTCAGTCTGGATGACTAAGAAAATTTCCTGTGACACAAATCTCTGGAGTATTTCACTCTCTAAAAGCATTCAGTAATTCTTTATTTGCATCCAAGTTCAACTCCACAGTCTATCCCAGGAGGGCCTTCTTTGACATCTTTTCCTGGAATAATTCTGATGGGAACTAATCTACGTTATCCACATAACCACATCTTTTTCTTAACACCTTTAAAATATGTTTCTACTCCTCCAATACCTTTAAAATCATTATTCTATCATTTCTGTACAGCCCATTTCCAACATGATTGCTCCTGTCATGTAATAATCACTGCTGCTCTTTCACTTCAATGTAGTTGAAGTAGTGATGTAGTTGATGATATTCAGTTTCCTGCTCTAACAACACCTGCAATAAACTCTTGCTTGGTGTGAGCACCATCTCTGTTGTCTGCTACTGACCATACTTTCCAGCCATATAAAAGTAAATAATTTAATACTGCTCTTACCCACTTAACTGCAGTTGGCAGCAGTCTTATTCCCTTTTCCCCTTCTCCTTATATTATAAAAATAGCTGTAAGGACTTCACTACTTTCCTAAACAATTTTATTCATTTCTTAATTTAGATTTCTTTACTCAAGTCTTGTTAAGTGTGATCCCAGGAAGCTGTGTCTTCAGCATTATCCACCCTCAGATGAGTCCCCTATGCATGGCTTTTCCTTCTAACCACACTCCTTGCACTGACTGCACTGATCTGCAGGGACTTTTCCCTCCTTCCTTTCAAAGTATTTTACCAAAGCCCACCTAAACCAATTCTTTCTTGATTATCACTTTCTCACAGTTATTTTATTCTCTTCAGGCATTGACAGTTGTCTTAACAGGGAAAAATCCACTGTTGATCCTTCCTATGACCTACAGAATCTTTTTCAGCCTCAACACCCTGCCCTAGGTCCTTCTTCAGGGACGTGATTCGTAAGTCTCCCATTCACCAGTGAAAACCTGACCAATTTTTCCTCAGCCAGGGTTGTTTACACTCCTGGATGTGCCCTTTTGGGGGCAGGTGGGAATCCTTGAGGTCTTCTCCCTACTATTCTTCTTCCTGACCCTTGCCTCTCTTTTGGAGTGAGGTGCTTTGCTCCTCTGCTTTGCCACTACTGTTTCTTTTGCTACTTGTTGGTTGTTTTCTTCAGCTTCACCACAGTAATGCCTCCTCCTCTCAGCTTTTAACTACCAAGGAGTGAGTTTCGACCACCGGCATAAATATTTTTTCACAGAACATAATTAAATTTGTGGAGCTCATTGCTGCAGCTTATATTATGTATTAAAAACATAAAAAGGTTAAAAGAGAGTGAAAGAGTTATGTAGGCCAGGTTTATCAGTGGCTTTTAAGAGAGGGTTCAAATGCAACCTCCATCTCACAAAGTCCTAAAACCTTGACTGTAAGAAACTGAGCAAGGTTTTCAAAGGGGCAGATAGCTGTGGGTTTCTATGGAGTTCTCTTCTGGCCAGTGTGAACCATCCTGTAAAATACTATACAAAGTTACAACAGTCTCAAGCCATGTCCAGAATGGCACTTCTGTGTTCCTGAAAAAGATACAGGTTTCACAGTGTTTGGGCTTGTTTCACAGCCAGCTCCTTCTTCAAATCATAGAATGGTTTGGGTTGGAAGGGGACCCCTAAGTTCATCTGGTTCCAGCCCCTCCTGCCACAGAGGCATTCAAGTACTGGTTCAGAGCCAATTCCATCAAACTCTACCAGGCTGAGCTCTGCACTGATGGCACTAAAACTGGAAGGGCAGAAGAATTGCCTGCCCATCAGGCAGTGTCTTTATCTAAAATGTTTGCTGAGATTGAACTCCAGATATGGGACTGGCCTTGATATTTCATCTAGTAGATGTATTCCAAGAATTTGGTTTTTTACACATTTTTTTGTCACACGCACTCTCCTTTTTTTTTACAGATATGCTAATTCTCCATTTGCACTTAAACCCAATGACTTTTCAAATGCAAGCTGTTGAGCAATAACAGTAGAAATTCTATGCCAATTTTTTATATATATTTTATATATATATATATGTAACTACTGAATAAGTGAAACAGTTCTAATGCATTTGCAAAGCATTATGGAGATTGATCTTAAATCATTCTTTGTGGTATTTCAGCATTTGTGAAGAAAACGTGAGGCTTAGCCAGCAAAAATGCCTGCACAAAGCTGTGGCTGCTATGTTTTCTTGCCAAGCAATCCAGTTTTAGCAGGTCAAGAATCAGTCCCCAATGCTTTTTGCTAGACTGAAAAACACAGGAGCACACTCAATATTTGGCCCCATCTTTTCCATGCACATACTTTGTGTGATCAAGAAAGATCTTCAATACATGAGCACTGCAAACCGGCATTTTTCAGTGCCTTCTTGGAGCTGATGCTGAAGTTATTTCTTGCATACAAAACAGATTAAAAAAATATCACACAGCTTGTTTAACAAAAGCTAAGTTTATCTCATCAGCTGCGTAGCTCAGCAGGAGTGATTTGACAGAGCACAGCACGGGTTGGGGGATTTTATTCTGGGCTAGCTCTGGTCTGATCCTGTGAGCTGAACACCCATGAGCAGCTGGAGAGCATTGGGTGAAGCCCTGGGGTGCTGCAGAAAAGATGCAGCGTTTGCTGTGTGCTCCAAGGCTGCTGGACAATACCAACCCAGCACAGGGAGCACGGGACCACCGGGAGTTTCCTTTCAAAAGCACATTCCTGACCCAGGCTAACACTGTGCGAATGCATCTGCCAACAGATGACTGCAGAAAACAACAGCTACAGGAGAGCCCCAAGGACAGAACATGGACACCAGCTCTGGTGTGAGCCAGCCTCTCGCTACCACAGCTCAAATCTCTTTTTGCTCATTTGACAGGCCCTATTTGAAATATGTTTTTCTAAGAATGTGCTATAGAGGGGTGGTGACAGCTGCAAGCTGAGAGCTAAAGAATGTTTTGTGTTTAGCAAAACATTTCCTCTGTGCCTTTGCATCTTCTATAGTGTTTCTTATTCTCTCCTCTGTACCCTACCCCTAGCTGTCTCCTACACCAAAATTAGCTCCAATTAAGGCATTAATATCGTCAGTTCCAAACTGCTGCAGCTGGTCAGAGGTGGGCAGTACTGACCAACAGGGATTACATTTTTTTCTGCCTTACACCAGACTGATACCAGGACAAGAGAAAGGCTTAAAATACTCACAGGAGACAAAAAAAATTTTCCATTAGTCTGAGATGCACTTTACAGTCACTGTCAAGATGGGATTTCCATTTGTGTATCAGAAATTCAGATTCTTTCTGAAAGAGGGAAATTATATGCAAACAATATTCTAATAGAAGACAAAGACTGGGATTTTGAGTGCACAGAAACATTTATTTCAGGTTATGGTTTCCACAGCAACTTTTCATTTTATCCCTCATGTGTCTATCTGTTTTATAAGGTCTTTCACAACATTTATATATAATGAGATGTTCTGTTGATGGGAAATTATTAAGAAATTAATTTCTCAAGGAAAATAACCCACAACTTTTCCTGTATATATTCACAGGTTCACACACACACATGGAGCAATGTACCAATGAATCAAGATGTTTGCATATAGGTGTACATTTTCATTTTTGCTATCTATAGCAGCATGAAATTGGCAGCCACTGTTGATTACACAAGAATGACAATGATGAAGGGTGTGATACTAAGTGTAGCTGGTACAAATTCAGACCTGGAGGCAGGCAGTGCTCCTGAAGGTATCAGAGCTTTGCAGGCACTAACTTGCCTGATTGAGGAGGCAGCCCTAACAATACACACACTGGTGGTGTTGGATTCTAATCTTCCTGATTTAAATATTTCAAGCAAGTTGCACAAAAAGATGAGCAGCCAGACCAGAGCTTTTCAGTAGCTGGCTGGCTTGTCTGTTTATTCCACACAGCACTCCTCTCACACGAGATGGAGTGAGTTACAAGACGTTTATGCACTAAGCACGTTGTTCTGCAGCATGTGGCCACATGTTTTGCACAGAAGAGGGGGTTGTATTCCTCAGAGATCATAAATCTAACACAGACACGATTTCAGGGGGCTTGCCCACGGTTTCTTTTTCAGATGTACATATGGAAATCTAAACTATAAGCACAGCTAGATATGAACATTGTGATATGACAATATAAACTCAGTTGGACAGTGGCACAAGTGAGACAAAAATCAATCCCAAAAGCACTTAGCCTTGTTTGCTCAGCAGTACTTATTGACAGCTGAGAGAATAGACTGAGTGGAAATGAAATTTTCAGAGCTCAGTACACAGTGATGAGATTAAAGTCAGAAGACCTAGAGAGGGACCATTGGCATAAAATGCCTTAATAATGTAGAATCTGATGTTTACAGCATCCTCTTTCCTATTATGGCTCTGCTGGTGACTAAGCCTTGCCTGGTGCACTGACCTTGGCTGGCTGCCACCTGCCCAGCCAGACACTTTCTCACTCCCCCGCCTCAGCAGAACAGGGGGAGAAAATATGATAGAAAAGTTCATGGGTCAAGGTAAGAACAGGGAGATCAGTCACTGGTTAGTGTCATGGGCAAAGCGGACTTGACTTGGGGAGGTTAATTTCATTTATTACGAATTAATAAAAGAGGAAGATAGTGAGAAATAACAACAAAATTTAAACCACCTCTGCTCCCACTCCCTCTTCTTCACAGATTTACCTCATACTCCCCAGTCCCAGCAGTGCAGGGGGGTGGGGAATGGGGTTTGGGGGTCAGTTCATACCACTTTATCTCTGCTGCTCCTTCTTCACACTCCTCCTCTGTTCCAGCAAGTTCCTTACCATGGAATAGAGTCCTTCACAAACTGCTGCAGTGTGGGTCCTTCCCAGAGGCTGCCGTTCTGCATGAACTGCTCCAGTGTGGGCCCTTTCCATGGGGTGCAGTCCTCCAGGAACAAACTGCTCCAGTGTGGGTCCCCCACAGAGTCACAGGTCATGCCAGAAAACCCACTCCTGCCTGGGCTCCTCTCCAGGGTCACAGCTCCTGCCAAGAGTCTGCTCCAGGATGGGATCCTCATGGGCTGCAGGTGGAAATCTGCTCCTCCATGGATCTCCCTGGGCTGCAGGAAGCTGCCTCACCATGATCTCAACATGGGCTGCAGGGGAATCTCAGCTTTGGCACCTGGAGCACCTCCTGCCCTCCCTCTTGACTGACCTGGGTGTCTGCAGGGTTGTTCCTCTCACAGTTTTCTCACTCCTCCTCCTCACAGGTGCTGCAGAGTGTACAGGGTATTCGGAAAAGTTTCTTCACTGAGAAGATGGTCGGGCATTGAAACATGCTGCCCCAGGAAGTGATGGAATCACCATCCCTGGATGTGTTCAAAAACATGTAAATGTGTCACTGAGGGGCATAGTTTTACTGTGGCCAGGATAGTGCTGGGTTAATGGTTGGACTTGATCTCAGAATTTATTTCCAACCTTAACAATTCTATGATTCTGTAAGACAGATGCCAAGAACAAATAAAACGCTGCATATTATGCATTTGGGTTTGGTAAGTGAACTTAGATTCACAGAAGTCTAAGAACGGAAGATGTTTCTCATCAAGAGTGATTAATTTTCTATTATCTATTGGGGGAAAAAAGAAAAAGTGAAGGAGACCTGGATTAACTATGTCTCTATGGAGAAGTTCAGTGAAAAGCACTAAAAGATTCCAAAACAAGTTACTATTTGACACCACTTGTTACACACAAAAGGCAGCAAAGGAATGAAGAATAAAATTGTATTTGATGTCAAAAAGGGAAGGAAATAAAACTGGATAATGAAATACTTAGAGAACATAAAAATCAATAAACTGAGAAAACTAGTGCATGAACAGATTGTGGAGGAAAAGAAGTGGGTACTTGCTTAAAGAAGCACCATTAGGAGCACAAGCACAAACTATTGCAGGACAGAGAAGTGATAGGAAATATAGAATAAGTGCCACTTGGTTAATTCCTGAGCTCTTCACTGCCTCCAGCACATGACAGGTGTATACAGATTGTAGACACAAAATCAAGGAGCTGACAAGTTATCATTAACAGCAAAGACTTCACAAAGTCAGAAAAACCAGGTCACAAAGACATTGCAGGTGTTACAGTTATTAGAGGAGAACCAAGGAAAGCATTATTTTCTCATCAGAGAAGAAAAGCTGTGACAAATTGATGCCAAGAAGGTTAGACAAAACTTATAGCTGCAACTTCAAACTTAGGAAAGGTGAGTTCTTCACTGAACTGGCAAATACCCTTTGGACATCTGCCTCATTTCCAAAGTCTGTAGAAAAATTATTTACCTTCTACATTTCAATCCTGGTGTTGAAAATTGTGATTTTGAACAAATATTGTTTATAATCAGAAATTACATTCCAATTTATGAGGCTCTAAACATAACACTTTGTCACCATTTTTTTCCATATTCAGTGAAGAGAAAGAGGCATCACAACACCTGCTATTTCCAGAAGATAAATTGTTCATAGATTAATCAGAAAGCAGGCATCATCATTATTACAAAGAGTGTCCTATGAACAATGTGAGTGAAAATCCACACAATAAACAGGAGCATTTTCATCTATAATCACATCTGGTGCTAAAAAGCTCAAGTGACATTCAGTCAGCTGTGCATTTGACTAAATAGTCAATCTGAAACAGCAGTGTCACGCTCCCAGGCTTTTTTATAATTTTTTTGCTTGTGACAATGTGCAAAAAGCTCACTCCAATTCCCATCACTTTTTAGTAGCTCTCTCACAATGATTATTCAACAAACAGTCAGCATTTTCCTGCAAATTTTGGCAAGGCCATTTTGGCAGTCTAAAATACCTGCCTTGCTTAAATTTGCTTTCAGTGCAAATAAAAAGAGTACAGGGTCACTAAAAGTGAACCTGTAATTAAGGAGGAAAAAAGCATGATAAATATACTCATAAAAACATTTCGAGTTGCTTATTTTTGAGACCAAATTCCTGTAAGAGACCAAACACACAATTTGAGTTGTTCTTTGGGTTACACCAAGCTGCCTATCCCGTACAAAAGCAGCATGACAGAAAATATTTAACTGATTTATTTCTCATTCTCAAAATACTCAACAGATCAGCTCTTTAGCCAAGAAGCAGGGCACACATGGCTCTGGTGAGGGGAGGCAGAGAGGAAACCACCAAAGCCCAGGCCACGAGCTCCACATATGGCAAAACCCTGCCCTTCACCAGTCACAGGCAACAGTGAAAGGACCTATAGAAGCTTTATTGATGTCCCAGCCTTTCTTACAGCCATTGCCCCACTACAGCCACATTATTCTCTTTGGCCTAATAACTTTTGTTAATCATACACAAAAAGCTTGAAAAGCATGAGGGCCAATTTTATTCCAGGATAGCCCATGTCATTTCCAGAGCACCTCATTTCAGCAGGAAGTCTGCTCAAAATTTCTGGGGTAGCGGAAGTGCTGACACTTTGCAGGTGACTGGACCAATTCCACCAAATACAAATTAAAGGTGAAAATAAAGTTATGAGTATGAAAACCATAGTTTTCAGCCAGGGCAGATTATCACAGTGATGCTCCTTCAGAGAGCTTTTCCCCTGCACACCATCATCTCCCTGTCTCCACTAGATCTCACCCTTCACCATTTCACTTGGTACAAAGGAGTTATGAAAAGCTCTTACATTACACCCTAATAATCCCAGCACACATGCACTGTGATTCCCAGAAGCAGACTGCTCCACAGCCTAACTCTCTTCATTTTAACAGCCCTGTTATCCTTCGGTCTGGCTGCAACGATCCAGCTTCTGAAAAAGGCACAGATTGCCGTAGCTGTCCATAAAAGCAATCCATTCTCAATTACCACACTAAGAAACACCAGCCCAGGAGCCTAGGTTTAGGCCTGACTGGGCAGTTCCTAAAGCAACAAGAGATCTTGCCTCTATTTCAGAAGCTTCCAGTCACAAGTGACCCTTTGACAGCACTAAGGCACTGCTGCAGATTCCACCAGAGCTATAAAACACTTTTCCTATCTAATATAATTTCAAACCTATTTGCACTGATTCCAAGCTGTCACTTATTTCTCCCAGAGGTTTTATATGTGAAAAGGTGCCTCTCCCTCCCCACAGAAGACATGATGGGGCTGCACACAGCTCTGCGAGTGACCCATCACTGGCATTCAACACTACAGGAAAGGCTTCGCTTGTCCACCAAGCCTGGAAACCAGCCTGCCCTCTGTAGGCCCTTTTCCTTAAAGCAGAGAGTCGTTCTTCATGCCTTTCTGACTAAAATGGAAGGCTGGAGTGATGTCAGCAGACATCAATGTCAATTTACAAGTGATAAAGTCCAATTAAAAGGCACTGGGAGATGCTCATGCCTAAGAACTCTAATGGAACAGAGATGACCCTGCAGTAACAAGCAGAGAAATGCTCTTCAAAACCCACATTTCAGTGTAGTTACTGCTGCATTCGTGTTTGTAAGGTCTGACAGACCTGACCAACGAAAACTGAAATAACCAACCAGTCTGTGGAGTTTTTTCAGCTTGGGGACATGAAGGTGAGAAATAATTAGTGGGGTTAAGGTTGTGGTTTTTTTCCTTTGTTTTAAACAAGCACACCACCTGCACTTTATACAACTTTACACTTCTGTTCTCAGTAAAACCATGCTGTGATCTCAGCTTCTCACGAGCTGGTCAACATTTACCCAAATAACCACAAAAATCCTTCTGGTAAATACTTGCATATTTGCACATTTACTTTAAAGAGTCTCCAAAAATTGTCCATTGCTGTTTCTCATTTCCATATGGAGTATAATATCAAATTGGTTTTCTTTTACATCAATTATCAATGCAAACAGAAAGATTAATTGGAAAAAATGCATTAAAAATTAAAAAATGCATAGAGATGTCAAATACTAGACCATCATCTGTCATGTACAACATCTACCCAGAAAACAAAACAAAACAAAATTACCAAAAAACCTTAAAACTCTCTTATTTCTGCATTTCTGTTGGATGTATTGCTTTGACCTTCTGTGTTTTGAGGTCCCCCGTGTCACTCTGGTTTCCAACACAGAACTTTAAAGAGAATCCAGTTGCCAAAATGGAAAGAAAATGGCTATATTTTCACCAGAAGTCTGTTACTCTCACACAGAAATATCTCAATTATTGTTTTGAGGGAAGGCAGCACATACCTCAGAGTCCACTTTCAAACAAAATTAAGGTATTTCCCTAGCTCAGTCTTTCAAAGTTCCAACTTTTTCTAGAGCTGTACTGATGTTTGGAGAAAGAGAAAAACAATTGACTAAAATGGGCTGTTCTGCCCCACCACTGTCAAGTCAGGAAAGACAAAGGCTTTTGTGGGCAAGGTTTGAGGCTTCAGAGTTGAAGTGCAAATTCAAGTAGCTGAGTATCATTAGTAGCTGAGCTGGCTGCTCATGCCTATGGGTAGATAAATGGTTCTTGGGTTGTAAAGCTCATAGATTGGCTCTGGAAAATCAGGGGGCTTGGCTGCTTCTCTTCTTGCACGTGAGGATGATAACTTGGAGTTTTTAGTCTGCAGCAGGAAGAAAAACATGTACCATTATATGACGTTGTAGAATTTTGTGGGCACATCATTCATACAGATCCCAAACAAAAAGCAAGAGCAGAAGAATCCTGGTAGGTAACATTACTGATGCAAAAGAACTGTGATTTCTCTGAGCTCTCTGAGCAAAAGGGTAGAGCACAGAGGGTGAAACATGAACTCGTAGACAGATGCAAGAACAGCCTTCACAAAACCTCAGATGGACAGCCTTTGAAATTTTTTTTCTTAATATGATTGAAAACAAATTTTGCAATGTTGGTATCTACAGCAAAATAGATGAAAATGAACAATGCTAGCTTCACCTTTGGTGCTAGAAAACACCAAAACAAAACACAAAAATAAAACAGACAGACCACTAACAATACAATTTAGGCACCTAAAATCATTGGAAGCTTTTGATCTCTGCAACTCCCATTCTCCTCGATGAAATTGTCCTGAATGCCACACAAGAGCATATCAGGAAATTAATCACTCTAACTTCAGAGCACTCTGATTTGTTTGCAACAAACAAGGCACATGACCCTTAATTAAATCATGAGCAGAAAACAAAATAGGAAATAATTGGTCTTTCTATGTGCATTGAGGCAGAAGCCCTGAGGAAAAAGCAGCACGTTTTCACTCTGTTTCATATATATCACAACACACTGGAATTACAAAGTAAAAGTTGTGGTGGCAGATTTATCACTACTGTTTCCTGGCTTCCAAGTATATGAACTGCCACTTAAAAAATAAAAGTTTCATAGCTGTGTTGTCTCCAATACAGCAAAACAAAGTGGACCCTTTTCCCTCATGTCTGGTTCCACCCAATCTTTAATCAGGCAGGCTTCTGCCATTAAGAATACACATTCTTAAACAAAACATCTGAGTTAAGATTACCCTGTGAAGCAGAAATATAAAAATATTAAGTCTTGGGAGAATTAAAATTCAGTATGGTAAATGTAATTTATAGGCAGGAAATGCACTACACCACTCTCTATCCAGTGCTTAAACAATTGCTCAAATTCTCTGATTATACATGAGGAAAGGGCCATCCAAACTACAGATGTCCTCACAGATGATGTGCTCCTCATTTCCCCCTCCAAGTGCACACAGAGGTAAATGGGAGGTCTGTCAGAGTAGACACATTGCAAAGAAATTACAAGTTTCAGTGAAGAATACACCAAAACCTGCAAAGCACATACACACACAAAGTCCACTTACTGCAAAATGTTCTGCCGGGTCACGTTTCCGTTTCCATTTCCGTAACCAGCGAGCTGAAATTAGGATGGCAGGAAGTTAGAATAGTTTGATGGTGCAGGGTACACAGCTCTTATATCTGGGGCTCTCCTCTAGCTGCCCTCAGCTCTTGAAAGACTTTCTTCAAAGTACAGTTACCCTCATATGTTAAGTTCTCATTTTTTTACATCCTGCTCTTGTTTCATTTTTCCCTTCACTGAAACTTTTGGTTGTGCTGGGTGTCCTGGTTTCTACTGGGGTAGAGTTCTTTTTCTTCTTAGTAGCTGTGTTTTGCTGTGTTTTGCATTTAGTATTAGAAATGAAATAATTCACCTATCTAATATTCCCAATGAACAATTATCTGAAAGATATTCAAGTATGTACATTTGCCTATTCTTACTCTTGCTCAAGGGAAAATTTATGAGTGCTGATAGAAACAGAGCTTGTGTTTTATCATTAGTTTGTGAACTGTCGTTCTTAAGTATAGAATTTTGTGCCAGTAAATGCAGAACAAATAAAATAATTCTAAAATCTCAAAGCCTGCCCTAATCTCAGAAAGAGCCCATTTCATCCTGGATGAATCTCTGGTATGTCTATAATGCATTAATACCGTAATACTTATGGCTCTTTCAAAACTATAGACTTATTTGAAACTGTCACCTCTCGTTTTATTACAACTTCTCCAAAAGGAAAGTGCATATATGAACATTTTCCTCAACCCTTGCCTCCCACTTCAGTCCCAGCAATAAAGTGCATGTCCGTGTACCTGCACATAGTCAGCAGTAGGGTTGTAATATATTTCAGGTTCATCAAAGGACTCACCTCTGCAACAGCAAAGCAAGCATAAAGTCACAGCACTGACAACACCAACACTTGCAGCTGTTCCTATCAGGATGTAGAGCGTCCTCTGGGACCTGTCTGAGAGATGAGAAAAGAGAGCAAGTTACAGAACTAGATGTCAGTATCCATGAATTTGTGATGTTACTGCCTACCTTAACTGGAGGAAAAAGCTAATCCTCTGCATCCAAACAAAGCAGAGAGAAACAGAAGAGATGTCTGGATGACAACCAGCAATAAGAAGTTGCCTCACATGTCCACTCATTTGTATGTACAAACACATTTTCATTTTCTACTCATCTGCCTTTATACTCTCCTTTTCTTCAAGTACTATTAGCCCTGAACAACAGAACTGAGCAGCCATCCCTGCAAAATGATTAATGACTAGTCTATGCTGACTTCTGTCCTTCTTACCTCTACTGAGATACTTTGGTGATATGAGCACTTATTTAGCTGTTCTTACAAATCCTGCTGCAATAGACTTCCAACAGGTCCAGCACAGCCAGATGAGAAGCTGAACTTTAGCCTTTACTATCTTTGGAACACTTGAAAGTCACAGACAGATATTCTCCAAGGAAATTTGCTCCAGACCATCACTGGAGAAAGCTGGACAAAATGTTGTGGGGAAGGTGCTTTTTGATTCGTTCTTGTTTCTCGCTGTCCTACTCTGATTTTAGTGGCAAGAAAGTACTTTCTATCAAGTCTCTTTAGCTTGTGACAGTAATTGGTGAGTGATCTCTCCCTGTCTTCACCTTAACCCATGAGCTGTCCATTGTATTTTTCTTCCTGTCTTGTTTAAGAGTGGGAGCAATAGAGCAGCTTGGAGGGCACCTGGCAGCCAGCCAAGGTGAACCCACTAAAAGCAGAATAAGGAATTCTTGTAAAACAGAACAGAAATTGAAAGAAAAACACGATGAAAGCTTCTCCATACAGTGCCACAAAGCATTTGGTTTCAACTAACTCAAAATTATTAATTTCTCTCTCAACATGGACTTCACCTTATAACCATGCTAACCTAGTTCAGGGCCCTGGCATTTAGTGCTGCACAGAACAGTACAGAGACATGATGAAAAACAATCACAGAATAATATTATTTACATGTCAGGTCCAAGACCAGAGTCTGGTTCATGGCTGGGTGGGTGACCAGGCAGGTGACAGAGGGAAATGAGCTGTTGGCCCAGCCAAAGTAGCTCACTTTGGTCACTGTTCCATCGGGGTGACGGAATTCTTCCTCAGAGCTGTGATTGCTTGCAGGGATCCAAGAGATGTCAGCAGCTGGCTTTCCTGCAGATGCCTGACAGACAGCCACCCTGCTCTTGTCATGGGTCAGAGTCACTGTAGGAGGGACTACAGACAAAATTTAAAAAGCCACAACCATCATTTCTATTCGTATTTTCTACTTCTCTTTGTATTTCATTTTTAGTAAAAAATCACCGAGAAAGTGAAAAATACGTGGTACTTTTTAGTTGTATGACCAATTTGTGAGATTTAAAGATATTTTTAAATATTAGCACATCTTAAAGGAAAAACGATACATCAAAAAGTCCAAGGTGGACACCTCAGAAACTAGCTGGCTGCATCTAAAGTACTGCTTCCTTCTGTTTTCCAAAAGGTGATGATAGATTAACAACAGGAGATGAGATGACAGAGAGGGGTGGATTAAATAAAAATTTACAACTTGACTGATGCAAAGGCAGATTGCAGAAGCTTCAGGTACAATAATGAGGAGTTTGGATATGTAGAATCAAAAATCTGATAGCAGGGAAATAAAAGAGGAATTGGGCAAAACTGTTCTGCTTGAAGTCCAACAACTCATATTCTGCATTTGGCAAAACAGGGAAAGGCTTACAATACACCTAAACCTTTATCAGAAAGGCAAGATTCTGCAGGGAGCAACAAAAAATCCCAAAACCCAAAACCAAAATAAACTAATAAAAGAACCCAACCAAAAAAAAAATAAAGTTACTAAAATTAATAATAGCAATCATAGAGTTGCGAAATTCATTGCATATAATTTTTAGTTATATTGAGATTGCTTAACTAATATAGCCAAAGCACAAAGTCTTCCTGTGTTTTTTTTTAAATTTATAGAAGCCTAGATATGCTTTACCTAACTATATGAAAAAGGTGAGTTGATGTATTCATTATGCTTCCTAATATTCTTTTGTTCCTGCCTATGTTGCAAATGGAGTAATTTAATTTTTATTTTAGTGATGCAGTCTTACCTATCACAGTCAGAGAAGCGAAAAACTCAAAATTCCCTTCAGAGCTGGCAGTTTCACAGGTGTAATCGCCCTCATCCCCAGGGTGCACAGGGTAAATACGAAGTGTAGGGTCCCTGAGAGGTGAATATTTCCACGTGAACCTCTCATTGCAGTTCAGCCTGGTTGTCTTTTTGGTGTCACCTCTGAAGGACACCACACAGCAACTTTTGCAGTTCTTCTTCCATGTCACCATCAGCAAAGCCTCCTTGGCAATGTTAAGGCAACTCAGCACAGCTTCACGGCCAGCCACTGCACTCACCCTGTTTCGAGCTGCGTATGCTGAAAAAAAAAGGCATTAAAAAGATGCTACAGCCTTCATGAAAGCACAGGAAAGTCTTGGCTTTTTTTCATCACCCTTAAAAACACACTTCCTGACTGTACTGGCAGCCTTGGGGCACATGTTAGTATTCGGCTTCCAGATCCACCTTCCTGAAGTTTGGAAGTGCAGTGAAGATGGTGCCTTTTTGCTGTGGACAGTGATGCTGCTGAGCTGCACATCCTCAACCTTAATTTTAGGCAACAAATTTCTATCACTTTAATACAGGCTTTGAAAAATTGATGGGGAGGGCAAAATTCACTCTTCAGGGAAAGGAAACTACTTTTAAAGTATTTATTGTGTTCCTGAATGAGGTGCCTTGCTTCAAGTGCCAGTAACACCCCGGATAGCTGTGGAACACACACCTGTGGCACAGTTAAAACCAACACCACTTGGAACAGCAGTTTAATAAGGGTCATATGGGGTCCCTTTTACTCCAGAAATCACAGCTCTCCTGCTATTGTCCCAGCTGAGCAGATTATGTTGGATTCCTGTCAGATTTATCATTCTATGCCAATCTGTAAGGCACACAATTATTTTGCCGACTGAGGTGACATCACTCTTTGCATTCCCACTAAACAATAGGCAAAATTTGCTCTGACTGTGGACTATGAAGTTCCAGTGTCCCGGCAAGCTGGAAATACAGAGTATCAAACAGTGCTACATGTAGTTTTGGACCTTTCTCACTTACCTTCAACCAGATTGCTTGGCAAGAAAAGGAGGACAGCCAGAACTGCCCATTTCCGAGCCATCTTTAGCAGAAGGAATCAGCACTGCAGAAAATGAAGGCAAACAAAACAGCATGTAGTCACAAATTGTTGTGCTCATCCCTTCAAAGAGAACATCTGGTAAAACCTCTATTTCCTTTGAAAGCAGGAGTTCTAAACAAGGCCCCTTGTCAAGTGTCATTCTTGTACTGAAGAAAGGCAAAAATGGAGCTGAAAGTAAATTTTAAAAAAAAAACAAGCTTCTGTTTACAGTTTTTTAAAATCCTGGATCTCTGGTACAGTAAGGATCTAGACCTTTTGGCAAAGAAATTATTCCTAACCTTTGCATGCTTTTAATGTCTTGAAGAGTAACTCCCCTTTTGGAGCAGAACAAAAAGAACAAGCCTCCTATTGCAAGGCATCAAAACCACATGAGTTTGCTTCTTGCCTTCGTAGGCAAGGTGAACTAAAGAGGCATCTAGTAACTCCTGCTATTCTACAACTATATAAACCTTTTAACAAACCATTTCTTATAAATGCTGCCATTCTATCTCTTTAATAATTTACTTTCTGGATCAGGCACCCACAGCTAGAGATGATTGGAAACTCGTGTTCCCATCCCATGGGAAATATTTACACAATATTTTCATTCCCAAGTCAAAACCCAAGATGCACCAGACAAGCAAATATGTCTGTGCAATGGCTGATTCGCAAATGTCATATTTGTAGTAACAGGACTTCCCTTGTGGGTTGTTTGGCTCATGCACTGTTCACACCCTTATTCAAACACAACCAAGTTTCCCAGCATGTGCTGGAAGGAGAAGGAAAGGCAGGCAGAGTTCACTGTGCACCCAGAGACCTGAGTCCTCATCTGCTACTAACTGCTATGACAGTAACAGGCTTCAATTATGCAGCATTGAGGATTTCATTTTAAATGTGGCCCAAACCACGTGAGGATGCCTGGTGTGCAGGAGAGAAGCCACAACACTGCCACACGTGTGGCACAGGTAGAACAAACATTGCCACTGCCACAAACCAAATGCAAGAGATGGTGTTTTCCTTAACACAGTGTGATACACATCCACATTCAAGTCACTGAATCACAGAATGGTTTGGGTTGGAAGGGACCTTGAAGATCTCCAGTTCCAAGTCCCTGCCATGGACACTTCCACCGGACCAGGCTGCTCAGAGCTCCTGACCTTGAACACTTTGAGGTATGGGGCATCCACAACTTTTCTGGGCAATCTGTTCCAAGGCCTCAGCACCCTCAATAAAATTGTTTTCCTCACAGAATTGTTTTGGTTACAACTCTAACAAAGAATTTTAGTGCATCTGGATGAAAAGCTTTCATTGCAACCTGGTAAAAATGCCAATACAACCACATTAATCTGTATTCTGCTACTCATATGCAACAAGCTATGTAACTCTTCCATTAAAAACATCCCAAATTTTATTTTCGTTCACATAAAATCTTTGACATAAAGGAAATATTTTATTTCATTTTATTCAATGCTGTCAGAAGTTTTGGGATTTTTTTTTTTGCAGTTTGGATACATTATGCATGCAAAAGTTGCTTTCAATCAAGAAACTTTGAAACTTTAAAAGTTGAAATTTTTTAACCAAAAAAATAAAAAAGATACACTTTGACCAGACTTATGTACTGAATTTGACCCAATTTGCAAAGAATTTCTCAGTCTCTTTCAAAAGGAAAGTAAAAGAAAAAACAAACCTTCCACAATTTCTCTCAGCAAATTCAGTATTTTGATGGGTCCATAAATATTCATAACAGAATATTGTCATATTGGAACGTGTCCCAGAGAAGTATCTTTTTTTTTTGCATACAAATCTCATATATGGGGTTTATTTGCTCAAAAGAACAGGCATTAATGATTAAAAATGGGACCTTACAGAAAGAACAGAGTATATGACTCTGTTTAAATATTCATGTGTGAAACACAGAATTTAATCTGCAATTTTTAAAATGTACAACCCTTGAACAGTTGCTCCTCTGAGCGAGAAGGAGCTCTCAAAGCGAAATCCAAAAAGGAATAACCAAGCACAGATGAAGCAAACCCATTTAAAAGTAGCAAACGAATATTTGTGGCTTGCCTTGTGTTATTGCCTTTGATGGAATTAAAATGCCTCAACAGCTGCATTAAAATAAATTAAAATTTTTACTCAGCCTCAGTGGCAGTGGCTGGCACGAGAGCGTGCGATACGCGTGTCACTCTTCCAGCTGGGGAACGGCTCGGATTCATCCCAAGGAGTGGTGAGGCTGGAGGAGATTCACTCAGTTATCAGGCTGAGGAGGAGCCCTCCTCACCGCAGGAGCCTGGGAGGGGAGCAGCTGCAGTTCCAGAGTGTTTCGGTGTTCCAATTCTCCTCCTGGGGTGAGCAGGGAGACTTTGGGGACCCCCGTCCTGATGGCTGATCCCCAGGCAGCTCCTGCACACCAGGAATGTACCTGGAGCTCCCCTCCCTCGCTGTCCCCACAAAGGGCACAGATATAATTGCAAAGTGGGAGCTATCTCAGTTTAGGAGATTCCATCACAGGTAGTCCCTGCGTTCAGCTGTGCGGTTCATTAGTTTCTCTTTGTTGTCGATCCTGAGACCTTAACATGCAGCTGAATTTTCTCACGGACAGATAAAGCCTCCACCCCCTCCAAAAGAGATGAGTGAAAAAAACCCTCTGGTGGTACTGAAAGAGGATGTGGCAGAGTAAAACTGAAACAAACAAACTGCTTTGTGACATGAAGAACAAGTCACAACCTTTAGCTGTCTGTTGTTACACATCAAATACCAGTCACAAGCCTTGAGCAATGCAAAGCACCAGCTTAAAATCAGGCCACTAAAAGCAAAATCCAACATGATTTAAATATTTGCTAATACAACCTGAAAGAGTAAAAGGTCAGGTATCCATCAGTGCATCAGTTGTCACCACAATTTTTAAAGGATAACCAGTATGTCACAGAGCCATATTTAACTCAGCAAAACATGGCTCTGTTTGAAAGTGGAAGCACATTTTAAAGGGTACAAAAGACCCTGCCTAGAAATCTGTTCTCTGTAAGACCTGTGTCTTTGGGCAAGGAAGGGATGGCAAGAAGAGGAAGCAGTGGCACACATCTGTGTCAACTCTCTTGCTTCCTCTTATAAGGATAAGGTAACTGCTCTGCAAATCAAGGTCACATTTTTTTTAAAATTCAGACCCACACTTTTGGCAGTCAGAGCAGCAGCAGCATCTTCTATGCAGCATTTGATTTTTCTACCCCATCAAGACCACACAGCTCAAAAGCCTGCAGCTTTTCTGAAGTGAGAGACGCTGGTTATGCTGTATTTTCAATATCCCCAGGTCAGCCTCTTCTGCTCCCTCTTCTCCCTAGCAATGCTTCTCTGATGGGAATTCCTCAAATCTCTCCACTGGAAATGAAGCAACAAAATATAGCAAGACTTTGAATGCCCTGTGAGGAAGACAAAACATATCAAAAGGGCAGCGAGTAGGTATTCCCAAAGCCAAAACTGAAAAGCTCTAGGGGGAGAAGAGAGGCTATGTTCTTTCTCCGTTCTTAGCCATCTGCGGCTGGCCCCTGACAATGCTGCTGGGTAATGGACCTTTGCTTTGACTTTAGAGCCTCCTGATATTTTTATTCTCTGAAAGATATCCTGGCCCTGAAAACTGATCCCTGAATTCCTGTACTAGCACAGCAGAAGGCTGTTAGCACTGCCAGAGACTGATGGATCTGTACCTCCATCGTGCATTTTCTTCTCAGGCTCCTTGTTTGTCTCACAGTTGCTGGCAGCGGTTGAAGCCAGAGATGATTTGAAATTTAGCCCACCCAGTTTGTGAGCTAGTTTAATTCAGTTCCAAACTACAAAGCTTTGTCTACAAAATGGGAAATAGAGGGTGGATGGCTTTTTGAAGGAGAGAATTAGCCTAATAGAAGGAGCTCTCAAAACAGTCACAAGCAAGTTATACAAAACAACTGTAAAATTACAGTGTTTAGGGAAATATACCTAACAGTAAATAGGTTTGAAATTTCCTCCACAGCAAGGCAGAGATTTGTGCTGTCTATCTACTGAATTCATCAAGACAGCAATATTTAGAGTAATACCAACATTACAAAGCGTGGATTTTCCCCCAGGGGAAAAAAATTGTCATACATAGTAGCTGTAATTCCAGAAAGCAGCTGGGCATCTCCCCTCTTCTCAGAAATATTTACCTTTTTATCACTAGCTCATCTGGAAAACAGCTTAGTCCCATGAAGTTACTGCACAAGCCAAGGCATATTCCTCACATCTGTAGCTGCTTTGCAGCCAGTCCCCTCAGAGAGTAACCCTGTGTTGGGAAGGGGAAGTAGGAGCAAAGGATGAATGGGGACAACACCACCCCTGGTAGCTCATTCTCTTCCTTTCAGAAAGAGAGAAGACATTTGCTTTACATTTTTCATTATATGCAGAAAAAAAAACCCTGTTCTTGTACCTAACACCTTGACTTTCCTGGGTATCAACCATCTGACTCTCACCAATGTCAGCAAACAGATGGGGAAAAGCCCTGCTGATAATGAAGCCTGTAAAACATGACACTTAAAATATCCAGAGGTAATTATTTCACAATTTCCAGAGATCGAGGAAATGTATTTCTTTTTTAACTGTAGCTGATTGCACTGGGCCAGCAGGGCCATGCTCAGCAGCTTCTACTCCTGGCCCTAGAGAATCCCCTTATCACTTGTAGGTCATTAACCTCAGGAGCTTCTCACTCGATCCCAACACTGCAGCAGACAGATCTATCTACCACACATGTTCATGTCCTTAACTACTTTAACTCCTGCCCCTTGTGGGCCTGCTGCTTTTTGCAGCTGATTTCCCAGGGGGAAAAAAAAACGGGAATTAGCAACCCACAAGTGCAATTACTGCTTTCAGGGCTGTGGATAACCAGAGAAAAATTCTTCCATACAAGTATTTAGAGATTAACAGAGAGGAGATGGTTTGTAGCTTGATGTTTAACTCCTAAAAATCCAGTAAGAATCAGGAGATATCTCAGGCTGCCCAGAAGAAAGTTTCCTCCGCATTTTTCAGTCAGAGGTACTGGCCTCCCACTCCACAGCCAAACATGGTGGAATTGCACCACACATGCAGAACTGCACATAAAGAAGCTACAAATCTCAAGTAATTCGTGCTTTAAAAAGAACAGAAATAGCAGAAGACTTGGTCTACAGCAGAAATAAATCCCCAGGTAGTCCTTCCTCACCTGTCAGTCAGTGTTACCTGCAGCATCACTAACCTTGGTTTGGGCAGTGCTAATAAGCAGGGGTAGAGATACAGCACTTACCCAACCTCTCTCCTTCAGCTCTTCACTGCTCCTTCTCCTTCACGCTTCAGAGAACATAATTTTATCTGAAATCTACAGCTTTTCCATTCCATGGATGGCTGGGAAGATCCTGAAAGAAGCCCCAGGAACCCCCATCAGCTGGGAGACGGCTTCTCCAGCCTCAAGGAGCTGCATTCTCAGCCCTGTTCAGAGTCATCAACATAGAAGAAGATATGTATTTTACTTATTTGTATATTTAAGGAAGGAAAAAAAATGTCTCCTGGGTTTATAGAGCAGCTAAATCAACATTTACAAATATGAAATCCATACTGTTGTCATATGGCAAAGGAGGAGCTGTTTTCTTTCATTTCCCTTTCAGTGTATTTTTTTACAAGTGGAATAAATTGGTTGTATAAAATGTACCTAAAATAGAAACCAGCATCTATACTGGAAAGAAGTACACATCCCACCTCTCAAATGCCAAATAAAGTCACGACACCAGGGTCAGGATGTGATTTATCACTGCCTACACTGTCTTCTTATTTAATGTCCAAAGCTGCTGTATGAAAAGTAGAGGTGCAGCACTACAACACCAATGAGAGAAAGGGCAGTAAGGTGAAAAAGAAAAAAAAAGAAGTCAGCTAGCACAGAGTATGCAGAAGTGTCAGACAGAGACTCAGGAAGCCTCTAGCTCCCCACCACAAAAGCTTTGCTGAATGCACTCATGGCACAGACCACAGCCTTCAGGCCTGGACAGGCTGTGCACATATATAGGCTGCAGCTATATGGCTGTGTCTGTGCTCAGCTAAGGGCTCACTTAAAATACATGTGAACAACATGTCTTAATTTGCTAAAAGTGTCTGTGCTCTGGCCATGTCTGTGTATTGCTACATACATGAATATTTTTAAAAATCATTATATGGAGGTACAACTTTATGCACACACTTGGAGCTGCTGCACTCACAGCCCTCTGGCACAGCAGGAAAAGTTACTTGGCTTGTTTGCAAAGTCTCCATCACTAGGAATGCAAGGAATGCAAGTTTTGCACATTGCTTCCACATGGTTTATTGTCAGAGCTGGTTTAAGGCTTCTGTAATGATAAAGAGTCTCTGGCTAAATGATTTTAGAAATGCAT
This sequence comes from Drymodes brunneopygia, assembly GCA_013400955.1. Lineage (NCBI taxonomy): Eukaryota > Metazoa > Chordata > Aves > Passeriformes > Petroicidae > Drymodes > Drymodes brunneopygia. The sequence continues at coordinate 1,186,591 of VZTZ01046665.1, forward strand.
CCAAAAGGATAAACTAGAGGCGACTTTAAACTATACAGGCTTCCAACAAATCTCTTTGAAGAGGATGATGTTCCCCAAGTAAAGTAATTCCTCATGAAATAGAAGATAACTTGTCAACAACTGACTGCATTTTACATGGTGGGTACCTGCAACTGAGCAATGGAAGAAAACAACCTCACTCAAAGTCCAGATTCAGTGCCTCCAGCAGCTCTACTCCATCAGGGTTATGTACATGTGCTACAAAACTTCTCCAAACTAGTTTTAATGCAGTTAACAAGGGCATGAGGAGCATATGGGATGAGGGATCCTGGCTGAATGCATACCTGCACAGTTAGCTTGAAAATCCATTTTCACTGAAAATGACATTTTGATCTGGAAGCTTTGGACTAGCAGTCAATCTTTCTGTATAGGTTCTAAAAACACGAATTGCACAACCTACTCAAAGTTGTCTTGTGCTTGTTCACACAGGACAGTTCTGAGATGGATAAAGCACTTTCATTCTTTCCTGTGAAACAGGCAGAGATAGCACTGCCCTGGCACGGACAAGAAACAGGCACTATAGGTTTCTGAGCAGCTCCTGAAAGAAACCCCAGCTCTGGCTCTACCGTTGTCAAGGACAGGGAGAGGTCATACTGACCTGTGCAAGAGATTTTTATTTGGGAAAGTGAGTGTTTTCTCACTGCTGAAGGACACCCACAAAATGCCTCCACCCCTCTCCTCGGGCCGCAAGATGACATCGAAATGCTCGCTTGGCCTCGGTGAGCTGGGCTGAGCTTCTCCTGAGCTTATCGGAAACACTGGCTGCTCCCCGGTACTGGTGCTGTCCAACAAGCTTCTGGTTTTTAACAAACAGCTTTGGAAACTTATTTTTCTTGCCCAAATAACAACCTGAGTTTGGGCCTGAGACATTTGGCCCAGTGCAGGCCTAAGTTCGGCAAGGCAGACCTCTGTGAACAGTGGGAGGGCCTTCCTTATTCCTTTTTATCCTTACATTTTCCCATCCTTATCCTGTTTCCTTCCTCAGCCTCAATGGAGATCACTTGTGTTTGATTTTAGATTGATTGATTTTACATTTTAGCACGATTTTTCTCTGTGCTTTAACCATTTAGTAAGCAGTAGAGTGAGGCTTGCCAATGCATTTTGTCGCACTTCTACTTTAATATTATACCTGCTTTCACCAATTCCTTTGCTGGTGATTCTTTGAGCCACCTAAAACACTCATTTGTGACAAACAAAATTGGCATTCTCTTGTTCCTCAAGGCCACTCATCTCACAGAATTCCTAGTCTTGCCTATGTTTCTTCCATACCAGTACACACCTATGTAACTACTGTTGTTCCTGACAGACAGAATTTGGAGCTGGAATTCCACTAGGTGTGTTCATGTCTCCAGTTACCATGGATATACACTGATGCTCCCTCCCTCAATGTAAAATATCTCTTTGGTGTCTTATTACTCACAGACCTGCTGCGAGCACCTTGTTTTTATGACTTTTCAGCTCAAGGACTCGTATTCACAGTTGTCGCAAAGCAGGATATTTGGAAGCAGCTTCTGTGCTTATACACAGCATAAAATACTGAGCACCAAGGAGTTAAAAATCCCTCTGAGCTCAAAAGAACTGCCTCTTTAAAATTCCTACGTCATTTTCTAGTGCCTTGCAAAACCAAAAAAATTCTCCTTAGTCTCTCCACGGCTATTCCTCGTAGCTGCCAGGAGGTGGAAACATAGCTACACCAACCTAGGGGAGAAGCATCGTGTTGATGTGCACTTGTGCAGCGTGCTGCCTGCTGAAGAATGCTGCTAAAAATATCTGCAGAATATCAGAATTGGCTCATTGGAGCCCAAAACATAACAGCATACAATGCTCCCCCTGAGCCTCTCCACATTCCCTTCAGCCCCCCTAGCAAGACATCTACACTGCTTGGTATGGGTGCCCTTAAAGCAGCTGGTTCTGTCAGATGTGACTCACACATTTATTTCAACAAGAATCCAAAATCAGGCTGCCTGTGATTGAAAGACTCCCGCAGCAGCAGCCATTGCAGCCCTGCAGAACTGATAAACAATCAGATCCCTTGCAAAGGGACAAGGAGATAAATTGTCACTTGGTCTGTGTGTCTGCTTTGACACTCAAAAGCATTGCACGTATGTCCAAGTATGAAAAACATGGCAGAGATCAACAGTGCTCCTCAGACAAGCCTTAATCATCACAGAAACAGACACAGGTGTAACCATCTTCCCTTGCCACTTGGTACCAAATTTTAAAGCCTGAGAGAGAAGTCCTTTCACAAAAGGCAAATTTACATCAATACCTGGAAAGGGGGAGAGGGACACAGCACTGGTAAAAGGCTGTAGGCAAAATAAACTTCCAAAATATCTCAGAGCTGGGTAAAACGTCACAACTTATTTTGGTTTCTGTTTATACAAAAGTGAGTTTGACACTGATTTCATTTCTGCTTCCTGTCCATTCCCCACCTTGAGCTCATCCCACTCAGAGTTTTGTCAGCTTTCTAAGAGCAAGCTGAAGAGCACAGGGGATGGACTAGAAATGAGACAGAAGATATTTCAGAGGACAGAGCAACACAAGAAATCCTTCTTTGCATAGAGAGCTGTAGAAGAAAGGAAAAAAACTCCCTGTAAACAGGAAACAGGCCTGGGAGACAGGTCCCAGAAAATACAGCTGAAAAAAGAATGGGAAAGGGGTGTCAATAAATATATAGACAATGCCAGAAATCCACCTAAGAGATTTGCGAATTTCTAAAATCATCATACACCTTATTTTCAGAAAAAAAAATATACATCTTCTTACCTTTGATATACAAAATTATCCAGGATATCATGACCACAGCCCACATCTTCTCCAGCCCAGAATCCACCCTCACTCAGAGCTTTGTTCTGTTCCAGGTAAACCTCTGTACTCTCTGTGGAATTGGCAGTGCCACACCTGACATGACAATGACGAACATGCAAATAAAAGTCTGCAGAACTCCATCTTTCCTTGCCTAAAAATTGGTGCCAAAAAGGTGACTGAAGGTCTAATTCTTATTTTATTTTTAGTCAAAATGTTTTGGAGAAAACTTTAAGGAAGCGAAAGGTGAATATAAATCCCTACGTTTTACCAAAGCTTGGGAACAACTTGGAAGGAATATGAACTGGTTTCTCAGCCTGAGACAGATCAGAACCAACCCACAAAGCTCTAGGAGCTCACCCACCTTGGCTAGCTGGGCCAAATAGATATTCCCTTCTGCTGGGGGCGTGGAGCTGAAGTCACTGGGCACAAGTAGAGGACACCACACCATGTGACCAGTTAAGACACTATAGAAATGATTACACAGGGGCACTGCCACTGTGTGTTTCAGCCTCCCCAGCCTTTCTGCACAATATTTTTTCTTTCCTAACCAGTGAAGCAGGAGAATTAAAAAGTCACCTCAATAAGAACAAAGTAACTCCCAGCAGTGGCTGCCATACCTCAAGTCCCACTCCCTCTAAGCACCAATCATCTCTGAGGTCTGCATACACCATAATGAATTCCAGAGGGAATAAAATTGGGCTTTTTGCATACACAAAGCTCTCAGTTTAAGAAAATTCATAGATCTCCATTTTAGATAAAATAACTTTGCTGCCTGTGAATGCAGCTGTGGCTGTGAACCCAGAACAGCTGTGTGAGCTGGGGCAGCCCTGCATCTAACCTGAGACTAACACACATTTTCCCACACCGCTTTTTTCACCCAAATCCTTTCAGCTCTGGTAACGGTGCTCAGAGTAGAAATCCCATGGGAGGCTATTTCCATTAGCTCAGAGAAATCCACAGCCAATCTGAAACAAATCCCTGACATTTTTCACGTGTCAGCCTTGCGTTTAGCATGCACAGATGAAGAGACAGAGGAGTATGAAACTTATTGCACATGTCACACTGTGGCAGCAATCAATTTCAGTTTCACACCCTAGGAGGCGAGGATACATCTTCATGAACACGGTTTTTATCATGCAGAAATTTCTGCTGAGACACCACCGTGTCACCTCCCAACTCGCTCTACAAGATATAACCTGTTACACTCATCCTTATTTAAGTGGCCCCCAGCAGTTAGGAAAATATTCTTTATTTTGGCTCTGCACTGATAGCAGGCACTGGCTGACTCGCTGACTTCCTATATTTTCAGAAGTTTTCAGTGAGGATGTGACTTTTGCCATGGGATCTGCATTTTGTGAGAGGTGCAGGCTTTCTATCTCCTTTCCAAACCCAGTCTCATTTTCCTTATTGACTCTTTTATGCCACTCAGCCTCAATTTGTGACTGATTCTGTTGGTGCCTGATCAGGCAGCTCCGATTCATGTTTTTTCCTTCCTCCAGGTGTTTCGTGGCAGATGCATAAATGATTTCCAGTGTGCTGTGTTCTGTGGTGGAAGAGTGCAGACATTAACTGAGCTGAGCTTTGTGCCAGGCCAATCTCCCTCACTCCCCATTCTTCTCCACTTGTTTATGTACTGTAAAAGCAGGGGCTGTCTTGTGCTTCAGATGTGCACAGAGCACCCAAAATAACAGTCAACATTATGAAAACTATACTTTTTCCTTCACATGAGAGGACAGAAAATATTTCCTAACATAGATCTTGCAGCAAAAGCCTTATGCCGAAACAATATTCTCTATAAGCTTTGCTGTTTTCAGAAAAATGGAAGATGAGAAAAGCATCCTCTCTTCAAAAAATAAGCAAGTGAAAGCATCAGGGTAGAGGGATATTTGGGAGGGCTGTTTGTTTCTATTTCTTCAATTTGAAGGTTTTTGATTTCATCAAATTTTGAGCTGTTCCATTGAAAGATAACCTAAAAATACAGATTGGCTCAAAATATTTCTCTTTTAGGAACAGGTTTCACCTCCCAGCTCTCTGGGCAAAACTGAGCATAAAGAAAACAAAAGACTGAAATACATCATGGCTCAACAGAAGCTTACTGCAATAGGTGTTCTTTCTTTCCCATAACCCAGGCAGCACCTCCTGGCCACACCAAGTAACTGCTGAATTAGACTAAAAAAGTGCCAAAAGGCAGCAAAATTCCTTTGTAATTGTTTCTCCTCCTCAGGAGGGCACCTGTATCAAATTATTTGGCTAACACTGGTAAGAGCCTGACTTCCATCAATATGAATATATAGAACAACATGGTACTGGCATCTCTTTTTCAATGATGGGGAAAAAGATCAATTCTAGTTACTTTAATTTGTACTCTAAGTAGGAACATTCTGATGTGAGCATCAGGAAAAAATTCTGGAAGAAAGAAAAATAATGCTTACCACAACATCCTCCCATTCCAACTAGCCTTAAGAGGCAAGAGAGCTCCTTTCTTTACTTCAAAATATAGATTTTTCTTTTTCCTAGAAAATCAAAGCTGTCTTTTAGAAACATCTTTAAGTGCCAGACCAGCAAGTGGAACTTGGTACACTGCTGGGAAGGAGAAAACAAGAGTGGTTTGCTTGGCCCCCATTTTCCAAATGGATAGGTGGCTTGAGAGATTCTGTGATACAAGAAGAAACTAAAAATCAAAAGAAAGTGTTTGTTTGCTTGGGGATTGATTTTTTTCCCCTCTCACCTTAGCCATGGCAGGACCTCTGGTTGTTCCACCTTGCCTGGTCTTTGTAAGCTGTGTGCTTGTGTGAGTTCAATCAGTTATTTTGGGTATGCTCTGATCTTCTTCTCAGCAGGGGAGGACAGCAAATGGGATTGAAAATGACAAGCAAGCATTTATCTGCACTTTTATATACAGCATAGAAATTCCTGTGTAGGCTGTACTTGCAAGAAGTTGAATGTCTGGTTGGTTTCTGTGTTATTTTAACTATTATATGTATTCTTCACTTGTCTTTCAGCTCTCTACTGGTGTTCTAAAAGGGTCCACATTGCACTCTCTGGTGTCAAACTTCCAGTTATGGGTCAGCTACCCAGGACCAGGAGATTTTGTTGGCTTTTACCAACTAAGGCCAGCTTAGCTTAGCCTTTCCTGATGGCCCAGTGATTTTCAGACACTTAAAAGACTCAGAAGACGTTTCATTTTCAGAGTGCAGGAAACAAGCAGTTGCTTGTTCAGTTGCTCTTTTAACAGCTCCAGAGGAGCACAGAGCTCAGTGGTCCACAGAAGGGGAATAATGGGAGCTGCCAGTCCACAGCCTCTGCAAGTCACTGAATCAGTGAAAATCCTTACTATTAACAAAAAGCATTTCAGTGTCCCAGACATATTTACTGAAAATGTAAGCAGGAAAACATTCCGTTCCAGAGTTGCTTCCAAACTCCCTCAAGGAGACATGAAAAGGGCTGGCTTGAGAGCTCAGACACAACAGCAGCCATTCACAAAGAATGCACAACTTTGAGAGCAAAGCAAGATGGTTTTTTCTCTTCTTACTTTCTCGTATCTCACGCCAATCCCAAAGCAATCCCTTCTCCTGCAGAGCTGTGGACTTTGAAGTCCATTTAGCACTGGGTCTGATGCAGTCAATGCAGTGTAATCCCAGTTCCTCAGCCTCCTCAGTGAAGTCTCTGGATTCATACTCACAAGCAAACAGCACTGGACATGTCTCTGAGGTTTTTGCCTCAGAAACAGGACAGTGAACAGCCTTTTTATTTGAGAAAAGCCTCGGGAGGCTTGAAGCCAGCACTGTGAGCTGCACACACGTTCTCAACAGGATTGGAGCTGAGTAACACAGGAAGACAACGTGCACCGGGCTTAAAAGAAGAAAGAAATCTCCTATTTCAACCACACACATGCACAAAAAAAAGCAAACACCAAAATAGCAAAGTTTCTTTTGGTGAGTAAATCTAAAAATGTGCCCCATTTGTTTTAAGGCAAGTGAGATCTCCTCAGACAGCCCAGCTTTGGTAAATCCATCAGATTCAATACAGCAGTTAACAAATTTTCATTACAAGATTGCAAGGCAATCACGACTAGGAAAAACATAGCTCACAAGATCAGACAGTGTGTTCCCCTCTGTCCTCCTTTATCCTACATATGTCCTGCTTTAGGAACCTACCTCCTCATGAAAGAGGGGAAAAAAAAGATGGTTTGAGTTCTGGTGCGTGTTTATACAAAATCAAAAGATTAAACAGTGATAAAGTTTAACTATTGAAATCCTGAGATTTTTATCCTACTTTGTTTAAAAAAAATGCATCATCACGGGAAAAATATATACCCAAACAGCTGAATGATGACAAAAAGGCACCTTTTCACCCTCCTGCTTTACCTCAGTTTCAGACCTAGTTTTCTGGATTTGCTTTTCTAGAGCACCACTTCATTATTACAAGTCTCATACATTGGCTTCTAGAAAGGACAAATGGGCTGTCAGTTTTACTTTCTTACATCAAGATAGAAAAATAAAATTTTAAAATTTTAAAATTAATATCAAAACCCAAGAGTTCTATATTGAATTAAAACAGGACACCAATTAGTGAAAAGATGCACCTCTTTTTTCAATCAATGTAAAAAAATTATGTCAATCAAATAACAAGCATGCAAACCTTGAGAAATCAACACTGCACTGTTAGCTAAATTAATTAAATATATAAATATATGTAAGTATTACTATGGATCAACAGAGTCACATATTCAAGTGATCAAGCCCTCAAACTAAAATAACAGATTATTGCCACTCACTTAAGGAGCATTTAAGACAATGAAAACATCCTTCAGTTTCAAATATCTTACTTAATATAAATGCACTTTAAGTGTTCACTAGGTATTTTTTCTTTTTATTGCAAGAGGGTTCCTATTCTATCATTCTCTTTTTCAAAAGGACACAGTGAGCTTTAAAAAAAATGTGTAATAGTTAAGTCATACAACAGCTTAAAATACAACCATTAAGATGAGAAGATCTGACTCAGTGAGAAGCTGTGGTTTAAGTTTAGGAAATCATTACAGAACTTTGCTGGGAATCTCACATGTGCACAGACAAATGAAAACCAAGAGATAACAGTGTAACTGCCCCCTGCAAAGGCAAAATAACCCCAAAAACCAAGAAAGCAGGATAAATTGTTTACTGCTCACCTTCTTGGGATCTTGTCACTGGCTACAAGGACTCAAACCCTGGAACTTACTGCCACACACAGGAGTTTCATCCAGGCTTATGCTGCCTTCCCCAGTGACACAGATCTTTAAATTCTTCCTCTGCTGGATAACCTGACAAGGAAACAGCTGAATTCAACTTCAGCTATGTCTGTGGATTACAGGATTTTTTCTTTTTCCTTCTCTGGTCTTTAGTTCTTGAGAGGGCATGTCCCACTCGTAGCAGCTCTGAATCCAGTTCAGCATTTCAGAATCATTTAGGATCATTTTTTAGGCCCAGATATAGTCATGTCAGGCTGATCAGGGTGATTCTCAAGGCAGGCAGTAAGCTAAGATGTAGGTGGGTATTTTCTAGAAAGTTTGTGTCATCCTCCAGTTAAATCAAGGGCACCAAATTTGCTGCTGTCACCAAAACCAGTTGTAATCTTACAACAAAGCAACCTTATTTCCAGGTATGCATTTTATTGAGATTTATCCTGTCCTTAGTAATTAGGCATGATTTCCTGGTAAGATCTGCTGCTTATTTGGAGAGAATTTTAAAAGAATAAATATTAGCTCATACAAACTCTACTGGCTTTTACACTATATTAAAATAATATAATTTTAAACTATTTTTTTATTTATTAAAGTAATCTTGGGTTCAAATAGGGTCTAGATTTATATCCCTCCCAAAGCTTATAGTAATGGTTTTCAATAGTTGCACAGGAAAAGGGCTGCATTCTGCATTTCTGCCGTGCCAAACATAGCAGTAGCCATTTCCTTTTTATGATAAGAGATAACGAGCCTTTCAAAGCCACAAAGTGACAAGAACTAATAAAGACCAGGCATTATCCACCCTCACGTTTCTATTAAAAGTTCTATAAGCATCACAAAAGCCTCATCAGAGCGGAACACAATGGTTCTCCCAACACAAAAGCCAATATACAGTGACCAAGAAGATGGGAGCCTACAGGAAGTTTGTATTTCTCTTTGCCTTCAAGGCTACATTCAGATTTTTCCATTATGCCCACTGATCTCAGATAGAAAGGTAAATGAACACTAGTCCAATTTAAATCCCTCTTGCTGCAGGAGTGAATGCACCCAATGAGAAATTTGATGTAGAAGTTGGGTCCTAATTAGCTGAGGCTAAAGCACCCAAGCACTCCAAATATCAGTTCAGCCTGATCTTAGGGTAATGAAATTTCAGAATAGAGCCTTTACTGGCAAAGGGAAATTAAACACTGACTACTAAAGGGGTTAATGCGGAAATTAGGGACATTTCCTTGAAGGATTGCAGTCTTGGAGGGTGGGAGTGGGACAAGATGGGACGGAGGGAGCAGAAAGAGGAATGGAAGAAGGGAAGAGAAAAAGAAATCTATGCCTGGATACTTCCTGTCTCACTCACTGAGCTGTATTTTTTGGAGGAAGAGTATATGATTTCCCTGGTAATTGTATAAGCACCTTTTCATCATACTCCTTAAGGAAAATAGTAAATTAGACATAGTGATTATTATTCATACATTTCAAGAGTTTAAAAGAAAAGGAACACAGTCTACTGTCAAATTCAGAAATCTATATCCAGAGAGCAAGAAATGCACATGCAACAGAGAGGTAAGTAACTTACACTGTTCTTTCATGGGTCAAGGGAAAAAACAGTTTTGTAAGGGTACATACTGTAGTAAAAAGAAAGCTCCGTGTGCTGCATGGAAAAAGCCAGACTTGTAAATTTATGGCATTATTTTTAATGTCTCAGCATCTTGTATATCCAAAGAGTACCAAATGATACAGCAACTGAAAGGCAAAACTGAAGAAATACACATCCCAGCAATGACCAACGGGATGAGTTGGAATGAAAATTCTTCTCAGGGACCAGGGCCAGAGGGAAGAGGAGAAATCCAAAGGCATTACAACAAAAATTTCCAGGTTTTTCACACTGATTTCAGTCTGACATGATGGCAAAAGAAGCTGCACAGGCCTCACAGTTACCTCAGCAATAAATTCTGCACCTAAAAGCCCAAATTCATGATCAATACAGAACATTCTAAAGAAGAAAGCATTGTTTAGAGTTTCTATTATCCAGTTAAAAGGGCACTAGGGAAGACAATTCGATATTTAAAGCACAAAGAGCAAAGCCTGGGGCACTTCCACTGTAGTTCCTTACTGTCAAGTCCAGGGGATGAAAAACCTCTCTTTACTGCAAACACAGGGACAGCAATTTTTTTTCCCCCTCTCCCACTTTTTAGGAAGACATAAGCCCAAAATGCTCAAAGGAGGAGTATTCCCCCTTTCCTCTAGAATCCTGCAAACCAGCAGGATTGCAATGTTTGCTTCCCCTCTTTTTTTTTCCTCTTTGACTCTCTTTACCATGTCAGAAGCATGTGGTCACCAGAAGAGAAAGAATTAATTACCACCTGGCTTTGCACAGGATGACTGATGAATATTCATTTGGTTGCTCAAATGGACTTTGCTTCACTATTAAGGAAGGAATTCAGTAAACCAAGCATTCCTATTACCAAATCACATGCTGCTTTATGCAACACTTGCCAAAATAAAGTGGAAGAACCATCACTGGCAAAAGAAGGGGCAAAGGGAAAGGGCTGGAGTGATTTTGAAAGGCTTAAATACAGGAACAAATACAGGAGCCAATAAACTATGCTTCCAGCATGCAGCATTTGAAAATCAATTTTCATTGACTGTTTTGTTATGAATCCAAAAAGAGGATGGCACTGCATGGAGAGCAGCGAGCCTGTGGTCAGCAAGGATCCGGTAAGCAACAGGCACCATTTAGAAATCCTCATTACATCAAATTTCAAGGGCTGTACATGCTCCCAGGCAAGAAGGTGTGTCACCATCATAAAGAAAGAACATTTTTACACCAAAATAGCCACATAAACCTTTTGTAAACAGAACAATGCTGGCAGTGTTACAGATTATTTGAGCACAGCTTTATTTTCAGAACTAAACATACGAACTATATTCATTCAATTGTAGGGCTAGACTCCTTGTAAAATTGTGTTAATAACAAAAGGCACTTTTAGTGGACTGAAATTTGTAACTTTACGCTCATATTAAAGACATTAAACATATACTTTACCTGTGAAGTTACTAAAGTCAGAGATCCCAGCAAGTACCAAAATTAAGAACAAAGGTGCTTCCCTCCATTCACCCAACACACTGAGGAGACCATGTGAACACCTATAACTACTAAAAAATGCTTATTCCTGACCATTTTTGTTAACACAGGTGGGTTTCCCAGAAATTTTTCTAACCAAAAATCAGGAAAGCTTTGGCAAAAAGAATTACAGAAAATATTTTGTAAATGTTATCCCAAAGGATAATGCCATAACAATAGAAACAAAGGTTCATATATTACTACAAGCAGGCTACAGTTGAAAAGAGACATAATTTGCAGAAAGCAGACCCCCTAAGTCTAGTCCCTGTGCTAGCAGAACCACACCACCTAAGTCACTGTTGCCAACTCCTGCAATATAGGAATATTGTGAATTTAGAGGGTTTTTTCAGAATTTATCACTTTTCACAGGATTAAAAATAAGATATCATCTCTTTTTTGGTTTTTAGTTATGTTCCTCGTTTTTGTAACTGTATGAATATGCTTGAGAACACTCTAGCAAAAGGCTGAAAAGCCAGAAAAGGAGATATTACAAGCTGCTTTACTCTGATCAATTCTCAAATAATTTTCGTTCTACTGGTGGAAGGATAGGAGAATTTTTGAATTTCTATGCTTCACTAACATTTTAAATTTATGCAGCACCTAATTCTTGGAAAAATCTTGTCAGGACCCAAAATTACCTCAAGTGACTGTCACAGTGGCACTAGAATGAAAAAATAAATCTTAATTCAAGTGCTGTTTCCTTGTCTGCTGACCTGAGATCAGGTAGAGGTCCCACCTTCTCTGTGCTTGGCTGATGAGCCACTCTGATGTCCTTCATCTCCCAGCCTGTCTGACCTGTCTGGAGGGTTGCAAGCAGAGGACAGGGCAGGTTTGACTTGTCTGGTTCTTACAACATCAGTGCTCACTCACTTCACTTTGTAGGTTTGTACAAAAAGGAGCAACTCCAAGTCACAACAGGCTTGCAAATCCACTTAGAATAAGTGGATTACAGCAAGGCTTTTGTAACATCAGTGACTGTTCTGTTGCAGCACTTTTGGGTTATGATCATTTCTATTACCTTCCCTTTGAATTAAACAGTCAGAGCAGACAACTGGGGAAAACACAGGTATTACTCCTAATAATCCAATTCCACAGCAAGTCAATGAGAGAAGTAAGTGGTTTTAAAGCTTTTTAAAATTGAATTAGATTTTTAAACAAGAAGTTCACACGCTGAGTCTAATAATTACTTTGGTACTTTGAGATGTCAAATTTGGAGGCTTCTGCCTGCTTTAGGAACACCATCAGGTCAGTCCATGTCCATAAGTATATCCTGCACATGCTCATGGATTGTGGATAAGATATGCCCTTGTGACAGACTGACCCCAGCCAACAGCCAAACACCCACCCTGACTCCTTCTCACTCTTTTTCTGCTGAAAGGGGAAAAAATTAAAAGGCAAGACTTATGCACTGAGATAAGGATAGCTTGATAGGAAAAGGAAAGCTGCACATGCAAGTAAAGAAAAATGGGAATTCATTCCCTGGTTCCCACCAGCAGGCAGATCTCCAGCTACCTTTGTGGGAAGCCACACCTCAACATGCACACAAGCTGCTTGGGAAGACCACAACCACCAACAATGCCCTTCCTGCTCCTTTTACCAAGCTTTTAATGCTGAGCATGACATCAAATGGTGTGAAATACAGAATACCCCTGTGGTCAGTTCAGCTGTCACCACTGTGTCCCCTTCCTGGGTTGTCTGGGAGGAATAAAGGGGAGAAAAGCCATGAGAGAAAGCAAACACTCTCCCACAGCAGCCAAAAAAGGGGTGTAGCATCAACATTGCCTTAGCCACAGATGCAAAGCACAGCAGCATGAGGGCTGCCAGGGGGAAAGTTCACTCCACCCCAGGCAGACCCAGCACAATCTCAACCCCTTATTCCACACCATTCATATCATGTGTGATCTGAGATATCAAAGTATCCTCTGTCTCATTGCTTCATTTCTATACCCTACTCAAACCTTTTCATTCCACCTATTTATCTTTCCTGAAACTGCTTCTTACCAACACTTACAACTTACACTGCTTCCTTAAACCATCTTTACATCCAACAGTCAGGTTTATATTTCCTCTATAACCACTATACCTTGTCCCTTGACATATATACAGAAATTATTCCCCTACTCCATGCCCTCCCTCCCCCAAATTTCCATAAGAACGCTTGATTACTTTGGTCCTGTCTGTCAAGAGGATCACTCAGGACAGGAGAAGCACCACGTTGGCTTGCTGAGCACCAAGAGCACTTGGGGTGGGTCAGCACTGCACTCATGGTTCCTGGTGAGGCTCATTCTCTGTTGGTTCAGATGACTCCTGCTGTCTTCCTCCCTACACCATACAAGTCAAATAATGGAGTCTTTGCCCCCAGGGATAAATCTCCTTGAGGTACACAGCAGATTTCCACTTTCTCCTGCACCAAGTGCACCTGGGTCCCTGAGCAAAGACAGTGCATGTTTCACATGTGTGATGCCCTCAACATCATCCCTCCCTCAATCAGGCCCACCCCTCAATCAAAAACCCATTTTTTTCAATGCATCTCTCCCAGTTATGGCCCTCATCTTGAATTCTTCAAGCTTTTTCATGCTATTTTCTCTCTATGTCCTGTAGAGGAAGGGGGTGAAAGTGGCTCAGTGGACATCTGGCTGCTGGCCAAGGTTAACCTGCCACAGTCTTTTTTTATTTTTCATCCAACAGATTTTAACCAGTAACTTCCTAACCTGCAGCCAAATGCTGCTGGCCCAGGTCAATCCAGCACAACCCAAATGTGCTCCCTTTAAGACATTTCTCAGAGCAGGAGAAGCTCTTGCCCAGAGCAAAGGTCAGGCTTGCCTCAGCTGACCTCCTTGGCTGAGTTTTTGAGTATAATATCAGCAGGACAAAATGCAAAGCTGCTGAGAAATGCATCTGGATTGGCACTTCTGCCCACAAGGACAAGACAGCCTATCAAGATATCACACATCCAGTGAAACTTGGTTAAATAAATCATCTTTTAAATCAACCTTTGCCCAATCAAAGTCCAGCCTTACTTATACGTACAGCCACGGGAGGAAGAGCAAAAGAGAACTCCTGTGAAGGCTGCTCTGCATGGATATACAGGTAAGAAATTCCTTTTTTTCCTAATCCCTCTTCCCTTAGAAAACTTCTTTTTGCAATACAAATAATTTTGCACAGATTAAAAGGAGTCATATGCAGTGCATTGTAACCTTCCCATCACTTCTAAATATGAAGAAATAATTTTTTCCATAAAGGCTACTGTTTCTTCAGCTCTGAGTAGCACTGGTTTTGCATGTTAATTTCTGGAATTATCACAGATTCCCAGTGTTTGTCAAGAAAAGCTGCTTTGAATTGTAGTTGCAATTGATACAGTCTGATGTGTTCCAAACAATGTTCAGATAACAGGGAAGTTCATCACTTTATTAGATAATCTCAGTGCAATACACAGAGACTCAAAAAAACTCAAGGCACCTGACCATGGACTACAAGTGAATCATGATCTGAAGGCTTCATATCCCTGCCAGCTGAAATTCCTGTATTCTCAAATTCTTATATTCTCAAATTCCTGCATTCTCCAGCTCCAGTGACATCTGTGCCAAACTCACACCACACATCCATGCTGTCCTACGTGCTGCCCAAGTAACCTCAACAATGCAGCTTCAGCTCCCATAGCAAAAAATCTGCAGCATGGGTGGCCACAGCAGTGGCTCTGTAGTGAGTTGCTATCACAGAAGGATTTGACAGAACATCTAAAGAACTGACTTCTGTCGGTAAAGAGACAGAAAAAAGAAATCTTTCCAGTAAAATACAAACCAAGATTGCTAATTACCTGGATTTTTCAACTGGAGGAAGTAAGTTGTCTTCATTTGTCTAAGTCCCCCATCTTCGTGGATCTTTGGCAGAACAACTATCCTGGGAGATGTTCCCTGGTCCCACCTGTTATTTACCTTCCATATGTGCTATTCCTGCATGACAAGCTTCATCCAAACCAGAGTTTCTTTACATCATAGAACAAGTTTAGG
Source organism: Drymodes brunneopygia (assembly GCA_013400955.1). NCBI lineage: Eukaryota > Metazoa > Chordata > Aves > Passeriformes > Petroicidae > Drymodes > Drymodes brunneopygia. Next base: position 1,201,784 of record VZTZ01046665.1, read on the forward strand.
TGGGAAGGGACTTTTAGAGGTTGCTTGGTGCAATACCCCATAGAAAACAGGGCCAGCTTAGATCAGGTTGCTCAGGGCCCAACCCAGGTATCTCCAAGGACAGAGACTTCACAGCCTCTCTGGGCACTTCTGGTCATATCTGTCTGCCCCCAAGATGAAAAGCTGTCCTCATGGATCTCTGGTGGGAATTTCCCTTGCTGTGCTGCAGCCTGTGTCTGTTGTCTCTCATCCTCCCACTGTTAATTTCCAAGAAGAATCTGGCTGTGTTCTCTACACAATCCAGTCAGGCAATGGGGAAGATGTCAGTAGGATCTTCCCTTTCCTTTCTCTTCCCAAGACTGAACAAATCCAGCTCTCTCAGCCTCCTTAAATATGTGCTTCAGAACCTAAATCCACTCTGTGAACTAGCTCCAATATGCCAATTACTTGGGGAGATCAAAACTGGGGGCAAGTACTTACATGTGGTCTCCCAAGTGTCAAAGGGAGCGGAACAATCCCTTCACTCCAATTACAAACCCTTTTCCCTAAACTCCATTTCCTCTGTAAGACTTAATCCTGGTATTACACCCTCTCCTCAATCTTTACTATGTTTTCACAGGCAGACATTTCTTATTTCAGTTCTGTTTTTGCTTAACTTCAATTGAGATACAGAGACAAAAAAAAAAGCAAGGAGGATCAGTGTGGGATCTGATGAGGCTGACAGCTGGTCTGAAAGTTTCAGTCAAAATTTACCTGTGAGAAAACTGCAGTCACAGTGAAAGCCACAGTGATAGCTAAGAAGATAATCAGAGAGGATGTTCTGAACACAAGGAGAAGATGTTCTTGCTGAGGAACATCAAGAGTGCACGAGAAGGAACTTGCATATAATATGTAACTAATTGCTTGTATAGCTAATTGTATTTCTGTTTGAATGGTCATTGTTTTTTAAACAGCCCTGTCATTGTTTGCTAAGCAGCCAATCATAATAAGCCACAGAAATTGTGAAGAGGTATAAGAGTAGTAGCAGAAAACAATAAAAACTTTTTCTGTCTTTGGATTACAATGTGTGTGTCGGTCTCTACCGCAACAGGTCAGGGAAAAGGGTTTGGTTTCTTCTCCTTAGCCTTGTTAACTGAATTCAGCTTTGCACAGCTGGATTTCCTGGGGCCAAAAAAAAAAGCAAAACTCCACACCAAAAAAAAAACCACCACCCCAAGAATTCTGAAGCAAACCCTCTCGACATGTAATTAGAGGGAATACACCCTAGGTAAGTGTATTGTTTTTACTCACAGGTATTTTTTCCATCCTGCCTGGCAGAGATGACTTCTGCTCTGCAGCCCCGAGAGTGCAGAGTGACCAAGAAGCCCCAGAAGAGCTACGGCTTCTACCTGCGCATCGAGAAGGACACGGTGGGGCACATCGTCCGCAACGTGGAGCGCGACAGCCCCGCCGAGAGGGCTGGCCTCAGGGATGGAGACAGAGTCCTCAGGGTCAACGGTGTCTTCGTGGACAAGGAGGATCATGCACAGGTAAGTCTCTGTTCAGTCTGGGATCCACACCATGCCCCTGTTACCCAAAGCCCACGGCTGCTCTGTGGAGCTTTTTCTTCCAGTTTTTACAGCTGGGAAATCCCAGAGCGGAGTCAGCTGCCCTGAGTATCCCCATCATCATTCATCACCCACCACGGGCATGGAATGTCTTTGGGATGCCTCCCTAGTGCACAAGGCACAACAAAGACAGTGGACAGTGCAGCTTTTCCTGGGGAGAGCTTTCAGCTCCATCACTCAAGTGCCTGCTTCACTTTCCCCCTGTCCATTACAGGTGGTGGAGATTGTCAAAAGCAGCGGGAATTCCGTCGTACTCCTCGTTCTGGATGATGCATCCTACGAAAAGGCACAAAAGGAGGGAGTGAACTTGGAGGAGCTGGGTCAAAAGGCATCGACAGGACAACAGCAGGAGCAGCAATGCCCACCATCCACGGCCAGCAGAGGAACCACTGGAGCTCCACAGCCCCGGCTCTGCTACCTAGTGAAGGAGGAGACAGGCTACGGCTTCTCCCTGAAAAGCACAGAAGGTGAGAGCCTGGAGAGAAGAAATGGGATATTTATATGTGTATATTTGGCAGCAGGGACAGAGGCAACCACAGTTAACCTTTGAGGGCTAATGGGGACAGAAAGTGTTCTTGCTAACAGAAAGAAAGTGAGAAGCAGCAGGATGAGTTCAGATCCATCTCCAGTAAATTTCTGTACAGCACGTGCAGCGCAAGGTTTTCTGAGGACCATGCTTCTCATGGGGTGGAAAACAGATGAAAAAAAAGGGAGAGAAAAATAATAAGCTATTTTCTGCTTGTTATTTAAGCCCTCTTAACAAAACCAAATTTACAGCCCCTGTTCAAACACCATATATATATGTATGTACTATGTTAAGTCCTGTTCCATGCCTCAAAATCACCTCAGGAATCAGCACGTGAGGTTCTAGACAACTGTAACACTTTCTCTGATTTGTAAGTTAATCCATTTAGAAAGAAAAGGATTTTGAGCCTTTTCCATATACACCTTTCTTCCAAGGTCAGCCAACGGAAGAGGGAGGTCTTCTGGAAAGCATCACCTCTAAAGAGCCCTCTAAAGGGTGTTTTAGAGTGCAATATAACTGAAGGAACAAACATAGAAGCCTTCTAAACACAGGAAGTTATGAAATGTATAATACAACAGAAACAGCAGCTTCTGTCTTCAAAATGATGGGGGGAGAGGGGGGTGGGAGGGAGCAGGAATCAAATCCCTTTCAGCTATGTTAATCAGCCCCTTTGGGCTCTTGGTAGGGAAATAAACAACATTTTCAGCTGCAGATAGTGAACGAATCTCTCCCTCCACCACTGAAGTGATTTTTCCAGGCTAGAGTGAGAGACAGGAGTGTCTGTGTGGAAGGTTTGGGGTGCTCCTGTAATCTGCAGGCAAGCAGAGGCCAAGAGTCTCTGAGGACATCAATGCTGAGTTTCCTTAACCACTAAATTCAGGCCTATTGCAGTGACTTACCCTGTGTAACGAGTTTTCATTTATTTTAGGACAGAAGGGGTTGTTCATAGTAGAGCTTTCATCACAAGGAGCAGCTGCAAAGGCTGGTGTCCAAAATAACGATCGCCTGATTGAGATCAATGGAGAAAATGTGGAAAATGACACACACGAGGAAGTGGTGGAAAAGGTATTGATTCCTCTTCTGTTCTGGCCTACTTTCACAGCAACCTATCAGGGTCACTAAGGAGGCCAGGCTGGCTGATTTAAGCACTTCACAGTAAATCTTGGGAGCTGCTGTTCATGTACCATCAGCACATCAGAGCAGCCCTCTGCGCTGGCTCAGTTATCAAGCAGCCTCTTGAGCTGCCTCTCAATGAACACTGCCATCAAGGCAGGCCAAAGAATTTTAAATAACACAAGTATACTCCTGCCAGGAACCCTATTAAATAAATTCATTTCCTAGAAGTCCTGGAAATGCTCCTAGTGGCGGGAGGGCAAGTCATCAAATGTGGTTTCCAGGGCAGGAAGAGGGAAGCCTCTGATGACACAGTCAGCATGGAGCAGGGAAGATTCATGATTTTAGACAGTAGTCCCTTTCTCCTGTTAAGAAGTCCAAAACTAATGAAAATTCCAGTGCCAGTAATTTCACTAACTGGCTGCAAAGAGCATTGCTAATGAGGCTTCCAGCTTTCCACTGCTGGCACTGCCAAAATGCAGCTGGAGCTGCAGGGATTTCAGAGAGCCGTGAGACTCCAGCATTCCAGCAGCATTCAGTGCACATGGCTAACTATGGAATCATGCAACGCCTGGGTTCTGTTGAGCTTCTGCAACACCAGCAGCAGAGTGACACTGGTCAGGATGAGTAAAAAGGGCACCCATTAGAGTAGAAAGGATTAAGAGAAGGATAGACTTGGAGAGGTTGAACAGACAGAAAAAAAAATACCTCAGAATCAGTAATACAGGGAGACAGAAGAGGACCAAGAGTGACAGAAACTTGACTCCTGTCACAGTTATCTAAAATATTGGCATAAATGGCATCATAAGCCTATATTTTAGAGTTCCACACCTAGAACAGCCAAATATTATATACTGAGGCTCCCTGGATTCTACAACACTGTATGCCACCCCCCTAGCCCTCCACAGGTAATACCTATAGGTCAAGAACACAGCATGAAACACAGAAAATTTCCTCATGTATTACATGCCCCTGATTTTGTTGTGGTCCAAATTTCTGACTGGGAGTGGGGGGGAGGGGAAGAAAGAAAAATCAATTTCTAGTAGCATGGCCTGGACTAACAGCACCAGACCCTGCTATGTATGAGTGCACCAGTTACCAAAGTATCCGCAATTCCCACGTGCTGTTGAAGGGGTGACATCTGAGACTGTACATGTGCTGTCACAGGTAAAGAAGTCTGAAAATCATGTTATGTTTCTACTTTCAAATGAAGAAACAGACCGCTATTTCACAAGCCAGAGGATGGCACTGAGCAAAGAGAGCGCCAGCCTAAGGCTGCTTCCCCTCAAACCACGACTTGTTGAGATCCAAAAAGGAAAAAATGGTTATGGATTTTACCTGCGGATGGAACAAAATACTGGTGGTAAGAACCAAGATAACACACAGACCATGACATTTGCTGTACCATTTCTTCCTCAATGATGTTTGCAGCCCTCATGCTCTTTGGCTTCTTATTGGCCATCTAGGAGAAAGCCTCAGGGAAAACAGCCTCAACCTGAAGTGCAATTCTGAGCATTTACCTTTGCCATGCATTTTAAATTCCTTAAATTCACCAAGCTCTGCCTTCACAGCAATCTTTCTCCCCTTCTTATCTCAGATCACATAATCAAAGATGTCAGTTCTGGAAGCCCAGCAGCCATGGCAGGTCTCAAGGACAATGACATCTTAGTGGCTGTCAATGGGGAGCGAGTGGATGGGCTGGATCATGAAACTGTGGTGGGAAAAATTAAACAGTCCGAGGAAAGAACCTCCCTGCTGGTGGTGGATAAGGAAACTGACAGCATGTACAAACTGGTAAGAGAATGCAAACTACTGCTAGGAACTGGGGATTTATCACAATGGAACAGCCAATCTGCTCTGACACTTTTTCAACATGTCTAAGATACACCTGTATTCCAGTAACTCTACTTGTACAGAAAGTCACTATACACCCAGATCTTTGGCCTCTTCCTGATTTTTATAGACACTATTGGAACAATTCTAAATGCAAACACATGGCAAGAAAGGTTAGGGTTTGCTGTTAAGAGAGCAAATTCAGAGCTATGTGACTGTGTAAGCATTTATGAATAACAAAGTTCCCTTCTCATATAGATCAACACTGCAGATACCCACTCAGCCAGAAATTAATAGGGAAGGATTCTTCACTGTAGCTCAAGTCTGAGTCATTAAAAAATTTTCAAAAAAAACATGTAGAGCATGAGAGCCTGAAACAGATTTCACAATAGTTTTTATTTTAATGTAGTTTTGTCACTTTTTTCCAGGCTCAAATTTCCCCTTTCTCATACTACTGCAAAGCACAGGATTCAACTCCAGCTAAAATGGAGGAAAAAGTGGAACTGCACACTGAGCAGCAAGTAAACCACAAGCCAAGGATCTGCAAGATGGTGAAAGGACCTAATGGATTTGGCTTCAGTTTAAACATGATCAAGAACAAGCCTGGATTATTCATCAGTGAGGTACTAATGAAAAATGAGGAGCAAGGAGAGGTTCAATCAGTCTGCTGGACAGCTTCCTCCCCTCCATCCTTGCAAACAAAAAAGAACAGTCCCAAAAGTCTCTTTTGCAACATTCTCAGATCAGAGCTAGAATTGTTTAGGTCAAACTGACATTGTTGGCCCAAGATAAAAAATGAGCACCAGAAAACATTCCTCATCCTGTTAGACAGCTAGAGGGAAGGAGAACTGAACTTTTGCATAATTTTTGCTTTTATTCATGAGTCTCACACACTAAAATTAGTATTTTAGACAGAATTGGTTTTTAGTGTAGAGCAGCTTGATTATGGGAAAGACAACTTTGCCCTACTTGTACCCACCTTCTCTGCATTCCACAAACTCCTGCTGTCCCGAATTACATCTGTAACTTCAGCTTTCTTGAGAGGAGGGGTTCCACTCATTACTAAGGCATCTGTGAACTGTACTGATCTTGGAATTTATAGGACAGAGACCTGCAAATAGTTAGAAAACTGTTTTTCTACCTGTCTTCATGGTTCTACCATGCCACATTCCTATAATATAAGCCCATCAAGATGCATCTTAAAATCTCAAACTGATGGGCTCCATGTTTATTATATCTGGGCCCATTGCCTGGCCCAAGAATCTCCCCCATGCTTATTCCACCATCGTCTAGAGAAAGCAGCAACACAGTTATCCCTCAGCTGTTAATGCACCTTTCCAGGTTTTATGCCAACATCCTTCTTTGAACTCCCCTCTGCAGGTACAGAGCCAGGGGCCAGCTGGCAGAGCAGGAGTGGAAAACAACGACTTCCTGGTGGAAGTGAACGGAGTGAACGTGAGCAGCGAATCCTATGAGAAGGTGGTGGCGAGGATCCAAAGCAGTGGGGACAGACTGACACTGCTGGTGTGCAGCAAAGATGCTTACAGGTACTTCCAGAGCCAAAACATTCCCATCACAGCCTCCATGGCAGATTCAGACACTCCAGAGCCTCCTGCTTACACAGAAAACCACCTGTCAGAGCCAGAAAGAAACTCACCTGAGCCAAGGGAAAGGGTGAGTAAACCTGCTGAGGGATCACAGAGGGGATACAGAAACAACTTTTATCCAGGTAGTAAGTTTTCCAGAGCTAGGATTGTTAACCTGAGCCCAGATTTTTGCAAGTTATTAAAAGGAAAGCTGTTATTTATCACTAACAACTCTTCTTTTCCCCACACGTAATACAGGTGAGTATTTTTAATGCAAGATTAAATCACACCAAGTATGCACATATAAGAGATTTTATGGAACAAGATAATCCAAATACAGTGATCCCCAATGATGGGAAACAGGCAATACAATTGTGGAAGTGCAGAGGAAAGTGCTTAAATACACCAAAAAACATAAACGTTTGTGAAAACCACATGAAGTATTTCAAAATGGTCCATTCTGCACAAGGAACAGCAACTGATAGGTTATGATGACACTTTCTAGGCAATGTGCTGATCTGAAATTATTTTACTCACTTCATGCCACTAGAAAGAATCTGAAGCATGATTAAAGTCAGAAAAGCAAGAAGGTATTACTTCCTGAAACACTTTTAACCCTTCATGTGGCCTTAAATATTACATATTTAAGCCCTAAATATTAAAATGCTTATTTTCTGATCATGCAAAAGAGACAGACAAGGAAGGGTAAGACCAATCCTGTTTCCCATTTATTTTGCATTAGCCTTGTTTGCACTTTTTTTTTAAGAATTTCTTAGTCCCCAAGCTGCATTTTGCAGAAGTTAGAACTACTTCTGTGTTCAAATTGAGCAGATACGGGAATTCAACAACAGGATCCCTCTATTGAACAAATTTCTCTCAAAATGTACTTAAACAAAAAAAATCTTCAACAACAAAAATGGTATTTGTTGGTTCATTCTGCCATCTAAACAAGTGTGCGATTAGTGCAGATGAAAACAGGAGTCTGCAACAGTGCAGACTATCAAACATGTTTACAAACTGAAAACGATCACAACGTATTTGTTACTCCTCTGCAGACAGACTCCTCCTCCTCCTCCTCACAATCAGCTGCCTCCACAAGAGCTGACGATGACAACAGCGATGACACAAAGTTGTGAGGAGACAGCACTATGCCAACAACCACAAAGACACCTTCCACATCTTTTCTTCAGTTCTTCTCTGCTATTCCACCTCTCAGAACTCGGCTGTTCCAAGCAGTGCCAGAGCCATAAAGGACTGCAAACTCTTGCTGCAATAAACACTTCAGTGTAACTTGCAACCATTTAACACCCTGCAATTGTGCTCCACTGGCACAATTTCTGCCTCGTGAAGTGGGCACTCAGTCACTTCCTTCTGAAAAGGCTTAAAGAACTGCAACTTTATAATTAAGTGTCCTGCAGCAGAAGCTGGAAATGTTTTATAGATTTGTAAGCATCTTAGCCTGTTATGGATAAGCTCTTAATAAAGAGCAATTGATTTCTGCCCATCTCCCAGGAAAGGCAGCTCTCCCCCTAATCCAATTCCATCACCTCAATCTCTGTGGCATCTCTTTGCTTACAGCAGTACAGCTGCTCTGAAATGGCATAAGCCCAGGTACTCTGTGCATTCTGATCCTTTTTCCTGCTCACATTGCAGAAATTTCTTTCAAACATTAAGCTAACTCTGTAATTCACATCTCAAGATGTTTAATCGCTATTCTGTCTCCTCTGCATACAGCTGTGGATTAGAACAGTGGATGTAATTCAGTCATGCACATTTGTCTAACCCCAAGTCACCATCACACTATCTTGAATGTGACATAAATAGTTCTGTAACACTGCTGCTGTGTACTTTGCCTCCTTGCTGTACACCAAAGACAATACAGAAATAAACTCTTTAGAGTGATTATTTTCCCCCCTCCAGGTCTTATTCTCACCCCCTACAATTTAGGCTCCAGAACAATTATAAAACAAACAAAGCCTCAGAGAACAGGAACCTGTAAGTTTAAGTCACAAGAATAAAATTTGTAACATACAGTGTAAACAAGGCATGGCAGTTGTCTTTGACTTCACACTGAACTCCAGCAAAGAGGAACCCAAAACCTCAGTTCCACTTATGCAGGGACAGAAAAGAAAGTTGACACTCAGAGAAAGCAAATCTCCAGTTCCTAAGGACAGTAGGTACTACTGATACACACTAGCACACACTACATACAGTAATGAAGTTCTCTCCACTCCACTTCTGCCAGACAGCAAATTGCTAACCACCTTCTCAAATCCAACGAAATCTTTGGGACTGACAAAAAACAACTGTGATGCTTGCATATTACAAAAGCTTATTTAATTCCACAGACTCAAACATTCAATTCCAGAACTGCCATCCTCCAAATCCCAATTATGAGTTGATTTTCAAAAGCAAAATCACATTTCTTGGTGCCTTCTGTGAAGATGTTGTTCCAACAGTAGGAGGTGTTCCCTCAGCCAGCCTACCACACAAGTTCTGATGGATAGTGACATATCCAGGATTGCTTTTATTGCTTGGCAATGAACTATTTCAAGTTCAATACACACACCCCATTCCCTTCCAGCTGTGGCACTGAACAAAATGAGCCACAGAGCTTGATGTTGACACGTGTGGAGGTTCAAAGAGCCAGAACACACAGAGCAGTCCTGTCTCTCCAAGTTTTGCAGTTACACTGCCAGAACACACGGAGCAGTCCTGTCTCTCCCAGTCCTGCAATCCACAGGAGTTGCAGCAGTGCAGCTGACAGGACAGAGAGCAGTGCATGGCTGCAGTAGCGCCTCAGAGGGCCATGTGCTTTTCTGGGGCTTGTTTGTGTGCTAAGTAGAGAAAGAGGATGCTGGACAGGGCACTGACGAGGAATATCACATCAAACCAGCGGTGGTAGAAGTTGAACTGGAGCTCTCCCAGCACCTCTGTGATGATGGTGCGATATTCCGGGGGCATGCTCATGCGGATCAGCAGCACTGATGACACAAAGTACATCCCCTGCAAGTCAAAACAGGGACAGCAGTTATTGCTTCCCCACAGGATCTGTGCCTGACAGGGGCAGCACACAAAGATACTGCTGTGTGTTTAAACACACACGATGTCTGCAAGCAGGAAAGCACAGGGGCGTGCCCACAGCTCTCCATACTCACCATTATCTGTGCTAACAGCAGAACAATAACATTGGAGGACTTGCTGCTGGAAATGGCATAGAAGAACTAGGAAAAAAAAAAAAGCAAAAACACTGGAAATAAGCAGTTAGGTAAGCCTGATGTGCCTTAGAACAGTATGAAAGGTACATACCATTCAATACCTTTTCATCTAAAAAAAATGAAAAAAACCATACATTCTAGAGGGCAATCTGCAGCCTACTTACATAAACCTCAAACTTTCATAAACCCTAGTCTGAAACATCAATCTCCCCCAGCCAGTTGCACACCTTGTGGTAAAAATCACAAAGCAATAGAGAGAAGTTTAAGCACAGGTCAGGTCAAGTCAATGAGTCACATGTCTGTTTCGTTAATGCCTTTCAGTCCTACCAGCAGCTTAAATTAAGTAATCCAAATGCTTTTAATCACCATCTCATCAACCTTACTAAAAAGCCTTGGCTACAGCATCATTTTGAATCATTGCTAACATTTAGCCTCTTATTTAACATCTAGATCCCTTCCTGACAGAGACTGAGTGGGGAAATACCATTCCTACCTTTCTCCCTCTGCAAGAATTTATATTCAGACATTTAAACATAAACGTATATTGAAAGTTTATACATTGCTTGTTCCATCTAAAGGTAAAGATCTGATAATTAATTTCTCTGTGTAAAACCACTTAAGAGTCCTGGTTCTTACCTTTGTAAGTGTGATTAATAACCCTCTAATAGAGGTAACAATGATTATTCCAACAAGAATAAAGGAAATGTGCTGAGACCAGAATTTGACCTGTATCAACAAGAAGAACACAGTTAAAACTTTAAAGCTATCCTCATTTACACCACATTGTATGGCTGCCAATTCTTCAGAGTCTTTGTCTCTCCTAATTGCACAGATATCCATTGTAGATAGGTTGATAGAATAGACATTTTCACAAATGTATTAGCAACTGTTTACTCCAAACACAAGAGATGGAGATTTAGTTTATACCAACCACAAAGAACCACATTTTCCAAGGGGTATGTTTTAAAAGTGTAAATGACAGAACAACTATTTGCATAAACAATCAAAATCACTCTGTAGCTGAATGTATTAATCTAAAAAGGTTGCCTAAAGTGCTTCCATTTCTCCAAAACAAAAAAAAACCCTGAATCACTGCCTCTCTGGCAAGACCACATCACCATCTCAGCATTAAATCAGTGTGAAAGCAACATTTGTGGTGCATTTTCCCATTCTCCTCAATAAGTCAAAAGCCAAAGCCACTTTCTCAGGGTCTCTCACTTTCTGCCTAGCAGCAGGATGATTTTATTTAGAAATGAATTGCTGAAAAGGCTGTAAGAATTAATAAAGGCTCACATCAAACTGGATTCCCAGGTAATTTACAGTGATCTCAATTCCTCTTGTGACTGGATCAGTCTTCCCCACACGGTCAAACACAATATTGATGGTTGCCTGCAAGAGAGATGGATTTACATTCAAGCAAAAAGACAAAAGCATTTCTCACTCTCAGAGGTGAGGCTCATGCATGACACTTCTATTGCACCACCAAGGAAAGGGCAAGGGGTGTTCAAATTGTCTAAGCAGGCACAAAACTCATCCGTGTAAGAATTATTGGTCTAATGCTCCATAGAAAAAAACAGATCAAGAGCTTTATTTCAACTCAGAGCCAATTTCTTTCAGAATTTCTGCATTTTAATGAAACTAGAGCTTTACTGAATGAACTGCATACATAACAATCTCTGCAGGGTATATTTGCACACATCCACAAAAAATGCAATAAAACATTTACATACCATGAAGATTTTCCAGACACAATAGATGGAGAAAAAATAACCCAGAAAGTTAAAGTATTTTCCCTGGAAAGTCTTGGAATACTCTATTCTCTCCTGGAAATACAAAAAGAGGGAGGGAGTAGAATGTAAAAAAATACATCATTTTCACACTCACCCACAATATAAAACTGTAATGGATCACCAACAGTAGCAAACACAGTAGCCCTGCCTTTCTACATCTTTTAATTCAAATGTTTTTGAACTTGTAAGTGTTAATTTGTAAGCTTGTGAATGGTTACAGGGCCATGGGGCAGACTCAGGGATGGATGTGAACTGGAAGGGAACTGTCATCTAGACCCAAAGTTAAAGAAACAGATCCTCACTCCACTGCATTACAACGTTTCACCATTTACCTATTGAACAGGTTTCAATTTCTCATAACATTATGAACTGTTTCAAACCACTCTGACCTCCCAACACCCATCTGGGCAGTTATTTGCTGTGTACCTTTGTTGCATGCAAGTCAGCAGTTTCCAGGAAAAGCTGCCGACTCAATTCTTCCAGGGCATCCACTTCTTGCTGGATAAGGGACAGATCTGGCAAACCAACATAGTCAAGGCTAGAACACGTCACAAATTCTTAACTAAAAACAAAACAGTCCCCACCTTCAGCCCAAGGGCCACATTTAATGGTTTGGTCTCTTTTTAGATCCAGATCAGCTTTCCCATTCAGTCTTCATGCTCCTCATCAATACAGCACCACAGAAATCTCGAGGATGTACATGGTGCACACTACTCCAGTTTAAGGAGGTAGGCAGGACACAATATTTAGGCAATCATGCAACAAACTCTTTATTTCTCTGCCTGGGAAACACATCACAGAATAGAACCAGAGCTCTCAAAAACTGCTGCTGCACTTTGATGAGTGTCCCTTGCCACCGAAGTGCATCTCACAATATGTCATCTCAGATCACCTTCATAAACAAAACTGCTGAGTAACTGCTCCAAGAGACTAGAGATTACTATAAGGAGTCTGTCAAATAGCCAAATTCTGATTTTAGCAGCTAGTGGTAAAGAAGAGGAAGAAGAGACCTCAGCCTTAAACATGCAAAATGCACACTTCAAGTGGTTTGACAGAAATCGTTGGTAAGCAACTCTGTCAGAGAAATACAGACCCTTGTAATTCCCAACAGATTCCTTCTACAGGGAAGGTTGAAACCAGATGATCTTTAAGGTCCCTTCTAACCCAAAGCATTCTGTGATACTGTGGTAAGTGTGCACATCAAGTGTCCCCTGACCTGCTGTACACCTCCCCCATGGTGATGCAACAGCACATTTATAGAGCAGGGCAGAAACATAAAACTTCTGCCTGTGTCACAGTAAAACTGTGCCCAAGGCCTGGGCAAAAGGTCAGACAGTGAGAGACATGTTCAGTGGAGAACAAACTTCCCAGGAGACATTAGGCTTGAAATGTGTTGAAATACAAATGCTTTGTGACTGTCCCAACTAACACTCTACCTTTCAAAACAAAGAAAGCTGAATCCACCTCCCAAGGCAGGTGCCAGCATGCAGATGAAGGATACTTTCACTGCCAGGAACAGATGTTGTAACACTTTTTATCATTCCCCAGAAGCCAGTGGGTCTGTTATGCACGTCTCCTCTCTGGAACATTGTCCTGTGAGCCACTGCTATCCTGAAAGAACAGAAAACACAAGTCCTTAGGAATGAAATATTTTTATGACAAATCAAAACAAGAAAAGAAAAAAAAAAATCTACCAGTTTCCTAGAAGATGCTGATAAACTAAATTCATTGAAAACAGATGACCCTTTTTTCTTCCCCAAAACACAAATCCCACTACATAAAATTATCCTGATTAGCTCTGGAGTAGAGCCCAGATCTAATCAAGTGAGATTCAATGAGACACTTCCCAAGTCTTCCATTCAGGATCCTGTTTCAATCCTAAAGGGATTTAAACCCAGTTAAAAATTAAGAAATCAAATGGATTTCTCAGTCATATGACTAGACACTTTCCTCAAACACACAACTGTATTATCTCAAGCCCAGGAATGAGAAGACTTCTCATGCTCCTCTCTCCCCTTGGAAACCTCTCCTTTATCGCAGCACATCCGCCTTTTCCATGGAGCTACGAGCTCTGGATGGTGTGCAGAGCACTCCCTGCTATGCTGTCACTCACTGCTGGGCTGCATGACAAGCTGTTATGAAGCAGAAGCACACAAATCCATTCTTGGACTGAACCACTGGATGCTTCAGGCGATCTGAACGTGACTCCTGAAGTTAATTCCAACACTCCGGCAGCTGCTGCGTATCGTCCCTCACACTCCATGTGCACCACGGCATAATCCCCACCAGAAGTGCTGGCTTCTGGTCTCATTCCCTCACATTTCTCCCCACTGAAATTTGTGAGAGAGACAGTTATCCATTCCTAAGCTGAAAACTATTCACAGGGTTCTCAGGATGATCCATGATTCTGTGGTGTTTAGTCCCTTTCCGGTAGCTGCAGCCAGCTTTGCTACATTTGGCACCGAGCCCTCTTCAAGGTTGTTGATAAGCAGTGTAATAAAAAAAATTAAAGAACATTCCATCATTCCTTTCACATCAGCAAAAGAAATACCCTTGAGGCACCCCACATACACATAAAAGCACATATGGCCACAGACTACAAATAACAGAGATCCTGGAATCCTCATAGCTGCCAAATGTAAGAAATGCATTTTTAATCCTTGCTTTCTTCACAGTACATGATCCATCCCAAATGACCCACAGCACAGCAGCAAAAATGCAGCAATGTCCAGGTGAAGCACAAGGCTACAGATACACAAAGGCAAATCTTTTTTGAGGGGTGGCAGGAATCTCTATCCAAACAGGGGCCAGGAGTTCTGGAGACCTCACAGAAAGGATCCACAGGCAAACTCCACACACTCTGTTCATGTAGACTGGTAATGATGTTATGTGATATTTGTGTGCCACATCAGCTGACCTGACTCTAACATGACCCAAATGAAGCACTCCCATCACAGAATGCTGGCACTTAAAATCTGAGGCATAGCGATGTCACACCTGCAAGAAGGAGTATAAAGAACCTGACAGCTTTAGAGGTGAGTTTCCATAAGGCTTTACTAGATTGTGCTCAGGAAGGAGAGAAAAGTGATTCCTGTGCAAAAACCACCAGGGCAAACAACTTTCACCAACTCTCTCCTACTGACTAAAAAGCCAGCACGAGTAAGGGTTGGCATGAGAAGAAGCATCAAGATCAGCAAAGAAAACAAAAAGTTTTATGTTTTATTGCCTTATAACTCTTGTGTTCACTGGTAAGTTCTGAACTATGCTCAGTACTGAGAAGGTGGCCAGCAGGTCACTGACAATTTATGGAACTGCAGCATTTACCCTGTGCTGGAAAATACTGCTATTCCCACTTGTTCTGCCAATTATTTGGATTGCATTTGGACTGATACATATCTAACTTTTTTAATGTAGCTTTACATGAGCAAACAGTCCAATCATGAGAGCCATTGCTCCCTGTCAAAGCCAAAATGAGAACAAAATCTACAGACCTCAAGCTTCTCCTATTTCTTGCACAGTTCTGAGACTACTTAGATTTGCGGTTTGTTTATGGTTTTTTGTTGGTTTTTTTTAAACATATACATGAGTTTCATTATAATTCCCAAGTGAGTGACACATGGCTCTTCATAATGATTAGAAAGTTGCTATATTCAGAAGATTTTCTGGCCGCAGGAAGGCAAGAAAGTGCTAGTTAGTTACAAGCCTCTGGCATCCTTACTTTTACCCCAACATCACTCTCCCTGGACCAGAGGTCCAAAAACACTGTACAAAACAAAAGAGCAGAGTCAGAAACAGCACTGCACAAGTATCTTTTAACTCCACTCCAAAGCCAGTCTTTTAGTGTGGTTCCAGTCAATTAAATCAATTAAACCTGAGTAATTAAGTTCTCTCACTAATTACCATCTCACACATGACCACAGAGTTAACAGTGGTTCACCACTTAATGTTTTCAAAGGGGAAGGAGGTTATGCTTTAACTACACTTCCATCAGCTAGTACTGATCAGCAGATACATACATGGTGAAGAATTTGGCAAGGTTAGGCCATCTAAAAGCTCCTCTGCACACGTCAAAAGGTGACATTCAAACATTAAGGCACCAAAAGTAAAGTTTGGGAGACTGTTGTGGGAATTCAGTGTCAGGCAGTCAAACCTTTGAAGTGACTCCAGTATCTGGATTTATTCTGCACTATTAGCAAGACATGAAATACGTAATAATGATATGAAATATGCAGACAAAAATCTTTTCAGTGTAAATGAAATTACATTGTTTATGAAAGTAGTTTTTTTTAAGTTTGGGGGACATGGAATAAGCTAAATCAATGCCAGCAGAGTTCTGATGGCACACTTGTGTACTACAGTATATCCACATCAGCAATGCTTTGCAATTCTGCAAAACTTAACCAACATGAACCTTGCTATGTGCAAGAACAGAGCTGTGTCCACACCAGCTCACTACCCTGCTTCAGCTTTGAGCAGGTTCCACCATATGTACAAACCACTTTTTGTCCTGAAACCACCAGTAAGAGCCAGCTGCAATGGCCTAAGGGTCACTGACGCAGCAGGAGAGAAAGGTGCCCATCCTACAGATTAGTTATGCTGCCAGCAGAGAGCTACAAATGGTCTTGGGAGCCTGATCTGTGCCACTTCAGCCACAAAGGGCACTACTTTGTGCTAAAAACAGTCATGTATCAGGCCAGAACAAAACACCACACAGCTCAATCCAATTCACATTTCAAAAACCATCTTATACCACTTCAAGAACCATCTTACACCATACTGACTGAAAATCCTTGAGATAAATAGTTTCATGCCACTGTTGTCCTCTCACCTTTTTTTCTTGCTAACGATCATGTCCATAGTCTGAAGGAGTCGTCGCTCCAGAGCCAGAATATCTGCATCTGTCACATTCCTGCAAAATAAAGACCCCCAATTTGGCCTGCTATCCCATTTCAGAGGAGATGTACACACCATGAGACAAAGAAGAGAAAGGAGAACATGCAGCAGCAGTGAAAATGGTTCTAGCATGCAAACATGACAATAGTTGGATGCAGAAAAAACGTAACAAAAAACTTGAAACAATGCCACAGGAAAAGCAGAAAAAAAATCTCAAAAAGCTGGACAAGTATTTCACAAGGCTGAAGTTACCTGAGAAAGTAGGACATGTAAGTGTATGGACAGTTGACAGCCCCAAATCCTGACAGCAAAGCCATGAGTGTCACCCCAATCACACCAACACGGCTGATGAGCTGTTCTATAGACAGGATTCCTGAGGGAGGGAAAAACATGGCATCAGCAACCTTGCTCTCTTCACTCTGCTCCACACTTAGGTGTCTTCCTAACACAACACAGAGCTGCTTAATTTATCTGACTGCCTTCCCACTGCAATGACCCCAGGTGACAGGAAGGACAGACAGGGACTAGGAAAAGAAAGGGGTAGGAAGTCTCCCTCAGAAATCACATTACCACACTTAGAAACAGGGATGGGGAACTCCGGCTACAAAGAAACTTAAGACAGATACGTGGATATGTGGAGAGGACAATATTTTTGTTGTGGAGAGAACAGTATGAGGAGAGTCAATATTTTGGTTCCAAACTAATGAAATATGTTTGCCATTTGCTGAGGTGGAAACACAGGTCATCCACCAGGCATGGATTATAAAGGAGTGTCTTACATAAAGACACTTCTGCAATTATCAGCAATTATTACCAAACCAGTTGGTGTGGGCAAACTGGCCTAAAAATGTCTGAACCATAGACAGGAACCCCTATCCCATGAGAAGTGACCCCTCCAGATCAGACAGAAGTTGTCCTTGTAGGACAGTGGAGTCGGGAAGCTTAAACTGCTCCTAGCTGTTCAGTGTTCATCTGGTTGACACAAACACGTTGTTGAGGTGACCAACAAGGTCTTCTACCTGAGCACCAAGTGGACTCTCGAATATGTAATTAACATGAACATCAAGCCTGTGCTGTAACCACCACCAAGCACTGAAATTTCATTTATACTTAAACACAGAGCTCAACCTGCCTTCCAAGGACACAGTGCCATGTGTAGTAAACAGCATTCACTTTTTAGGGAGCTGGTTACAGAGCAGCTGCCACACACAGCACATTTGGAGCTTACACGATTGCAAAGCTGAGATGGCCGAGCGCCAAGCCACATTTCATGCTTCAGAGAAGTGGAATAAATGATGAAAACAAGGCAAAAAAGACTTCACAAAGGGAAACCGAGACACCCAGTCATGTGCAGCTGCACAGAGATTTACAGGAGCTACAGAATGTGCTACAATACGCTGGCCTTTTGCCCCACACACTGTCAGACTGCAGCACTTAAAGCAGAGGTGCCTTCAAAATGCCATGACATTCCACTGGTTGGAGCAATGCCTCCCCACAAAACTCACACGTAAAGTGAAAGAATGTTCCATCAACTCACATAAAGGTAAGAGCTTTATTAGAACACTGGTGTGCCATTAAGCATAACCTTCCTTCTACTACGAGCTCCCAAAGCCAGGTTTGTTAAATAAACTGCAGTCCAAGGGAGCCCTTGCTCAGTGGGGCACTTCCCAGCTGTAGGACACTGCCATCCCCACCTGCCTGAACTGGGTCACCATTGCCTGATGAAACCCATAGCCTTGTCTGTACATGCAGGACAGTAGCATCCCAACAATTCAGTAGGGAATAAACATGTAGAATCCTTTGCTCTGACCTCATATCTGCACCTGGTAGGATAAGGCACTGTAAAACTCTTAAGTGGAGGTATCACACCCTGTAAAGTACAATTAAAAATAGAAAACACCCTACTAGCTCTTCTGGAAATTTGCAGGTGTTACAGAGCCTCCCAGAACCCCTTTGGTGACCTGAAGAGGATTACCTAAATCCCATGGCTAAGTTCCCACTGGGTTACTCCATTCTGCCAACTTAAGCACCTTCTGCAGCTCACAGTGGATATGAGTTTTTCTTGGCAATGGAACACTGGGCAGAGGGATCTGTGCTACACATCAGCTGCTGGATTTCAGAGGCAGGTGACACAATTACAAAACACAGACACACTTTCTCTTAGGAAAGTTTTAGGATCACAGATGAAAGGGTAAGCAGACCTTACAGCAGTTGCTATCCTTCAGCTTCTGATATAAGTGAGTACAGAGTCAAGCAGCTCCCACAAACAAAAGGACTAAGCTGAGCATTGGGTATGCAGACAGACATATTCACCAATTTCAGTGAAATAGACTGAATTTCACCTGTTGGGAACAATATCCAAACAATTTTCCAGTACAGGGGAAATAGAAGGGAAATATAAGTTACACAGGTGACAAATATTCTGGTTCTGAGGTGCCTCAAGGATTCAGCACAGCCAGGCACAGGCTAACACACTCTGTTGGATCCAAACCAGCCCAAGTGCACACAGTATCTTCACACTGTAAACAGTCCTGGTTCCATGACCACAACAGAGACACCCAAGCTAATTCTGCACACAAACAGCTCTGGCATCCAGCAGGACTTACCAGCTCACACTCCAGTCCTATGCAACTGCACAGCCTCTGGGCTCAGGCAGAGCAGGAATCTGTACCAAAGCCAGCACAACTGCCAGGCCTATTGCTGGCTACAGTCTGTGCAGCTCTGGTGTTTAGGCACACTGCTGTGTTTTGGACACAACTGGACAGCCACTCATGTTAAACTCCTCAGATTTCAGCCACAGAAAAGAAAAACCTGACTGAAAAAAAGTCAGACGAAGGACTGGTTGTTGATTTGCTTCTTAAATAAATTAGATTTAGTCTCCACAATAGAAAAGAGTAAATGAATAAAACAATTGTGATCAACTTCTTGTGGAGATAAAGTTTCTGTGTCTTCAAAACTACACCATGTCCTTATATATATAGTCTAGGTTCAGTTAGGACTTACTTCCTTCAGGTTTTCCTGTGGAACTGAAAGAAAACTCATGAAAATAATCCAGGTGCATCCACTCATTTCTGTCAGTGTGACAACCTTCACCTTGCAGATTTCAAAGCAGAGCAGACCCTCAGTTGCAGGAACTACTTTCTACAGTCCCAACTGTAGAGCTGAGAGAATAACAGCTCCAAAATAAAAGTGAAATAACAAAGCCTATTTGCAGGAGGGAAGAAATCAGCAAGAAAATTAAACTCACCATGCTTTGGGCTGAGGATAGGAAACGGATCTCCCAACTTCCAGAAGAAATACATGAATGTCAACCACACAACACACGCAAAAAGGAGTTTCTGTCTGTGCACTAATGGAGAGGAAAAAAGGGAGTGTTTATAATAAGTTCTTCCTTTAGGGCTTTTTATAGCTTGCAACATTTCTACATTGATCTAAATGCTGCTTTGAGAACAGGTGGCCAAAGCAGGTGTCACCTGACAGAGCTACAGCTTGCAGTGTGCACCCCTGCACCTCCCACAAGGCTCCACTGTCCACATGGGACCACTCCACTGCTTCTTTCTTGTGTGACCTTGAACATGAATCTTAAATATTTCATCTTCATGGCAAAACTACATGTTTAGTATTCCCAACCTACGTCCCTAAGCTTCACACAAAAGAGTGATGAATATCAACAGCTCAAGGGTTAAGTGTCCATTAGCCCAAGGAAGAGGCCTCATACAGACAGCAGAAATGAAAAAAAAGCAGAAGTAATTCATTGAGCTTTTCTGCTTCAGGAGTGATTTATTGAGCTTCTCTGCCTCATTTCTTTTGCCCCCCAGCAGAACAACAGAGCCTTGCCAAGGGTTGCTGAGTTTGGCTGCAAGCTTAAAATTGCAAAGGAGCAAATCCCAGCAATATTACTCAGAACTGCTCAACTTCACTGCAATCTGTGAAGAAAAGCAGCATTTGCTGGGGTCATGTAAAGCATTTCCTGACTGTTCAATGAATGGTTCATTATAAAGTTCCAAAGAGAAGTTATTTGGCCAGAACAAAGCCAGGGCAAGGAAGGAGTTACAAGGATAGTGACCAAAATTATTTCTCATTTGTATACCTAGTCTCAAATCAGCAGCTCCCCTGCCACAAACCAAGTACTCACATAATCTGATATTGCTCACAACAAAGTAACCAATGTAGAAGGGCACCATGAAGACCAGGATGAGCAAAATGACACAGAGGTTCAGCTTCCAGTGAAAATATCGAGAGCTGAAATAAAGCCAAAATACTGATTAGTACGGTATCATAATACAACAAATTCCTCAAAGAAAACTGCATGTCAGTGAAATCTTTTCAACTACATCAAGCATTAAATAATATTGGCCTAGCATATGGAATATTCTGGATTTCTTTGTTTTTATTAGGGTAGGGGAGGGGGAGTTGTTTGGTTTGGGGTTTTGTATGGTTTTATGTTTAAATACAGAGGACAAGAACATGTATTTCAAACTAAACAACTATCCAGAAAACCACATGGGTTTTCATCAAATGGTGAAATGGATGGTATTTCATCAAATACTATATTTTCAATGGAGACCAATGCCAGTTGCAGCATGATTCATGTGACTGACTGTGCATATAGTTGAACAGTAAATCAAAACTAAGTATAAGCAGTAATTAGTTTTCTAATGAACAGCTGAGTCAAAAAAGAGCTAATTCATATTGAGAAGACTAAAAATATTTAATGTTGATAATTCAGCATGTTTCACTTCAGAATGAATTGTCTCATCTGCAAGACTTCGCAAAGCAAGGTTTTATAAATACATATATAGATCAACTTGATCAATACTTCTCTGACCAAATGAGAGTACTCTGACCAAATGAGAGTAGTTGAGATTCATCTTGGCTGAACTGACCTTTCACTTTACTTGACCAGAAAAATACATGTCCCATTCCCAATATTAACTCATATCCTCTTTATCCTAACTTTTTCCTAACTAATTCAGAGGCAAACATTTTCATCTATACTGAAGTCTAGCCCTTCACTGAAGCTTATAAAAGCATTCTCATCAGTGATCTCTCTGGCTACCAGCCCCACATATTAATAACATACAGAACTAACATTACCTTTCATCAGTTCTGCACTTCTTGCCTTTCAAGCCCTTTGACTGCTCCCTTATATTTGTACAATGAAATAGAACAATAACATATAGAGGCTAAATTGGGGTTTTTCTTATTCTATCTTCTCTTTCCTACTGACTTCCAAAGAAGACAGTTTTTAACATCACCTTTATGTAGCAGTCATCACCCTATTGTCAAGGGAGGATTCACCTTTGATTCACAAATCCTGTACTGTTTACACAGCTTTCACTCCACAATTAGCTTCACATCTTATTCACTGCTCCAACCACCACAGAAAAACCAGTGCTTTAAGTTTCTGTAGTCTTTAGCATCAGAAAAGTGCTCTTAGCGTGATCTGAAGCTTTACAGTACTTTATAAAAGAAAACATTTCTTTCAACTTCACAAATGGAGAAAGTCAAAAGCTAAAGCCTTGCCCTAAGGACCTAGACCAATTGTTAATAGCAATTGCATGGAAAATTGGAAGCTTATGCTACTAGTCCCAAGTTCTGTCAAATAAATGCTGCTGCACAAGCATCCTCATTGAGTTGTTGACAGTTTTTTCCCATGATTTCTCCAATCCAAGACTAATCCATTAATTTAGAAGTTAGAGTGAAGATGCTGTAGAGCACAAGGCAGTCCAGTCCCCAGTGGGCTCCCAGACTCACCTGCTGTTCAGCACCCCCAAAATCTCAAAGATGATGAGCTCAAACATGGTACAAGAGAAGGCAAAAGTCACAGAGAAGATCACCTGGACCACATACTGTCGCACCTGCAATGCAGAGAACAATCCAGAGACATCAGGCATTTACATTTCTGGAATGGCATCCTGATATCCCTCAGATAACACAACAAATCCCAAGGTATCATGGTCCACAAATGGGTCTCTTGCTTCAAGGCACCAAGCTCTTTATCTGCTTGGGAGGAAACAAAAAGCCTCTTGGAAACCAGAGGGCAAACTCATACACTAAGAGAGCTCTTTGATATTAACCTTAGATTTAAAAACAAAACCCACATCAGAAAAACTGCTAGGGTCTGAATTTGGCTTGCACTTAAACCATCTCTGACCTAGACTACATTCTCATATTCCACTATGGATAAGAGAATGGCATTTTTATCCCATCCAATCCTCACAACCAATGCAGCTGCAATGGACACATCTCATCACTGTGTTTAAAGATAACCACTGGATTTCATTTTGTCTCAAAAATTTCACTTTATACAAGGTAGGCTTACTAGGACAAAAGGCAAAACAATTCCCTCAGTTTTCTATTACCCCTGCATCTGCTCCTTATTTTTTTTTAACAGCAGCCAATATGGAAACTTTCAGTGGCCACAGAAGAACCCATTTCCTCAGATATCTAGAAGTCTTTCAAATACAAGCACAAGATGAAATTAAAATGAAAGTAACTGCAAATAAGATAAAAGGGATTAAACAGAGGAATAAAGCTAAATGCAGTTTTAAAAATATTTCTATAATTGGGAGTAATTTTTAGGATACAGACTTGTAATGAAAGGCTCCTTCTCACCTCATAATCTTTGAAGAGCTTTCTCATGAAGAAGAGCCACCCAAATCCAAAGAACAGCACCTGCAGAAGAGATGAAGCACTTAACATTTGCGTCCTGCAACTTGCCAAACACAGACCCACTGCACTGCTGACTGCAAATTAAACAAATTGAAGGAAAAGGGCTAAGCCAAAGTACCCAAGATACACAAAAGCTTAAAACTTGCTACAGTACCATGGAAAAAATGGTATTTTAAATATCCAAGTATAGCAGACATAAAAGTCTATGGCCTTAAAGAAGATCTCATCAAGACAATGGAGTTTGGTGTTCCTAAATTCTCAGAATTCCTCAGTTCCTGGCCTGCCAGAATCCTTTGCACTACTGATTCCTGTTTCACTCTTGTAACCTACAGAATTAAAGCCTATGGGTTTTTTTACAGGAAATACAGAAATGGAGGCAAAGCAAACACTTGAATGTCCACCATATGCATGTCTTCTAGGGACGAGTAAATTGCATAAAAACATCTGCTGTTTCTTGTAGACTAGAAGTGCATGTGAATTTTTTGTAGACTTCTTTACAGTACATCTGGTTAGACACTGACACATTGTGGGTGAAAGGTGGTACAAGGATCCCAAAGGTGGGGAAAAGGCAGTGCTGAATGCCTCAAACCACAATCTGGAGTTGCAGAAAGACACACGGACAAGGCAGGTGAAGCAGAAAAAGCCAGTAACACTTTGCATTTCAGTGGCTGTCAGAGCACTTCACAAAATTTGTTTTTGTTCACACTCCTGAAGGGACCAATTTAACATCACAGCTATTTTGCAGATGACTTAAATGACATAAATACAACTTGAACAAGGTGGCCAAAATTGCAATTACCTGTCTTCAGAGAGTAAAAGGAGACTGTGTTGCCAGGCCTCCCGTGGGCAGTGCCATCTATTCCTCATAAGACTGAAAGGGAGTGTAATGATTTAAAAGAACCCAAGCAAAAAGAGAATTCCAAAAATGCTCAATACTTTTTACAGAAGCAGCTTTGACCAAGGCAAAGACAAAATTCAGTATATGCTAGGCATCAAGGAATAAAGCCAGTGTATCTCCTCAGAGCACATGGAAAAGGCCAGAGCTTTCTGCCCACATTCAAAGACAAAGGAATTATCGTGGATTACCTCCCTGCACATCAGGAGTAACCACAGTGGCAAAGAGAACACACTAACATGATTTACAGACAAGGAATACCTGGAATGCTGGGCAAGAAGATCAAACACAGCTGCCTTGAAAGAACAACTGAAATAGGAATGGGGTCAAATGAGTGATTTGTAACAGCTGGCAAAACTTGTTTGAGGAGGACTTCAGACTTTAAAGTAGCTGCTAGCAAAAAGGAAAGATATTTCATAAGCCTCCTATCTACAGGTCATAAGTTAAAGAGGTATGATAAGCAAATGAGATCTACATAAACTAATTCCACATTTAACAGTCGGAAGGAGGAAAAAGGTAGAGACAAACTCTTCAAAAAGAAGTAAGAGAAAAAGATGAAGAGATGAGCAAGCACAATAATAACAGAAAATTGTACATGAAGATTAGGCTTCCCTTGTGTTAGAGACTGTACAAAAGCGTAGAAAGGTATCTTGGTAAAAGTTCACACTCCAAGACACTGCAGGTGAATGTGACATGTGAAGTCAGCAAAATCTTGAGCATTTGGCAATTAGATGCAGCGACTTGAACATTTAACTTGGTACTGTTGGAGATGATGAGAAGATTCAAAGCTGCCATCAGAAATGAAAGAAAAGCTACTAGGTAAGTTAGAGCTCAGAACTAAAAGCAAAAAAGTGGGAGGTTTAGTTCTGGGTGAATTGTTAACAGCACCAAAGCTATGCTCAAGCCACCAAGAGTGAAAAAGTATGTTGTGAGCAAAAATCAAAGCATTATCAAACAGGAAGGCATTGTTCTTGTAAGAAACGACCAAAAGCTGTCCTGAAAACTGCAGGAATTAGGGTTGTGCACTGAAATCTATATAAGACAACCACCTGCTGCTGAGAGGGGAAAGGTTCCCATTCCTCGGCTCATCCCTCATCCCTACAAAACAGAACTTTCACACCAGCTCAGAAGCTGAAATCAGATCCCCCTGTGCTCCACTCAAACCCACTTCCACCTGCTCCAACTGCCTAAGATCAGCCTTCTCAAGGAACAGCGGGAACAAACCAAGCACTCAGCAGAGACCAACAGGATAAACTGCCCTCTCTGTTCCAACCGGAGAAACTTGAATTTAAATTTAAATTTAAACGGAGCTCGGCGCGGCCCCTGAGGGCCCGCGCGCCNGGCGGGAACGGCCCCGCTGAGGGGAGGAGCAGGGCGGCCCGGTGTGAGGGGACTGGAGCGGGGAGCTCCGGGAGTCTGAGCCCTTCGGTACTCAGCGTAGGTGCCGCCCTCAAAAGCCGCGGGAAGGGCACCCGCTGCCGGCCGGGGGTCAGAAGGAGGTGTGCGAGGCACAGAAAGAAGGGCAAGGTGAACGCCGATCTCGGGGGCCCCCAGCACAGGAGTCCAGAAGAGGCCACTGAGTTAATTGGAGGGATGGACCGCCACTCCTGTGACAGAAGGCTGAGAAAATTGGGGTTGTTCAGCCTGCAAAAGAGATGGGTTTTGGGTGGCCTAATTGCAGCCTTGCAGTGTGTGAAGGGAGCCTGCGAGAAAGATGGAGGGTGACTTTGTACAAGAGCATGGAGTCACAGGCTAAGGAGGAATGGATTCAAATTGAAAGAGGGCAGGTGTAGATTAAACATAAAGAGATTCTTTACTGTGAGGGTGGTGATGCACTGGAGCAGGTTTCCCAGAGAAGCTGTGGATGCCCATCCCTGGAAGCGTTTAAGGCCAGGTTGGGTGGAGCCCTGAGCAGCCTGGTCTGGTGGGTGATGTCCCTGTCCATGACAGGGCTGTGGAACTGGATGGTCTTTAAGGTCTCTTCCAACCCAAGCCATTCTNGCCGCCGGCACCGCCCCCGCGCTCCACCAGGAAGGGGCACGGCGCGGGGAGAGGGGAGACGGAGACGGCGGGACCTCCCCGCTCCCGCCCTCGCCCTTCTCCCGGCCGGACGAGCCGCGGCGGGGCAGGGCTGTGTNTGGGTTTTGGGTGGCCTAATTGCAGCCTTGCAGTGTGTGAAGGGAGCCTGCGAGAAAGATGGAGGGTGACTTTGTACAAGAGCATGGAGTCACAGGCTAAGGAGGAATGGATTCAAATTGAAAGAGGGCAGGTGTAGATTAAACATAAAGAGATTCTTTACTGTGAGGGTGGTGATGCACTGGAGCAGGTTTCCCAGAGAAGCTGTGGATGCCCATCCCTGGAAGCGTTTAAGGCCAGGTTGGGTGGAGCCCTGAGCAGCCTGGTCTGGTGGGTGATGTCCCTGTCCATGACAGGGCTGTGGAACTGGATGGTCTTTAAGGTCTCTTCCAACCCAAGCCATTCTGTATTCTGCCATTTTACCATGCCTGTGGCTGCTCTGCAGGAGCAGGGCAGCAAAGAGTGGCTCATGGCACAGCATGACTGCTCCTGGCTCGTCTTCCCCTCTAAGGGCCCTCTCCATCCTCCCTCCATGCCAAGAACTGGGCTGCGGATGCCTTTCAGGACTTGCAATTACAATATATCAAGGAACAGGGCCAGAAGGGAAGCAAAAGTGCAGACAGGGAATTTCCTGATGGCTATCAGTGTGAGATCCAATCCTTCATGTCACAGTCATGTTCCCACTTGACCTTCGTGGCGTCTGAATCTTTTTCTTTTTTCCTCTTAAAAACACACCTTGAGGAAATGGCCTCAAGTGGCACCAGGGGAGATTTAGATTAGACATTAGGGAAAAAGAATTCATAGAAAAGATTGTGAAACGTTGGAACACACTGCACAGGGAAGTGGTGGAGTCACCATCCCTGGAAGTGTTTGAAAAACATGGATATGGCACTTGAGGACATGGTTTGATGGTGGTGCTGGGTTGGCTGTTGGACTTGATGATCTTGGAGGCCTTTTCCAACATTAATGATTCTGATTCTATGATTTTAACCATTGCCACGCAAAACTCTCTGAAATTGGCATAATAAACAGGAAGAGAAGAATCATGTTGTGAGCTCAACAAAGCACAGAGCCCCTGCTGACTGAAAATCAGGAACCTTTATTCATTACAACTCATTTCACTAGGAAAACCAATCTGTTTGGTTGTGCCGAGTCACCGGATTAGTCCCACAGTCTCTGATTGTTTGGCTTTCTGTCTTGCTCTCAGACTTCTTAGTTTGAAATTTATGTCCTTGTCTGCAGCATTGCAAAGAGAAGAAAACATTGAGCTTTCACAGAGAAATGAACTGAGGGAGCAGGTTATTGTATCTGATCTGAGGCCTTTTATTTTAGAGCTTCTGGTACCACTGCCAATTAATGCAGAGCTGAGATCAAGCCTTGCCTGTTCTGTCTTTCTGTATCTGCTGCTTAGAAACTGTTCTTACCTAATGTGATGAGATTCCTGAGTTTGGAGGGATTTGTGGTTGTTTTGTTCAGTGTTGGTAGGTTGTGGGGCAAGGTTAGCTGTTGGTTGCCTTTTAGAGACCGAGGTTAACAGGAAATCCTTTAAAAATAAGTTACACGAAGCCAAATTCTGCTCTTGTTTATAACTTGGCAACTCAACTTCCACACAAGGGTAAAAAACAAGGCAGAGTTTGGTCAGAGGTCTTAAACTTTCTTCTTTGCATGTGTTTGGAAATAGGCTTGAAACATGCCTCTGCTTAGCTGTAAATAACTTGTCCCTGGGCCTTGGGAGAAACAGGGAATGAGAATTCCTGCAGGAAAAACCCAGCCCCACACCCACCTCTCAGCCCCAGGACTTCTCCCTTGAAGACAAAAAGTGTGAAAAGAAAATGGGAAATTTATTTTGTGATGTTCCTCCTTAGTCGCTGGTGTGCATGTGTGGGTAGAAGGGTGCATGGCCCTCCACAGGGACAAAGGCAGCTTCCCAGCTGTAGTTATTCTTCCACGTACGAAAGTGAATGAAGCTATTTTATGTTCAGTTTGTAGAGAGAACCAAAATCAAGCCTTTTAAGTAAAGCATATTGAATTAAAGCATGGGGTTTGGCCAAGAGCACATTTAGAAATCACACAGGTTTCCAGAAGGTGCCATGGGACATATTTATGACAAATAGGCTCAGCTGGCAGCCAGCCACCCATTTTCTTTTCTCTTCTCTCCAGAGGTTTTCATAAACGAGAACTCTGAGGCTGGAAGTATTCCCACATCATTCTGATTTCTGCATTTCTTTTGAGTTTATCTTTGATGAGCCCAGGTGATGATGTTCACTGGCAATTCATGGATTCCCTTAGGGCTTGTCTATGACTCTTTTGCTAACTAACATGTGTGTATTGAAAAACTTACCTGAACATTTTTTTATATTACCTTTCCACCTTGGAAACCAATAAATGGCTGGTTTGCTTTCACTGCACCAAGCTGGATCTAGCAAGGCAGAGGCCAACAGTCTTTGTTTTTTTCAAAATGTTCTGTCAGTAGCTCTGTAATCACCATTTCTATTCAGTGTTGCTTCATCCCAGATCAGCAAGCTTTAAAACCCACAGGTTTTTGTTGACAGAATGTTAAAATGCAGTGCTCTGCACTTTCAGATGGATTTAAAGGCACACTTGACGCTGAAGTTAAAATATGGAAAGACCTAACCCACTATATTTCCATGGTTTTATCTGTTGACAAGCATACTCTCTTTTTTCTTTATTTTTTTTTTTATTTGTAATGCTTTTTCCAAACCAGTTACACAACATGATTCTGGCCTCAAGCAGCTTTTTTAGCTACCAAAACATCAGTTCATAGAATCATAGAACAGTTTGGGTTGGAAGGGACCTTGAAGATCATCCAGTTCCAACCCCCTGCCACGGGCAGGGACACTTTTCATCAGACCAGGCTGCTCAGAGCTCCATCCAGCCTGGCCTTGGACACTTGAACAGCTGACTCTGTGTGTGCATCGGCCTCTGCTGGTGCCTGGGGAGGTGGTGTGGCCTTTGGGACAGCCTGAACCAGCTCCACCAGAGCACCCTGGGAGGCAGAAGTGCCCCGCACGTGTCGTTCCACCACGCAGTGGCTGCACTGAGCTTTCAACTTGGGATATCCCATGGGATAGAGAGTTCAGGCTGGAAGGCATTGCCTGGCCTGACCTTCAGCTCAATATAGAGTCAGATTAGGATGCTCAATGCTTTTTCCATCCAGGCTTCATCCCCCAAGGATGAAGATCCCATCATGTCTTTGGACACCTGCTTTAGTGCTGAACCACTCTCCATTTGAACAATTTTTTTTCCTTGTCAGAGTTTTTTTTTTAGTCAAAATTTTCCTTTGGTGCTCGTTGTGATTGTTGCCTCTGGTCTTTTGCTATGCACCTCTGTAGAGAGTCTGCCTCCATCTTCCCTGGAATTCCTTCCCCTTAGGAACCTGAGCACTTTGGGCTCCCAGTGCCCTTGGCCCCCTCCTCTCCAGGCTGAACAAACCTCCTGTGTCTCTTTGTGCTGAGAGGAAAGTTTGAATTGTTGACAGATACCTAAGTCTTGCCTCTTCTACTGAAAGAGGTCAGTGCCAAGCTGGTGGCAAGGAAAGGAGTGTGTGCCAGGCCATGTCTTTGCAAGCTGACACACATTTACTTGCCATGGTTACTGCTCAGCTGTGTAAGCACATTTAGTGTTGGCAAAAAGCCTTTCCTGAGTTATGTTAAAAGGTACAGCACACACAGAGCCCAAGGAGTGGCAATGTCATTCCATTGGGGGAAAAAATAGTATTCCAATACTTCGACAAGTCCCCTGATTTCAGTACGTTTATCCAGCCCTGGCCCTCAGGAAATCTGGCACCATATACTGTTTTATCACAGCTGCCTTGGGCTTACAGGAAGGCTTTAGTGTAGTACTCATGGATGTTCCTGTCTTTACTAAACAAAACTAGGCCTAGGCTAGGATTACTTTCGGTTGTCAGCCTGAAAAGCCATTTTCTATACAAAACAGCAAACTGCCACTTTTTTTTCAGCATTGTGTGACACAGCCGCTCTTTAAATGTAAAACTGCACACTCAGTGAAGTTACTGAGCAGCAGGAGAGATGGGATTTCCCCCTTCAGTAAGTAGATTTGATGCCCACACAGACCTAGAGAGCAGAGATCCCCCAAATCTCTCCTCTCCTGCAGGGGGAGGAATCAGCACCTCACTGTGTTTCAGCACTGAGAGATTGTGGGTCTCTGTTGCGCTGAGTGGTTTAAAACAGAAGCCCAGCAATATTCTGTGTGATACAACCCTCTCCCACGTGCCTTGCAAGGACCTTAAAACTGTCAGAGCTCCACCAACCTGAACCAAGTGCTCCAGGAGCTGCCTTATTTAAGCTCAAATGCTGCCCCAGGGTGGATGCTGGGGATGGAGAAGAGGGGTCCATGTCACCACACTGTCACCACAGCTTCACACATGGCCTTGGCTAAGGTGGGAGAGATGGGTGAGGGAATCAATAAAGTCTTTTTTACCCATGGCAAATCCACATCCATGTTAATGTTGTCAGTGCAGTGCAGTGTTCACATTTCCAAACTACTGCCCTTCTGGTCGAGGAGTCATATATTACCCAAGTTAGCAGTTCTGCCAAGAAATAACAAGGATACCATGCATTTCAGCAGTGCTTTTCATCAGATCATTCCTACTTACTTTACAAACAGAATTAAGGAAGCCTCACAACATCCCTGTGAGGTAGGTGGAAATTCTTACACCCATTTTACAGGTGGAGAAAACAGGCACTGAGAGGTAAAGTGATTATCACAGCAAGTCAGAAGCAGAGCTGGAAATAAATCTAAGATTATTATCCTAGGTCCACTGCTCTAGACACTAGAGAACACCAACCCCCACATGCTATTGTAAGCTAAGAGACTACCTTGCTCTTCTACTTTCACCTCCTTTGGTGATTTTGACACTTGCATCTTATGCTCCTTGCAGAGAGCCATGTGATCAGTTAGTAATTTATTTGCACAGGGAGCCAAGGGGGTAAACACACCTTTAAATGATCCAGGCGTGGCTCTAATTGTCCAGTGATTTCCCCCTTCCCAAAGAAGTAATTTTGCCCATTCATCATATGTATCTCTATGTTTTGCTAAATTATTTTTTGAGTGGAATCATACACAGCTCTGAGGCTGTTATGCAACTTCACTAGGAATTTCTTGAATAAACTATTAGGTTTGTCTCATTGAGAGGGAATAAAACACATTTATGTGCTATCACATCCAGGAACAGCAACAATCCTTTGCTCATCTGTAGGGCCTTCCATCCAAGGACCTCCCTTTCCATAGCTAACACAACATGTCAGGCCTCACATCATCATTGTAAGGTAGCAAATGATTCCCAATTGCACAAGAAGGAAGAGTGACTTGCTGACAGTCCCACAGCGATTTCCTTGCAGAGATGAGGCTGAGTGCCAGAAGAGCAGGCTGTTCCCTGCCCCTTTACAGAGCAGCACTGTCCTGATGCCATGGCCCGTGCTTGGTGGCTACAGATTCACTGCCAGCTGGGCAGAGTACTTGAAAACTGGCTTTAAAAAAAATAAATCAAGCAGCAGTTGAGTGGATGCAGGAGGAAAACGCCAGCTTCTCCTTGTACTGTTGGGACCCGGAGAAAGAAAGGAGGATTCCTGTGGCAGCTGTGAGAGAACTGCAGTGTCCATGGAGTACACTGCACATGGTGCATTCTATGGAGGCTCTCCAGTGGAAAAGGACATAATTAACATGTGGTGGTTAAAGAGTGCCCCACCTGACAGCCGTGTTGTGAACCATGTACTCCTGATGAACAAGCACTCATCTTTAAGCAGCCCTGTAGTCTAATAAATGTACGAAGGTCAGAGATCAGGAGTGGAATTGTCAAGGAACCAGAAGTCAGCAGGGGTGGGTATGATTCAGCCAGTCCAGTATCCTGGTATCTGGAAGGGTCAGATGCTCTGATGCAGATACCTCACACTAAACTATACAACTATGAGGTTGTGGTTTTTACCTGCAGGAAAGTTGTTTCCAACCCCACTCAACAAGTGGTCTGGTTGATGCTTAGAATCATTCAAACTCTCTTATCGCTTTCTGTGGAGAAAATAAAATAGATCTCGTCTAATATAAGTGTGGTGATTGTGTTGTTCATCTGGATGTTAGCCCTTTCTTTAGTCTTAGTATCTTGAGCTGGGCACAGTGGACTCTTCCTGCTGAAAAGCATTCTCTTTCCTCAGTTGTGGTAACTGTTCTCCTGTTTCTGTATTAAGAGAGTGGATAAATGGTAGCCTCCAGGCTCTCTCTCTGCATGTGTTGCTTTGCCATATTCCTTCCCAAAACTGAGGAGGGACCTTCCAGTCTTCCTTCGCAAGGAAGGACACCCTAACAGCCCTTGTCTAAGGAATAAAGGTTTTGACCTCAGGCTGCAAACCTTGGGAAAACACATAGGCCCAAGAGGAGCAAAAAAAAAAAGAAAAAAAAAAAAAACATGGCACCTCTGTGGTGCTGAGGAATCCCAATGCACCCTACAAACTTTCTACATATGTACAACTCAACGTCACTCGGCAGTGAAGTCTGGCCACCTTCGTGGCTGCATGGCAGGCAGGGAACTCCACCGAAGGGGTGGGATCAGGAGCCACAGGACTGACTGTACTGGGGCTGGGACAGGGCCCAAACCCACCCAGAGCTCTCACAGACACCCGTTTGCCTTCCCTGGGCTTTGAGTCAGACCTGCCACAATGGGAGGCCGCAGGGGGTCTTTTCTAGCTGATGGCGGAGATGAGTTTTATGCATTGTGCCAAAGACCTTTTTTTCCCCTGACCTGGATTAGAGCCTGCTCTGGGAACAATGGGATGGGCTGCAGCCCAGCAGAAAGAATTTGCTGAGATGGCAGGGTCTGAGGTTTGCAGAGCAGAGCAGAGCAGAGTGCATACCTGCACTTTTTTGGCATGAGGCTCAGTTTTGGGGGGACCTAGCTGTTAACCTGAAGCTTTTGAACGCATTGCTGCACTGTCCCAGCCAAGAGTTGCTGCTGTAGTCCTAAAATTAGAAATCTATATTAGACATCTAAACATTTGCAAGCACATCATTTTCTGCCTTCTGTAAAAAAAGATTTTTCTGAGTCTCTGAGAGTTCTGTACAGACCTGTTGGCACAAAAGGTCTAAATCATCTTTTGAAAGGCCTTGTCTTACTTGAGCAAGACTTTGGCATTTAATGGAGAAGTAGCCCACTGAATGGCTCCAGTCTGC
This sequence comes from Drymodes brunneopygia, assembly GCA_013400955.1. NCBI lineage: Eukaryota > Metazoa > Chordata > Aves > Passeriformes > Petroicidae > Drymodes > Drymodes brunneopygia. Next base: position 1,235,175 of record VZTZ01046665.1, read on the forward strand.
CAAATTAAAAACAAAGGCTGTCAAAAGACTTCTACCATATCAATCTTTTCAAACTTGACCAACCAGTTTTGTATTTAGAGGTTTAAAAAGTCACATGGTTACCCAGACCCCTGGTTTAGGTTCACAGGTGCCTTCAGGACTCTGTACCTGAGATTTGCTGAGTGCCTGGGAGCCTGGAAGCTCCAGGAACTGAACACTTGTCAGGATCATTCCATGAAGGCTTGTGTTTGGTTTCATGCTCTGGGGGCTGTAGCTGTCCCCTCCTTTCTCAGAAGATTTTTCCCTCTTGCTTGGCTAAATCTAGTTTTCAGGTCTTTAAGTCACAAGGCTACAAGTAAAAAATATCACTTGAATTTATTCTTTCCAGTATTCTGAACTAGTCTCAGGGCTGGATGACCCTCTTGGGAACAAATAATCCTCTCTGGGCATCTGCTAAGTCTTAGTAGAGAGCTACTGTTCACCTTGCCCACTGTCAATGTCACTTGAAGAGCAGAAATATTTTTGACCGGAGAAAATATTTTTACCTAACACAGAGAAATTTGGAACATTTTTGCCTTTATTTTCTGAATAAAGAAGGGAAGTTGGGCTTAGTATTTCAGTGTGTTGATGCTAAGCATAGAATTCACTTTGTGAATTAAATAACTGCAATTCCATGCCAACAGCAAAGGGGAGATCTGCTCAGTGAGCCATAGGAGGAAACAGAAAGACTAGATAGAGTTGTTGATCAGTCTTTCCTCTCACTGGCTGAAGGACAGATCCCCCCATGTTCCTAGAGAAATACGGAACACAAAGCTTTCAGTAAATATGATCACAGTGGCAACATTTGGGTATCACTGCCATGTTAGGTTTTAAAGTACATCAGTTATGTGTACAGTGTAGATATTACTGTAAGGAGTGAGCTGGCATGTGGAAACAGGGAAATACAGGGACATATGGGGCAAATAAGGCACAGTTACCATGGTAGTACCTTTCCAGTTGAGAATCATAAAAGGAAATAATATTCAAGTGGCCATTTTAGCACTTCGCTTAAAAATATCTTTTGATTCTTTCTCTATCTCTCCTTTTCTCTTCAACCTTTTCCTTTTCATGTGCTCCCCACATCCTGTACCTTCATACAGTCAAATCATCTGACCTGGCCCGGCTGCTGGCTTTACTTAGCCTGCTCAGGGGTCTCATATCAGCAGCAAGTTCAGCATGTGCTGAAGGCCCTTCCACTTCATCTCTCACCACCTCCTCTTCTCCTTTCTTTGCCCCTGGCTCTTCCTGAGGCCCTGCCTGCTCCTCCTCTTGTTCCTCCTCCTCCTCTGCTCGTACCTTCTCCTCTTCTGGTTCCTTTGCTTGCGCATACGATGGCAACCTCTCATCGAATGCCCTGGAGAGATCTTCCAAGGGTCCCATCCCAATCTTCTCCTCAAACTCATTGTAGGCTGATGGGAGGGGGCTGGGCTCAACCCCTACTTCTGTGAGAGGGAAATAGTGGGACACCGGCTTCTCTTCTTCCAGCAGCTTGTAGCCTTTGGCCTTTGGGATGGAGGGGACTGTGATGGCATGGAGGGGCTTCTCCGGGACCTCTCCGAGCTGCTCCTCTGCTGGTCTTCTCAGAGCCCTCCGGATTCTCTTCAAGATCAAGTGACTGATCTCCACCAGGTTGAGGAAGAGGGATACAGAGGCCACCACCAGCATGAACATAATGAAGATGGTCTTCTCCGTGGGCCTGGAGACGAAACAGTCCACAAGATTGGGACAGGGCCACCGCCCACAGCGGTAAAGGGGGAGAATTCGGAAGCCATACAGGAAGTACTGACCTACTATGAATCCCACCTCAAAGAGGGTTTTGAAAATGATGTGGAAGATGTACGTTCTCAGGAGAGTACCTTCCAGGCGAAATTTCTTGGTTCCATCAGGGTTGTTGCCTTTGTTTTGATTTGGAGCCAGGGGCAGCTTCTCTTCATCCACCTCAGCTTGCTGGCGCCTCTCAGCTTCCTCCCTCTCTTTCCTCTTCTCCTCCATGCGGACGTGGTGCACGGCATGCCCGAAGTACATTAGTGAAGGCGTGGATACAAAAATGATCTGCAGGACCCAGAGCCGGATGTGGGAGATGGGGAAGGCCTCATCGTAGCAGACGTTCTCACAACCAGGTTGCTGGGTGTTGCACACAAAGTCTGACTGCTCGTCTCCCCACACGAGCTCGGCAGCCGTGCCCAGGATCAGGATGCGGAAAATGAAGAGCACTGTGAGCCAAACTCTCCCGATGACAGTGGATTGCTCGTTCACCTGCTCTAAAATGTTCCCCAAGAAACTCCAGTCACCCATTTCTTACTGTCTAAGGGAAGAAAAAACAAAGAGAAAGACCACAAATTATGCTAAATTTTACGGATTTCAGGTTTTCCCGCTGGTGTCTTTTGTTGCTTTCAATCAGCATTTCCCTAATATGCTTTGAGAACAGAAAGGCGGTTGCCTGCTTGCTGATTTGCCTGTTCACAGTGATTTATTAGCAGGAGAAAGGCTGGGAAGCCAGAGCAAGCTGCCTGCTAAATTCTTTCTTCCATGGCTCTAAATGGGCAATTACTTTTCAGCCAGGGAGTATATTTATCTCCTTTTGCAGGTGAGAGTCTTCTGCGGTGCCTTGTAGGCTCAGTTCTGTGAGTCTGCTTAGATTTCGTACACGTACAAGCACTCACCAGCAATAGAGAGGAACAGATTTATCAGCAGGCAGCTGCAGTGGTTAGAAGAGAGAGTGAAGCTTTCAAGCACACAAGGCTCTTCTGTACCAGAACCCCTCACGGGTCAAACAGATCTCAAATTTGCACCCATCTTGCACCTACACAAACCTGAATTCTCTCTAGGCTGCAAATGTCAATTCTGCTTTAGCAATCACTCTGTTAGGTGAGAACAGCAATTGCAACGCCATTACTATGTTAGTAATGCTGTATAAGCTTAATAAGTGCTATATAGATTAGTTTTGCTATGTAGAATATGTTATGTGCAATATAATTACTTGGTGCTATTGGGGCTATTCTTTGCATCCCCTTCTGAAGTCAGCTGCCACACTGAGAGTGGAACCAACCAGGGGAAAACACCAAGGTCTCTAACTGGGACCTAAAATACGATTTGCTGTCTCTAAAATGTCAGTGCCACTATCTCAGGCTAACACAGAGCTGGAAGCCAGCTGCAGATATACTATTGGAAAGCTAAGAAAGTCATCCATTTTCAAGTGATGCAAGGCAAATATTACATCTGTCATTACTTTTGCATGATAAGAAATTACTCCTAGGTCAGGGCTCCATTCTGCATATCCTGAACTTCCCACTACATAATTTCAGGCAAGGGAAGATTTATGAATGAGGGAAATAGAGATGAAAGTTGTTTTGTATGGGTTGATTTAACACATCACAGCAGTCTGAAGTCTCTGAGGAATGCAGAATATTACAGTGGCCCAGAAAGACAGACTTGTAGAGCATGACAAGTGAAACATTATTCATAAAATAGCTGTTCACAGGGATCTAGAAGTTCATCTCTTAGATACTAACTCCATCTATAGCTCCCTAAATGCAGACACGTACACAAGCACTGGGGAAAGGAAGGTACAGTCAACAGCATGGAAATCTGAGTATCTAAACTTCCCTCCTCCTTCAGATACCACTGGGATATATTTGTGATGCCATATGTTATGACACACCAACGCATACCAGTCTGTTTCAACTACTCTGTGTACGTGGTCACACATAGACAAACACGCAAAATATTGAGGATTCTGTGGCTCAGGGGAATTTCACAGACTTTCAATAAAAAAAAAAGCTTATGAAGGCATTTTGCTAAAGCAAGATGGACTCATATTCCTTGCCTTCAAACCTCACAACATTTTTAGCCTGGACACCCATGTTAGAAAATGAAGAACAGAACACAGTTCCTTCAGCTTGCACAAACACCTCGCATACATAAGCGGCAAACATATAATTTAATCACCAAGGAAAATTGCTACTTTCCCAGCCATTAAAGTCGTGTAAAGAAGTGTGTTAATGTCAATGCTTACATTAACAAGTCTAGCAGAAGATTATGCTGTTTACATACATTATCTAAACTGATTTAAACATCCTCTTTCCGCAAATTCACGGAGCAAAGTACACCCGACAGTTACCAATCGTGCAACTCTGTAAAAAGCGTGACTACACACAGCACAAGCTTCATTGCCCCCCAGGCACCTCGGTTAACTCCATCCCTTTCTTTCCCTGTGAGTCACACTGATATCTACGCTACCATTTGAGCATTTCCACTGCAGCACGCAGGAGCCACATTCTAGGTGTGATAAACCTTATCACACTCAAAATGCACTGCACAAGAGAAGGGAGAATGTTTCCTGTCTAACTCCATCACACGTCTTGCTGCATTTGGCTAAGCCCTCCCTGAGATCACTTCCAACTGGCCACGTTCTTCACAACTCTGCCATGCCCATCCCCTCTGTTTTCTGCAAGGGAAGTGGTTCGAGGTTGCTCAGTTGGTTCAACTGCAAGCAACGATATTGGGTGGACGGGTGGCACAACCAGTTCGAACGTCTGGGATTCCACCTGCAAGCAGTCAGCCCCTCCAGCCTCGAAAAAAGGGGTGAGCGAGGTATTTAGGCTTTTCCCTGAAACTGCCTGTCATGAGGAAAGAGCAGGACTCCGCCTGAGCCCGCTCAGAGTCAACAGACCAGTGTTCTGCTGGCTGCAGATCCCCACCCTGCGCTCCCAGACGTCGCAACCTGCGCACGCTACCGGCGAAAGAGACTCAATAGGTTAAGGATGTTGAGCAAGCAACTTGCCGCTGTGAGAGGCTCCACCGAAGAAATGTGTCCCCCTCCTCTCTTGGCACTCTGCAGGGAAGAGTGAACTTTTGTCTCTCTTCTTCCCTACCCTAAAAGCCCCAATCTTGTCGCACGACTGAGCAGATATGACTGAATTGGCTCTGATGGTGGGTTTTAGTTGCCCTGCAATATTTAAGCTCCGAGCCAGACGGCTTTATGAAGTGAGTGACAGTCAGTGACGTGGGGAACAATGGGGAGAAAAAAATAGAGAGAGAGGCAGAGACACAGAGAGGAGAGTCCACTGAACATGAAAAAGCAGAGGGGGGAGAGGAACAGGCGACAGGCAGTGAAAACCTAATACATGCACAAATGGGAGTTTGCTCAGTTAAGCAGGGACCAAAGCATCTCTGCAATTCCACTGTGGTTCAGCACAGCTCTGTGCCCACACTCGCTGCTCTCTAGGTGTTGTGGTGTGGCAGGTGAAAAGGGAACGTCAACATCTCTTGATAGTGGCAGTGTTAATTTAATTAATTTGTCACCCTACACCCAGCCCTGACAGACAAGTTGCATTACTGATTTTCAGGCAGCTGCTGAAGTACTGGGCTTGTATTTGGCATTGTCAGATACTTTGGTCTGCTCTTTAACATCTTTTACCTTGAAAAAGCAGCAGAATGAGAAAATATCAGTCAATATTAATCAAAGCTGAGAAAGACCAATTTTACAACCTTACCTCTAAGTGTTTCAGCTCTGCTTAGTTTTTCCTCCAAATGCATCTTGCATGTGCACATGCATCAAAAATGTCTAAACCAAACTGTTTTGTTAAGGAGCATAGCTGAATTCCAGCAGCCCAGCACACAGGAATGTTACCCCAGGCACACTCGCCTACCCCCAGCCACCTGCAAAAATGCTGGAGAGGCCACAGAAAAGAGGAATCACAGTGCCCTGAGAGTCTTAATTAAAGATCAAAGGCTATAACCTTACTCTGAGGTATGGTTTTTGTGGTCTCTCTGGAGGAATTGCTCAGAATGTGCTCTTGCTGCTCAGCTCTGAAGAAAAAGAGGATTACTAGAAGCAAGATTTGCTAAGCAACGATACAGATGCCAGGCTCATAAAGTGGTGAAGCAGCAAGTAGCTCTCCTCTCTCTTTATGCAAACTGAACATCGAATTTAATTTCTCAGAATTGCACTGGGAGACACTCTGTCTCCAGAAAAGCTGTCATTTGAATGAGATATTAAAACACAATGGCCCACAAAAACTTGTACCTTCAAACCAATGGTTTCAGGCCACCCTTCAGTGTTTCTGGCCATTTGTGTCCATGTGAGTTCAGAGCCTCATCTCAGCAGTTGTCTTCCCAAACAGCTTTCAGGCTGATTTGCAGAGCCTCAAGGTCCAAAGCACAGCTGGAAGCAGAGATGATGCTTTTCAAAGTGGATTTCAAAAGAGCTAAAGAGTAAGTGAGAGCTGAAAAAGAATCATCTTTTTCAAGAGGAACCAATCTGAAGACAGAAATGAAAAATCACCCCCGATGCATGTAGTTGGACTGAAAGTCATATTCTGAACACCTTAAGAAATCACTCTCTTAAATAGGGAAGCAGTAGCAGAACATTTTTCAGCCAATGCTACATAAAGCATGGGAACAGTGTTCTGGAGAGAGGACACACAGTGGAGAATTCACAAGTCCCAAGAACACAAAGTGAGTAAGAAAAGGCATGGTTGGATCAATGAGAGGAATAAGGACAGTGAGGAGGAGGAAGGAACACCTTTGTTGCTTTGTTTTGCTAGGTACTGCTGAGATAAACTAGTGCCAATACATGAGTGAGTGGTCATCACTGCCACTCTCAACCCCTCTCTGGGAAGCAGTAGGAGAGGGAGGACTGAAGGGTACCACCAGCGCCCAGCACTTTTAGAGAGTGCCTGGAGGCTGGTGCATCATAGAGGTGGTTCAGACATTAAACTGCCTGTTCCTTTTCAGACCAAAACTGTCTTTTTGGAAAACTCAGCTCTAGCTGAATGTGCACACCCCTTTCAAGGCCTTTCCTCTCTAATATAATGAGCCAAACCCCAAATCTGCTATGTAACTACATGGCTGTAGTCCATCTCTAAATTACATCCAGCTACTGCCAGAGACCTTTCTCATTAACCTTCTATCTGCCTTTTGCAAACACTATCCAAATATCAAACACTTTCTGACAAGTTGCAGAACAGCTTGCAGTATGCAGCTGATGCAGAAATGATATTCAAGTCTGTGATTATTAGGTCTATGTTACCTTCATCCAAATGATCAGGCTGGCTTTCTTTGGTATCACAGAGTGCAGGGCCTTTAGCATGGGCCACACCAAGTTTGCAGGACATTCCTGCTTTGTTGAAAACCACACAGTCCCTTCATCTGGAGGCCTTTTATGAAGGCACCACTGAGCTCTGGGTCAGGTTCTCCAGCTCACTAGGGCCTCCTTCCTCTGAAGAAAAGGGTCTCAATGAAGATGAAGCTGGGCAGTGAGGAATTCCTCTTGTACTGTGGCTGTACAGGGAAGTGATTGTTTGAGGTTGGCGTGAAGAGGAGAAGGCAGAGCATGAGAAAAGCAAGAAAGAGACTTGATTCTCTTAGGCACCAGGGTAATGCTGGAAGTCAGGGCTACCTTTGGAGCATGAAAGCAGGGGCTGTGAAGGAAAGGAGGAGAGACCATGAAAGCAAAGGTCGAGAAGACTGGACCTCACATGCTGCATGTGACAATCACTGAGCCTGCAAAAGAGCTGCAGCACTGACAGTGCCTGTCTGAGAAGGGCAAGCACTTCCCACCTGTGTACCTGGCTCAGTATTTATGATCTCATTAGGCAACGTGTTGGTGTGCTGAGTACTTTCATTCCCCAAAAACAGTGCTAAAAATAGTAGCCACTAGTGAAAGTAACACTCTTTTCCTTGCTTTTGGGACTTTTCTTGCCTTCAAAAAGTCATGGGCATCTCCTGCACTTTTAAAATACTCCTTTCTTTGGAAAGAAGTTTGCTTCGCTGCTGACTTCTCAGCCTTTATGTGCTTTGAGGCCAGTGGCTGAGCTTCTGTGCCTGGCACCACTGAGTCTGTGAAGTCTCCACTGCAACTCAGCCTTTTGCTCAGAGACTGCGAGGTCACTTGGGGAATGTGGGATTTTTCATTCCAAACGGATTTCCAACACAGACATGATGTCAGGACAAGGCAGGGCCATGCTATTGAACAGCTCTGTTCATGCATGATAGCAGATTGTGCAATTATATAGCGCACAACCCTGGATAACGATACCCCTCCCTCAAACAAAGTTATCTTCTGGGGATCTGCTTAGCTAGAAAGTGGCACACGCTTCCTGTTCTTCTGCTGAGCACACAAACCTCTCACCCGTGGCTGAGGCTGGACACTGGGCACATTCAGCCTCCCTACAAGAAGCTGGGATACTCACCCAGCACTCTGCCAGACTCACCCAGCTCTCTAGGCAACACATGTCCTTGTCCATCCCCGAGCCAAAGTGATCCATCCTCTGATCACCAGGATCAGTCTCCCAGATTTTATCATCTCTCTGCCACCTACTGGTCTCAGGAATCATGTAAGTGTAGCCAGCCCTGGACACCTCTTTAAGCAGACCTTACCATGTCCCTGCAAGCCTAGCAATGTCACTGCCTACATTTTTAGGACCAGGCTCTCAGATTTTTTCCAGGGCTCTCTCCAGGCACTGGTAGATGTGAATTGCTGGGGAATATATTTTGCTAGGGAGCTGCAAGCAAACCATAAAGAAAAGAGGGAGGAAGATATAAAGGATCAAGGAGGGAGAAAATTGAGGAAGTATGTAACAGGAGGGCAGGAACAGAAGAGGTGAAGATAAGGCTGGGTTGTGCTGAGCCTCAAGTGGAGGATGAATACTTATGGGAAACATGTTTTTAATTTAAGGGATGGAACCAAACTAGACAATTAATAAAGATAAGCAGGGCAAAAGTGGAATGTCTTTCAATATCTGTTAAATGCAGTTCTTCTCTGAAAATTACTGTTCCAGGAGGACCTGGGGAATTACAGGCCAGTCAGCCTAACTGTGATACCTAGAGAGATACTGGAACCAATTATGAAACAATCAATTTATAAGCAGCTAAAGGACAATAAGCTGATAAGAAACAACCAGCAGGGAATTTTGAAGAACAAATCATGTCAAGCCAAGCTAATTTCCTTCTTTGACTAACAGGCCTGGTAGATGGGGAGGAAATGGGAGGTGTGAAATACGTTGACTTTGGTGGATATTTAGAAAAAAATCTAGATTACAGGCTCCCAGGGCAGCCAGCAAAGTCACTGTGCAGAGGGTACACAGGTTGAAGTACCATAATCAAGGGTAATTATCAGGGCTTCACTTTTCCAGCTGGGAGAATGGTGTCCCTGAAGTTCTGCCTCCAGGGCTGCTCAGTATTTCCTTGAGTGACCTGCACAACAGGCTAGAGGACAAAACAAGGAGGATGACAGCTGGGCTGGGGGTCATCAAGGCAGGGGGCTGCAGTGATTGGAATCTGAGAGGAATGTGAGACACTGGGGAGCTGGGCTGCCTCTGCAGAGGTGACTGCACCAAGATCCAGCTCAGCAAAGGTGGCTGCACAGGCACCAAGTGTGCTGCTCTGAACTAAATTGTGACCAGTCCAGCAGAGAGAGCTGGGCTGGGACCCAATGTGTGTCTGCTAAGTGAGATCCCCACAGAAGACAAATCTCATTCTGAGGTGCTTTAATGTGGATTTTGTGTGTGAGGCAGCGGAAGCAATTATTTTGTGCATTTACTTGATAGTGCTGTGCTCCCTGCAGGAACAGTGTGTCCACTCCCAGGCACTACATTTTACAGGAGATGTAGACAAGTTGGAGAGAGTCCAAAAAAGAACAGCAAAATGATAAGAGAGGTGAAAAAAAAAGCCCATGACTTATAAGGAATGGATAAAATAATTGAGTTTGTTTTCTCTAGGAAAAGAACAACAGGAGGGAAGGCATGATAACAGTCTTCCAGCACATAAACATTTGTTATAATGGGTGGAGAGACTAAACAGTTGTCCCCTACATTCACCAAAAGTAGAAGAGGAAATAATCAGCTTAATTTGCAATAAAAATGATATAGCTAAACATTAGAAAAACACTTTGCAATGGCAAGAACAGCAAAGCACGGCAGCACACTGCTTGGGGAGGCTGTAGAATCACAGGAGGTTTTTATGAAGAGGTAAACAAACATCTGTTAAGGATGATCTTACCTCAGAAGCAGAAAAACAAGCAGGGGGAGAGGGAGGCATTCTGAGGTCTTTGGCTCTATGGGTTTGTGTAGGGCCAAAGACCTGGAGAAATCTCAGGGAAATATTTTCAGTTGGAAAAAAAAAAAAGGTATCTCGCCACCAGTTGTGAAACCCAGCCTGGACACTGCGGGTTGTCTGCACCAGCCAGTGCAATGCTGACCTGGGGGGACACCAGCTCAGGGCTGGCTGTGTCAGCAAGGAATTCCACTTGAGTTAATTATCTCCTCTGGAGTGGGGCTAATTAGCCGGGGCGGTGTGAAGCACTGGTGGTGCTGCACTGCTGAGCCCAGGTATCTGCAGCTGCCCTGCGAGGAGGGCTGTCCCCAGGGAGCCTTCAGGGGAGTGTTCTTTGCCTCCAGCGCTGCCTCGGAACGTGCTGCAGATTTAGAGGTGTTTGCTCCCCATTTCAACCAATCTGCTCTGTTTTCTCGCCTAGCCCAGCGAGGGCATTTCCCAGAGGCGCTGATATTGCGGGGGGCGGCAGGAAAGGATGACCACGCACCTTGTCCCGGTGCAATTTTTGAAGCAGCATCAGCGGAGCAGCCGGAGGAGCAGGCAGTGGCTCCCGCATCCCGAGCCGCTAGCGGGCGGTGTGTTCTCATCCATGCGCCGGCATCCAGGGATGCTGCGGGTGACAAACAGCGGCACGGACACGCCGTGCCTTCTCTTGCCTGCACCCGACCCTTCTCCTCGCTCATTCCTTAAACTGCTTCTGCAGCTACAAAACTAAGCACGACAAACGCAGGAAAGTTGTGGTGATGCTGTAAAGCCTACTCTGAATACGATTTTTTACAGTACTTTTACAGTGGTTAAATAGATGGAGTTAAACTGACATGAAGATCATTGTGATGTCTCCAATTTTACCTACAGACTTCGTTGACAAAGCATGTTTTTCACTAGTAAAACCTGTTATTTTCACCTGGACCTGCATCCCTTTTCCAGCAAATATTTCACAGGTATACCAGCTGACCTGCATGATTTTAACAATAACATGGTTAATAATAGAAGCTTCACTAAAAGGATATCAATAATAAAAATTCACTAAAGGTAAAAAGAACAAGTAAGGCAAAAAAGATGAATTCTTGTGTGTCATAGGTAGGTGCTGTGCTCCTGCAGCAGCAGGGCCAGGAAGAGCAGAGTACTCCTTTAGACACATAATTTCATGGATCAGCATAATTTCACTTAAAACCTGAGCAGACTACTTCTAGAAGCACAGACCTTTGCAAGAGTGTGTGGGTTAGAAATTCTAAGTTTTTAGAGCATCTGCAGTGGCATTTCTGAAGAGCAGCACTGGGACAGGGCCCAGAGCTCGCAGGCAAATTGTTAAATGTGCATTATGGAGCAGCATACACAAAATGCCTTTCCCTAGGTCCCCTTCTAACCTTCTATTACCTGTCCCTTTCTCTGCCTCCTGCCTAAAACTTGCTCCCTGGTCACAGAGGTGGAGCACATCACTGAGAAGATATAAAAATACAGGCATGCTGCATACTGAAGTGGTCCATGGACTCAAATTTCTCTCAGCATGTTTTTGAGGTTATGGCCCTTCCAGCAGAGCTGAGATGCTCAGGAGAGGAGCAGAGGAGCTGCTATCAGGAGCTGTGAGGTATCAGGCCAGTCAGGGAACATGTTGCTTACAGCCAATCTGGACTATGTGAAGTGGATCCAGGGAAAGCAGTGACAAGTACCTGATAATACTTCTGGTAATAATTAATTGCTCCAGGCCTGCCAGTAAAAGGGGAGCTAATAATATCTCCCAGCCTCTTGAGGGGGATCTCCATATGTTTGTTTTATCAAGACTTTTTGTACAATCTCTTAACATTCCCAGGCACAAGGAGCTGGAAGGGACAAAGCTTCTGAAAGATGGGAACAAGTCTGTGTGTCTGGAAGCATCCCGTGTTACCTCACTGTCCATGGGGGTTTTTTGCCTTCCAATTTTTGCTGGGGGCTCATTCCCTACTCCTTTCTCACTTCTTCTGGGCTCCTCTCACACCACCAGGGCCTGCCTTGCTGAGTGGTAGGCTCAGGGCTCTCAGGAGTGTTGTCACCACCCACTCTCCACCTTTATCTCCCTGCCTTCATTTCCACACCACAGAATGACACAATGGAGGTGCACTCTGCATGCAAAGTGTGGAGGTGGCCCAGGAGAGCTCACCAGGGCAGGGATGGGGGTGGCAAAGCAGGCCATTATCTGTTCTCCCCATCCCAAGAGATGTGCAATACCTGCTGTGCACTTTGGCTGACCTCAGCTTCCCATTTCCCACAGCAGAGCGTGTTCCCAGCCTCTCTGGGGAGGACATCCGTGGGGATGGTTCCTGTTTCCCTGCCCTTTCAGTCTTCCTGAGCCTGATATGATTGTTTCTTTGGGCACAGAGTAAAAGATGCCAGCAAGGAACGGAAGCCTCTCATTCCTCAGCAATTTATTAAGAAGTAAAGGAGGTTATTGAACTTGGAAGCTGTTGAGCCAGTCATTCTCTTTTCCTCATCAAGAAGATAACTTGTCCATAGATAAATCATTCCTGCAGAGGTGTTCAGCATTCACTGAGGCAATCTGGCTTCAAACTAATAAACAGCCAGATGGAGGGAGTCAAGGATTATCTATGTACAGACCTGCCAGAAAACATAGGTGGGAGAGCCAAAGGGCTTCTGCAGTTTAGGGAGGCCTGGAGAGTTTTTTCTTCATTATTTCCAGCAAAATCAATTGCTTGTAGCCCTGTTACTTCTCAGTGAATGTGATATTCTTAGGAGGAATATGGTTTAAAGCACATCAGGATCCTTTAAAAAGAAGCATTAAGATTCTTTGGGGGTCTCCTGTCCTGTGTAAAACCTGGCAGAATTTTCAAGAACTATTTCTATGGCAAACTTGTAAATCCCACATGGGCACAGCAACTGTTGGAATACTCTCCCACATGCCCTGTGCAATTCTTGCCCGGCTGATAAACACCATCCCAGAGAATGCAGCTATTCCAGGTAGTTCCTCAGCAAAACATAGGCATGTATTTTAATGGGCTATGTCTCTCCAGTCCCCAAAGCTCTGAAGCAAGGACATGAGCTCTGATATTTCTGTTTGCCCCCCTGCTTTGGCCCAGGGGGCAGCAGGTTTGGTGGGCTTCTACTCCCCCTGAGCAGTGCTGAGTTTATGCAGCTGCAGCCCTGACTCTGCTTTTCACTCTGCCCTCCTTTTCAGAAACACAATCTAGAAGTCAAGTCCATTCCAGTACATCCTCTTCAGCTGCCTGCAGTTGTGGCATTCCTTTCCAGTTTGTATTCATCAAGGCTTTGCCTGCCCAGGGGACTACAGCTGTAAGACATTGGAATAAGTGCTGGAATGGTTTGCAAGACAATGTTGAAATCAATAGGTATTTCAGACAGACTGAGTGGGGCAAAAATAAAAATACTTGCTAGCTTGTTTGTGACTTTGAATCACAATTTCCTAGTTGTCAGTATTCAATAGTTGTGAGTTGGTGCTCCAGTAACAGGATTGATGATTTGAATGGATAACCAAGAAGCACTGGAATGTGGCTGGTTACTCAAGCACTCACCAAAGAAAAAAATAAATCTATTATTGCTTAGTTCAACACACAGTGATGTTGCTGACTCAAAAACAGCCTTAGGGATTTTTAAATGTTCTTAACAGCTTCCTCATTTGGCAAACCTTAAATCCAAATTGAACAAAACTCGTTTTTCCCTTATCTGGATGGGTAAAGTGATGGCAGAAATGAGAGGCTGGAAGCAGATTCACTGATCCCCAGCTCACTCCAGTCTTAGATGAAAGCAGGGGAAAGTCCAAACTGGTAATGCAATGATTGGAAAGATAGGTTGCTTTAAAAATTCCTATTTCCCACACTGAGTAGAATTCTGGGTTAAATCAATACAAATTATTTAAATATAAAAATATAAATAATTGTTGAGAACTGATTAAAAATCACTTATGAGGGTACCAAAAATACACAACTCCCCAGTAAAGAAAGAACAGTGCAACTGGAAAAAACACAACCTGATTTAAAATTGAAATGAGGGGGCTTAAAATAAGCAAAGTAAGTAAAACACATGTAACAAACAGTAAGAGAAGCTGAATATAAATTCGAAGAATTATAAAAAATACGATGGAGATTAAAGGGGAAAAAAGAAAAGACTGATAAATGTATCTTTTTAAAAAGTAAATTAAGACCAGAATGAGTTCTACTCACAGTATTGATCTGTTATCAAATAGAAAACTTAGATTATTCAATAACAATGCAGAGAACAACAAAAGAAATCAATAAATACTCCTATCCTACTGCTGAGAGAAAAGAAAGTAGTTGATGAAGACCTTGTTGATGACATGTCTATTTTTGTAGTATCTCAGAGGAGTTAAGTACCACCTACTCAAATCAGGCATTTTAAATCAGCAGGACTGGGTATGTTGCACTGAAAATTTCTAACTTTCTTTATTTTTGTTATTTTGTTTTATTTATGTTTCTTTCATAAGCTGCACACAATTCCTCTGCTTATGTTGATCTTCTGTACTTCTTGGTGCAATGGGTAAGTCCTGGAGGAGAAGAGATCCCACAGTCTAGCATTTTGTAAAAGCTATGTAGAAGGGCCTAATTATTTATTATTATCTCATAATTACTCCCAGGTAACTACAGACCTGTGATAGGATCTCAGACCTGAAGTAAATAATGAAGTGGCTAACAAAGAACACAGGGAATAAAAGGAGGGAAATACAACTAAGGGCAGCCAATGTGGATTTAGAGAAAAGTCACCCCCACTGAACTGCATTCCTACTTTTCTCTGAGGAAATTGCACATGCCATTGTTAAATATAACAAAGCTGGTACACTATACTTGAGATCCTGGAAGGCAGTTTCCCTTCTATCATGTGGCACTATGATTAAAGAACCTGCTTGGCATAAAAATAAGACAGCAGTCATTAAACAGATTATAAATGACCTATCAGACTGGTTCCAAAACACAACTGAGAGCTAGAAGTGATTGGGGTTTTTTTATAGGATGTTTGTACCAAGATCCTGGAGGGTGTTTGGCATCAGGGTATTTTTAGTCAATAACCTGAAAGAAAACATCAAACATTTTACAAAAGCCACCAAGTCCTGGAGAGGGGTGAATCATGAAAAGGGGGACTGCTGATCTAGAGATGCCTGGGAGGGTTGTACAAACACAGACAGGGTTTGCTTTAGCACAGGGAAGGGAAGGTCAGTCACTGCACTGCAGGGAGAGCAGCTGTAGCTCTGCTGTGCAGAACTTTGTCCCAGGAAGCAGTGACTTCCTGGAGAGCTCTGAACTCAGGGGAGCTGAGGAGATGCATATGAACTCCCACTGCACATCTTAGGGTACACCTCAGTCCTGCCTGGTTTATCCTCCAATTTTCATGAAAGTCCTCTGCTGTCAAAAACTCCCATTACATCTACTCCATGACCCAAAATTCATCAAATTTGAAAAATAATGCTAATTTTCTGGTTTAAAAGCCAGCTTACATGAAGAAGGTGAGGAGGTACCCCCCAGAAGTGTCTTCTCTTCTTTTTCTGATCATATGAGATTGCAGATCTACACATGGGCTGCTAATATGTAATTTTAAGGGCTCAAATCTGCTCCAGTCCACCTCCCAAAATTAATTTATTATTTGTGAGGCAGCCCAGAAAGTAGTGTCACAAGTGATGTGCTGCATCATCCTAAAGATTCTCACCCAGCATGAGAGTGCCAGCAACCTCCTGTTTGGTACTGCACCATTTCAACTCCACTGGAGCACAAGCACCAATCCTGGAGAGTTGTTGATGAACCTGCAAAGACTTCTGAACAACCCAGAGACAGACACTTGCATGAACAAGTGTCTTGCATCTCCCTGATGCCAAAGACCAGTCAATGATGGATCTCAGATGTCAAAGCTGGAATCACCTCATTTTTCTGCAAATTAGTCCAATGCTGTTGCACTGTTTGAATGTCAAAGCATGGAAAACATGGATGTCTTAAAAACAACTGTCCTGGGAAAACAAAAGTCTGCCAAAGAATTAAGGAAAGGTTCTTTGTTTAAGGAAAGGATGCCTGAGCTTGTCTGGGCAGAAAGGTCTTATTCATGGAACAACAGAACAAAATAAACAATGTCGGGTTTCTCCTAGTGCAGGCTCAGGCTGGGACTTCTAGAGGCAGCATTTAATCTACAATGTGCCCCTTAGAGAGCAGATAGAGCTTCTGTAGGCTGCCATGAAAGGAGATCTGTGAAACTGCCAAGAGATTCTGATGATCCAGGCGTGAATCTCCCTTTTAGGCAAGGTATTTAACAGTGACCAAAGTAAAGGTGGTTGTAGGCAGAGCACTCATCCCTGACCCGTGGAAACCACTGCCACAGGCTGGGCCTGAGCCTTGAAGGACTGCATTTATTTATCCAAGAGGTTTCAACAGCTGTGTGTTTGCCACAGAGAGGGGAATGGGCTTCTTGGGAATGATTTCCATCCGGGCAGCAAAGTCCCCACGCAGCAGGGACCGAGTGTTCTCAATGACTCATTAACTCAGCTGTTTTGCACAGCAATAAGCCCTCGATAAGGAAATAGCCAAGAACAGCCCAGATTGCCAGAGAGGATTGGGGTAGAGCAGAGGTCCCTGCTTCAGGCACTGACAAAACCCTACACTTTTACTCCTCACAAGCAGATCGCCTCCTCGATGGCATAAGTCAGGCATGGGCAGTTCTGGTACCACTGGCAACAAAACGACAGAATGGGGCCATGGCACATTTCTGGCAAGAGCCACCAGGGCCAAAAGCTGTAGGGACTGAAGAAAGTCTCCTGGGGCCCAGTGTGTGAGCCCTGGCCGTGTACTGGCTCGCAGTGATAACATTGTGTGCCGGGGTTGGCACTCAGTCCAGGTGAAGTCACAAGAGGAAAAGCTTCCCACCCGGCACGGCCTCAGATCCACATCCACAGATCCTGGCACGCCCCACCCAGCCAGCCCTGCTGCCCACAGGGACACCCTGCCCTGGGCTAGGCCTGGCTCACAAGTGGCCATTGTGCTTCCCAGGAAGTTCTGTTGCTGTTACACCAAGGACCTGGCTGTGTGCAAAGGCTCAGAGCCTCTGCTGGCACCTCCTGATGCTGTCCCAACCTCCACCTGCACCAGCACCATCCTTCTCCTGCTCTCAGACCTCATTTCTCATGGTACATTGCACCTCTGATTCTTCCACAGGCACAGACTTGGCCTCTGACAAAGTTTATATCTGTGGGGAATAAGGTAAGGAATGGAGCAAAACCCTGGCATCATGGAAATACAGCTTTTCCACAAAAAAAAAAAAAAAAAAAAAATTAAGATGTTCAGTGAGGTAGCAGAAGGAAAAACTCATTCTAGTTTGGCTAAGAAATACAAAAGCATGACAAGGTTTAAAGTTTGAAATGGATGACAGAGCCACAGATGATGGCATGTAAAAGGAATGCCTTGATTTGGCCAGAGGAGAATGAAAGCAACATTGATAGATGACAATTAGTCATCACTGACCAATTCACTGGACACTAATGAAGCCTCTTTTACTTTGGGATGTCAGTGCAACATAACCCAATAAAGAGGTGAACCAAACCCTGGTGAGTGTTTGGGCAGAGCAGGGTGCAAAGGAGCAGTGCCTGGGCTGAGAGGGGGTGCCCTTGGCTCTTGCCCTGAGCTCCCAGTTCTCAACCCCAGAGCTGCCAACATCTGACTGTAAAGCCAGGAAGAAGTGGCCTGGCCATCCAGACCCACATCTTCACAAATTTGCGTCAGAAAACTTGGCAGAAATCCTTGCCATCTCTACAAGGGTCCACTTTCTGATAAGAACCCAGCCACAGCTTTAAAGCCTCCTGGGAAGGATCCTCCAAAAGGCTCACTGAGTTTTCCTAGTGGTTAATTACAGATGATGTTAAAAAAATAGTGCTTTTTCTCGTAACATTTTTTGGGTTTTTTTAAATCCAGTTTCATATTCCTGGTTTTGGATCTTAGTGCCCCTCAGTCTGCTAGACCCTAGAGAGTTTTTTCTCCTTCTAAGTATAGCTAGACACTGAAAAAAGTTAGCCTTCAGCTTTCCCTTTTCCCTCATCAACCTCTTTTTCTGGAAGGCACATTTCCAATTCTTTAACACGCTCAGGCATTGTCCCTGAAACCTCTTCCATCCAGGAATTACCAACAAAAGCACTAAACAGAGTACAGGGGAAGTGACCATGCTAGTGCTAAATGACACAAACACACACACACACACACACAGTCAGCCCTTCCTAGAACCACTCAGTCAGAGGTTATTTACTGAAATCTACGTGAGTTCCCCCAGCTACAGCATCCTCCTGAAATTTTGCAGTCAGCCCCCACTCCTTCCCAAGACAAACTTGCCAACTGATAAATGCAGCCTGTATTCCTTATTCTTTGACATGTGACTTACAGCAGCTCATGTTATGCTTGGCCCCATCTTTCTGAGTCATCCAGACTATTGCAGTAATGGTTTTTTTTTGGTTTGTGGTTGGGATTTTTTTTTTTTTGCAGATCACTGATTTTTGGGTCATTCCTACTGATCAGTTACTATCTCTTGCTGTCTTGCTCAATAGCATTCAGCCACAAATGACCAACTCTCCAATGTTTGCTCCTCCTTAGAACTACACATCTCCACCCATGTGGAGGACTGATGGGTTTCCTGTAAAGTCCTAACATCTGCATTGCAAAAAAACAGCAACAACAAACCTCTCTGGAAACACTATAGCAGCACCATCTATTCCTGGCTCAGTCATGCAATTTGATTGGAAGAGCTTTAAGTAAAGTCAATATTTGATAAGTGTTTCTGTACAGCCTTCCACAAGCAGGCCCCTAATGAAGAAATAGTCTTCCCCTCTCTGGCTGGGACAAAAACAAGTTTAAGCACACTCTTAGCTCCATCCTGTGTCAGAAAAGCCAGTCTCAAGGCAAACTGAAATACAGGATTTCCACAGGACTGGGCACCAGGAGGATGCATGACCTGCAGCAGCGGAGGTGAAACAGGACAGTCACAGTTTTCTTCATACTGTTGTAAGCACAAACCTCTTCTCACATCATCTTTTCAGTTGTTAAATACACAAATATGGGATTGCATTCCCAAGCCTGGCTGCCTCAGGGGCAGTATGCAAATCACAAATAAGCAAATATATGGATTCCTGGACTTCCAAAGGATTTTTTAAGATTAACTACTTAACCCCTAATTACACCAACACTGACTGGCTAATGAATAACATGAGGCAACACCTTTGGCTGGTAAGATTCACAATGAAAAAAGGAATTTCATCCCAGGGAGAAGGGCTCATGGATCTGGTGTCTTACCATGCAGGTTTCCCATCTGGGACAGGGTCACATAATCTGTGCCTACAGGAGTATCTGAACTTTCACATTGCACTGTAGGATCACTGCACAAGAAGGTATGAAATGCCATGGCTTTGCTCAGTGTAAACAAAGGGTCCAGGTGAAACAGATCCTACCTGGACAGGCATTTTCCCCCCACTGCCATAGCTGATGAGTGTGAGAACAACCTACCTCCTAGAAGATTTTAGTTTAGCTATGAGGGACACTTCTGTTCCTGCACCATCCAAGTGGTTTGCATTTTAGTGACCTTCACTTCAGTCCCCTGACTAGGACCAGGCTAAACAGGGCAATGTCTCACAAATCATTCCAAAGCACCAACACCCTGCACCCCAAGGAATGGCTGTGCCCTGTGGTGACAGTTACATGGAAATTTTTAATGCAAAGAGCCTAGATGCCAAGAACAGCTTCAGACTCTCAAGATGCAGCACCACTGGTCTTCAAGCCAGCAAGAAGGGTGAGGATAAACACAGCACCCACAACTACTGCATGTGGCACTCCCCCTGTGATCCACAAAGTAAAATACCAAACGCATTCCCTCGCTCATATCGACCTTCACATTAATTTGGGGAATACAGGCTTACTCAGAAATCTGATACAGAGGAGCCAGACCATGCTAGAGCCACAGCACCTCCCCCCAGATGAATTCAGGGTAGTTATATAGGTGATAAATTCCACTCTCATTGAGAGAGCAGCATGGCTTGGGGACCCATCCTTTGTGTACTTGCCCCCACAGAGACCCTTAGCCCTGCTAGCTGAAAAACACCGGGTTTATGGAGTGTGTTTAATGGCTGAGCCACTTCTCCATTGTACAAAACAATGCGAGTAGTTCTCCCACCTTTGTCTAATTATTTTCTTCCTCTTTCCTTCTTTTCTTTTTGTTTTGACTCCTTCCCCTTTCTGTCTCTGTCTGCTCCATCTTGATGGGATTTTCATTTCTTCTTTAACCTGTGACTCTGTCTTCAATACCACCTTCCAGGATCATCTACACCAGTAGCACCGGGCACTTCTGTCCCCACAAATGATGGGCTCCATCCTCCCCACAAAAGCTTATCCCAGTAGTATTAAACCTGTTCAGAAAAGCAGACAACTCCTGATTACTGTTAGATCCTTATTGTTTCACACAGGAAGAGCCTGTTTATAGCCTGGAGCTTGCAAGGAATTTGAAATGCCTTCTCCTTCCACTTAGAGGGCAAGCAGCTGAAGAGAGCAGGAATCCTGCCTCCCCTCATGAATATCTTGGCATTCCAGAGATGAGCTTTACCTTTAGATCCTGCAGCCCAGCAAATGTGCTATCACATATCCCAGTGTTTACCCAGCCTATGCAATCTGATAGGCCACCTATACTGAAGGGGGTGATTAATATCTAAGAAGGGATGGGAGGTGACCCTCCACACAGCCATGATATATTTTTGGAAGGGCAAGGCAAAGACAGAAGGTCTTACTGAACTCTTTGATCATTTAAGTTTCTGGTTACCAAATAACCACCAGTATCCTTTCCATAAACTCATTTATTCTTAGCTGCATGAATTCCCATCCCCATTTCTGCAACATTAGTGTCTACTCCTAAGCTTCATCTTTCCTCCCAGCTACCCCATCATCCCCAAGCAGCTCCAGTAACCCATTCCCCAAATGCTCTCCTTTTCCTGGCTGAAAACATACCATGCATCTTGCTTGCTGCACCCTCCTCTCACCTTCTACAACATCCCAACCACTTGACATGAGCAGCCAGCAGGACACATTTTGAAAACTGCCACTTCTAAGACTTCCACACAAAGAAAACAAGAGAATCTACTTCATTCATGGATTTCTCATAGCTTCCCTCGTTCCCCTGACAGTTGTACAGCTGTTACATTCACATCTGCTGCTGCTAACTAGACTTGTTTTTAGCAAAGCACAGCAGCAGCTAAAGAAACCAAATTCTGGTGACATTATAATACCAGAAGTACTCCCTCACTTTCATTAACTTCATGCTCCACTTTTTATTTTCTCTATTCCTTTTTTCTTCTCCTCCTCACCCCTTTTTTGCTGGCGTGGTGAACTGTTTCACCAGGTCAGCAGCAAACAGGAGCAGCTCAGCTGGGAGCTCACATCCCCTCACTGCTGCACCAAGAGTGGAGGTGGCTGGCACTGGGTGCCTCAGAAGAGCACTAGTAAATTCCAGCACCCTTAGGGGTTGCCACATCAGATATCCATGGAAAAAACAGTGGGTGAGGGTGTGACTTTCATAAGGACATGGAGATCTCACACAGCTCTGTAGCACGTGTATCCATCTGAAAATGGGACTCACCACTTCACTGTCTTTCCTGTCTATGTACAAAATACATAGGGGGGGTGTCATAAAGCACTCAAGAAAAAAAAGATAAAATTATACTAAATCAGGCTGGTGGTGATGTGGCCCAGTAGGTCACAAATTAGGACATTTCACTAGAATGTGGGCAAAAAGAAAGAAAAAATCAAGTTCAACACTTTCTCCATTTGACCTCATGTGTCTTGGACAAAAGGCTCTGCCCTTCAGGCTGGAGCAGATTCTAGAATGAAATTCACTCAAATCTGACAAGGAAGCTGTTTAAAATTTCAAAGGAAAACCTGTCCAAGGGAGAGGCAGAGTGATCCCAGTGGACTGAAGCAAGAACTAAATACCAAGTTCCTCAGGCTGTTACAAAATACAGACTTTGAGGGCATTACTGACAGAGACCAGAGGCAAGGTGGCATCAGCAGCACTGGGAATCCAAACACTGCTCTCACAGAGCTAACAGTGGGTGCCAGCTGGCACAAAAACACCTGAGTATTCCCTTGCCTTGTTCCTAGGTGGGCAGATAATCAGTATTCATGTAAAGGCAAATTAGTTATTCACTGTTTTCAGGGTGTTGTGGTCTCAATCCTGCCTAGTATGGACAGAGTAAAAGAAAAAAAATCTGAAAGACCAACAATGTTGAAGTGCAGGATAATAAATTTTGAATGCTTGGAAAAGAGGCATAAAGGAGCTTTTCAGTCAGTCAGTATAGACAAAAAGTCAGGTTTCAGAGGAAAAAATGGTGAGATTTTTAGAGGTTCATATGCAAGACAGAGCTCAGATGGAGTAAAAGGTGTGGGAATCTGAATGTCACTGTCAGGGAGGAGAGCGGAAGTGCTGGGGGTGATGAAGAGTGGTGGTCTTGGGAAAAGGCCCAGGTTTCCCACACAGAGTTCCAGATGTTGGCAGGGGATGATGGAAGACTGGAGAAATGGTGAGGCTCCAAAATAAAGAGATGCTAGTACGAGATGTTGTGCAGAAACAAGAGAAAGCAGAGGAGAACACTTCAAAAGCACATAAAAGATCAAAGTTGGTGGGAAAAGAGTAAGAGACTCCTAAAGGTGACTGGGGCAACACCAGATATTCCAGTGAGAAGAGCTTTGGGACTATGATTTTGAAAATAAACTTTGATGTATCCCAGGAAGTATTGGAGAACAAGAACTTGGCAAAGTCATGTCAATACAGGGAATATGGAAGGAGTTTGTTCCGTTCTGCGAGTTTGCAGCATGTGGAAGTGATTACAGGGATGATTCCAAGAGCAGTGCTATATAAGAGATCTGAGATAATAACATTCAATGAATAACATAGTACAGAGTAGAGCTGTAGCCAAAGATGAAAAAAAATATGCCAAGAGCAGCATAAGCCTATTTTCTGAATAAGATGTAAAAGAAGAACAGCAAGTCAAATTGAAACCTTTCATTGATTTCACTGCAAGTTTCTGTTGTTAACAATAATTCCTTCCTCTAAACAAGTCCCTTGTTTCACTTTTAATCACTTAGAATACTTGGACCAGTAAAGGTGAAATCAAAACTTCAACCATGAAAAAAAGTAAAAAAAGGACTTTGACCCCAGGTTCTGTGGTAAAAACTTTAGAAGTTTTTCTCAGCAAGGAACTCTGGCATCATGGATTTTCTCTCCAGTTCAGGAAGAGGGACACTAAGTTTAAGACCCTTAAAATTTTTTTTTAATTAAATTACAATAAAAATAAAGGAAAATAAAAATAAAGCGTTCTTAAACATCTAAATTTCACACTCAGACAGCAAATTCTTCTTTCCAGCCAGTCAGGTTTCATCGTTCTCCTGTAGTAGCAAGATATTGTACACCAGTTTGGCACCAGTTACAGGTTTCAAAAATTCCATACCTGCTCAGTAGATGCTCAGGGCTTTATATTCAGGAGCCCTCAGTCCAAACCCATCAAGAGGACTCTCCCAAGTGTATCACTGCAAGTTGCTCACCTGTAAAAAAAAAATTAATTAAAACCACCTTTAATAACTGCTGGGGGCCCACAGATAGGCCTAGAGGTAAGGTAGCAGTAACATGTCGGAAAATAATACCCTTTTTTAGTGATAACTAAGGTTTGTACCAGAACTACTTAGGTGCTTAATACTCCCAAGAGAGAGAAATATGTTATTACTGGGGGGGAAAAAAAAAAAAAAAAAAAAAAAAAAAAGAATAAAAAACAAAACCAAACAAAAAAACCCTGGGCATTCCTTCCCAACTCTATTGTTAATAGCTCTGAGAACTAACATCCTGCAATCACTTCACATGGCTTACGCTTCCAGCTCTGCTAGGTACGGGAAAGTCACAGCAAGCCCAAGTTTTGCAAATCGCTACTCTGACCCAAAATTCCTGCCTGTCCCATCGGATACGCCTCGGAGACCATCCCACCCTCGCCTTGTCCCAGGTCAGGAGCATTCCTTTGTTACCTTGCTCTGCCCCGCAGCCCCGGGCTGGTCTCTGGTGGTTCAGGCTGCCATGCTCTGCAGGGTTGGTTTTCTGCAGGGTTGGTTTTCTGCAGGGCTGCTCGGCAGAGCTCCCCGGCCGTGGCATTTTATCGGCGCCGTGCGAGGTGAGCGCAGACACGATAAGGAAGCGCTAAAAGTCAACGAGGTGCCACTGACAAGGACTGAAGCCGGGCTCACGCTTCCCCACGGGCCACGTGTGCGCTGACACTGAGCAGCCCAGGCTCCTTCTCACCAGCTGCTGCCTTCGAGGAGGCACCTTTACCCTCTCCTCTCCTGTCCATCCATCCAGCTCATCTCCACTGGAAGCTGTCACAGCATCGGCCCTGCAGGGAACAGTTTTTTTCTTATTAAATGCCCGCGGGTTCCTCAGTGAGCATTTAAGAGAGTTTTTGTTGCTCAAACATGCTGATGGACATTACCCTGGTTGCCTTGTGCCTGCCCACCATTCCCTCCCAGGAAGGAAAGATTTGCTGTCTGGAGTGACTTCTTTCCCAGGCCTGGAGCAGAGCCCCCAGCAGCGTGCCTGGCATACACCCCACAGAGATTAGCCCCCTGCTCAGGCGAGCCCCAAGGCCTGGGAAACCTGCTGTGACTAGCAGCTTCATTAGGACTTAAGTATTTTTCCACCAGATTTCCAGGGGAAGGTAAAGAAGCTCATAAATTTATTTCTGTTGTACATCCACAGTCCCTGAGCTGAGTCCCACACAAGAAAGGAGGCTTAACCATATCATAGGCAATAGATGATGTTAGAGCAAAAACATCCTGGATCCACCCTTGCCATGATTACCATTATCTCCACGTGGCAACAGCAGAGACAGCCCAACTGGCCACGGACTGATTGGAGTGTTTCAAAACAACCTGAAATCTGGACTCACACATGTACAAGGATGCTCCCACTGCCTGGTCTACCACAGCTGAGGCCCAGTGGCTCACACAACACTACTCTGGAGAACAATCAACTCACCCAGCACTGCTACTAGGCTCTGACACACCACAAACCCCCACAGCCTCTGGTCTGAGCTAAAGGACTCTCTTATATCCCCATGGGGCAGGTGTGGTTGGCTCAGCTGCTCCCTTTCCCAGCTGGTGCCAATGAAATCCTTATGAGCAGCCTCAGCACAGACACCCAGGTCTGAAAATAAACGTTCAGTTCTCCTCCAGGGAGTCCCCACCTGAGCTGCACTGAGTGTTTAACCAGCCCAGCCATGTGATCCTCTGGCACCCTGAATTTATAGTCATAGGGAGAACGAGAGAGTCACTTTTTCTTGGTATGTGCCTGCTGGAAAACACCTCCTGAGATACCCATGCTTTCTGTTCCGTAATTTTCATAAAGGCACCATGTGCAAAAAGAGTCTCTCCCTACTCCCTGAGATCCAGTACAAAAACACATCTCACCAATGCTCCTCACAGGCAGATCCTCCTGCTGGCTCCCAGGACAGCAGGCACATAGGGTTTGGGGGTGAGAGCTTGGTGTTGGGCCAGGCCAGCCCTCCCCCTGCCATGCCTTGCTTGTGTTGGCAGGCACCACTTCCCCTGCCGTGAAAAACATATCTGAGGCTCCCAGGAGACCTAAAACACTCAGGGATATCACTAAATGGAGATGTTTCTTTCCCAGAAGAAGCAGATTTCCTATATGGGAGCTCTGTCACACACTTAGATGTGGATTACTTGCCCAGGGCAAGAGGCTGTGACAGCATCTGTAATGTGTATTGCTGTAGGATATCTGTAAGCAACAATCAGAAACTATGTGCAATAAAGGCCCTGCTCAAATATCTTGTAGATGCTATTTCAGCTTAATTTGAAATTATTTGTCCATTGTCTGTAATTTCTGTTTCTCCCTCCACCCCTCTCCCTGGTTCCTGACAGGCAACCTCAGCTCCTGATTCCTCTGTGCCACCAGTCCTTGAGTATTTTAGTCAAGATCCTAGCAAGATCCTCATGGACCCCATGGACAGTGGCTGAAGGTCTGCTCCCAGCCCCAGACAGGAGCAGCAAGTTTGCCAGTCTGGCAGGCTTCCCCCCAGCATTTTCACAAGCACTTGCTTACCTTGTTTGAGCTTCAGAGAGTTGAGTTTGGGGTGAAGGGTAGGTCAGCCCTTATCTCCTATCTACACGCGCAAACGTAACCCTCACCAGTTCCCTTTGCAGCTCCAACAGTTCCTGCCTGGCCAGGCACAGCCAGGACCACACTCTCCCCCTCTGCTGGGGCCTTTCAGTGGCAGGCAAGCAGAGCCAAAGGGCCACAAAGATGTCCCAGGGACCCCCCCAGCCCTGAGGAAAATCCTGAAGGTCTCTGAGCTTTCTCTTCTGCAGGCTCTGGTGCAGGTGAAGGAGCAGAGCCACAGTTCCCCCTCACCCGGTCCAGGCTGGCGAGAGGAGCTCTGGGTGATGCTCAGAATGACAGGAGCTGGATGAAACCCCCAAAGAGGATCCTGCAAGGTCCTATGAGATTCAGATATTTCAAAAAGCCTCCCTGGCACCTTTCTCCTTCTGGAAAACATTTTAAGTGCAACTGAGGTGGATTCAAGAGCTTGAGCTACTGGATCTTGCAGTTTGTTAAAGCAAATATCACTTCTGTCAATTTTCCAAATGTCTGTTCACACACAGCCTGTCTTAGCATCCTGCCAGGGCTCCAAACATTCATCCACAGAGAAATTTTCTGGAAACCTGTGCCTGCATCCCTGTCTCACCTTCTGACCAGTTTAAGACTAAACACATAAATATGAGCCCACCTGGAAATGTGGGTGTGAAAGACTGCATTCTCTAAAACCTTGCAGGTGTGTGTGACTCAGGGTGCCCTGCTCAGACCACAGTCACCTTGTCCTGGCCACAGCACATCACACCACACTCAGCTCCAAATCCAAACTAGCAAATCACATCCATATCCCTCGCTGCTGGGGGCCACCAGAGGACAAAGACAGCAAAACTGAGTGGGGGTGGTGTGGGAAGGGAATGGTGGAGCAAGCAGAGACACTTGGTCCCGCTGTGTTTTCTTTCCTTAAAGATAAAAATTTACCCCAGGCAGATGAGAAATCAGGAACAATGCAGGAATTTTTAAGAGGCCTGAGCTGCCACCTGACTCAGCGTCTGGGCAGGATATCGATTAGCAAGACCATTCTTTATTCCTCTGCTATTGTTCAAGGCCAGCCTCCCTCATGACAGCAGCAGGCGTGGGAACACAGCAGCTTTGGTGTTAAAAAGTGCTTTTATCACTGAGCTGAGGAGAGGGGTCTCTGGGAACCAGAGATGGTGGTGTCTGATAGTCAAGGGAATGCATTCAAACCGAGAACCTTATTGTGGGATCTCTGGGGTCCTGAGGCACACCAACACCATGCAGCACATCCCCCATCCACCATTTCCACTGAGCTGTGTCCAGGTTCTGGTGAGTTCAGAGAGGTGCAGGGAGAAAGCACCTCTGCCTGCTAAAAATTCTTGGATTTCTCCTCAAGCTCCAGTCGCTGCCGTGATGGCTGTTCCTACCAGACCTTGTTTTTAATCAAGCCAAGTTGAGTTCTGTAATTCGTGTGGCACAGCACAGAGCACAAGCTCACCACCAATGTCCTTATCCCTCCTCCTGAGCAGGATTTTTGCCAGTTTTTTGCAGGGTTTTTTTTGCAGGATGGGCTCCAACCTGCACTAGCTACCACAATGAAGTCAGTAGGTGAGGGCATCTCCTCCTTGTCCAACAGACTAAACAACTGTAGGGTGTTACACATCACTGCCACTTAAATTACCCAGCTGCCTGCAACCAACAAGCCAACACAAGTCCCTACCAAGAACTGACAGACACTTACACAGCTTCCTGGGAGCTCCAGGCAGGAAAAAAGAAAATCTTTGCTTTCTTGGTAATTCTCAGTGCATTGAAAAGCAACACGCTTCAGTACTTGAACACTTCTGATTTGAGTTAGTAGAGGACAAACAGTGACCAAGAACCAGGTTTTCAGCCAGCCAAAATATTTCTGGCTGTCCACAGAGCCAAAGAGTTGCCTCCTGATTTTATATTCTTTGTAGGTTTGTTCTCCATTTGCAAAAAAATCTCATCTGTAACCACCTTATATATATACACGTGTGGCAGTCTTTATTTTCACCTACCCTTAAGATAAAATAAAAAAATGAAAGTCCTTCAGGTACAGACTGGACAAACATCAACATACAAATTCATTTCAAAGACACCCCAAATGAAAGAGCACAGTGCACTAGGGAGTGGATCTCCAGACACAGCACGTGCTCTCTGCACACACCAGATATTAAATCCAGCATCTAGAAATGCTCTGCAACATTGTCTGTGTAAGAATGCAGTTTGGAGTAGTGTGACTGCACCAACGTTTTTCTGCAGGCTTTCACGCTCCAGTTTCATTCTTTCCACAAATTTTTCACCTTCAAAAGTTGAAAAGCAGTCAGGAATCAGCCAAGATTCTCCTCCTGCAATCTGTGACAAGTGGACAACCAAGCTAAACTTAGATGTTTAATAGCTGATGGCTTCCCTTCTACAAAAAGCAGAGTTAGTGCACAAATAGTGTTTTTCAAAGATGATGGACATGTTATCTCAGGACTGACTGCCTCCCTGACAGCTTGTACTCAGTGCCTAGCACAGAGCAAGCCATGCACAGCTTGGGAATTCTGAGGCCCAGAGCTTGGCTCATTCTGCCCATGGAGACACCACAGACACAAAAGGCTGGAGCCACTTGGCTCTGCAAAAGCCAACCCTATTCCAGCACCAACCTGCATATCAGTCCAGAGCTACACAAAGTAGCTACTGCATCAGCTCATCAGTTTATCAAAGGTGTTTTTAATGTCCTTATTCACTTACTTGGGCAGCCAGGAGTTGAGGAATCCATCACCTTATCCACTATCAAGAAGCAGTCCAATAAATGTAGCAGGTTGCAATTTACAGGATTTAATTTTTCCTCTCTCCCTGAGTTCAGTGGCGTGGTCATACTTTCATTGTTTACTTTTTGACCTTCCTCATCTTCCAAGCCAAGCATGCTCTCAGACAGTGAAGGTCCATCTAAAACTCACAAACTAACAGCACCAAGGCACAGGTTCCAGTCTGATCCCGCTGTCAGCAGTACTGTTGAACAGTCAGCATGTTCCCTGACCATTTATTCACAGGCCAGTGATGCTCTCCCAGGATGATTCAGGAGGTTGGCTTGATGTACAACATCTCCCACAAAACAGCATGGACAAAAACACTCTGCTTGGGGTCTGAGGGAGGAAGGGAAGCAGAGGAAAGCTGAATGGACAGAAGCTGTGTGGTATCAGTTGTTCTCAGGATGAGCAGAGCAGTCTCTCATCAATATTAAGACATTGTCTTTTCACCTCCAGCAATAAGCCCCATGTTTGGGTCACTCTTGTCATGGAGCTGCTCACAAGAATGCTTCCTACAACCTTTTCTGTGAGGATTTAAGGTTACCCAAGAATCTGGAGTACTTAAAGCTCATTACACTTCCTCTGCCAGTGCAGCAGCTCACATTCTTCCCAGGGGTTTCCACTGCTATTGCACTGCTTTGTCTCCTGGCCATTTTAGATTACTCCATCACAGGAGTCCGGGCTGTAGGACTTGTGCCATGGTGTCTCAGAGCAGGAGAGATGGCTCCTCAGGACAGCCTCAGAAATCCCCTGGCACATGAAAAGAAAGATGTCAATCTATGAGGCACTTCAGCAATTGTTCCCTGAATGGAACGGGAACTCGGCAGCAAGAATAGTCTCTGTGAAACCTGGGGACAAAGTCTGCTCTGCCAAAGGAGCCTCAGACACAGAACAATGTTCCAGGGAAAGCAAACAAATCCAGAATGCCTGTATCCGTTTTTCAGGACTCCTTCTTGCTGAGAAAAGCTGGCCATGAAAAAAAAAAGTTGATACAGTTATTTCTAAGCAGGAAAACCCAAGCAACTCAAAACAAAAAAAGGCACTCTGACAGATATGCACCTAGAAAAGTAAATAAAATGTGTGTTAAAACATAGAAGAGGCCTCCTCAATGAGCAATTTAACCCCCCAAATTAAGAATATTATTGATGCCACGGGACATATGTGCCTATCTATAACACTTCTTAGTAGATACATTGGTAGGTAGATAGATTCACACTAGTCATGATTTTGGTCATGTTCCTGTCCCTTTTCAGGTTACTACCATATATTTTAAACAGTATCTGTGCTACAATATGCTTTGGGATATGCCTCTTTATTATTTTTTTTTCTGTGTTAGTCTGGCAAACTACTTCATTAATTTTCTTCTTTTTACTTATTCGTGATCTATAGCAAAGCTTCCTTCTCAAACCAAGGCCACTTGGCCCCCTTAACAGCCTGATCTGAGGAATTTTTTGAAAAATAACATAAATTATTTCTCCTTTTACTACTTTTCTTGAAATGCTGAAGAAATTCTGTACATTGATACGATTTACCTGTACAGAAGATGCTGCATTGGCCTCGACCTGCTGCAGACTATCTGCTCTGAACAATTTATAATCATAGCACAATTCAGGTGGGAAGGGACATCAAGAGACTTGAACTTCTTTTTCCTCAATTTTATCAGCTGAGACCAGCCTTCCTTTTTGACACCAGTTCTTCCAGCAGCCCATCTTGATTTCCAGACAGACTAGGAGTCCAGCCTGGATGGTGGCAAAGGTGAGGAGGGGTACAGCTATTTGCTTACACAGCTGCAGGCTACTAGTTCACATCATTTTGGTAGCTGAAAGATAATTTTATGTCATTCCTGTGCTGGAGTTTTCACATGGGTCCACTTTTTGGGGTGAAGAATAATTCTTTTCAACTATATGAAGTGGTTTATCAAAGTCTCTTTTTTAATGCAAGAATGATCAGAGTTCTGAGAGGAGGAGAAGAAATGGAAAGGATTGCTCAGGTGGAAGGAAAAGTTGTGTGACCTGGATTAGAAAGAATTTGACTGGAAGACTGGCTTGGATCTGTTCAGACCTACCAGACAGAAATGGGAGAAGAACTTCTCTCAGAAGTATTTGGGATAGGGCTGTAGGGAGTGCTGGAGAAAGCACCTCATGGGGCCAGCATGGACAGCCACAGGAGCTCCAGGAGAAACATTTAAGTCAGGTTTAGATTCACCCTAGGTTGTGGGACTTTGAGAGCTCTCCAGCTCTTAGGAATCTGATGGCATTAAGGCATCAGCAGCTACTCTCAAGGCAGCATTTCTCATGTTTTCCAAACAATTTGGGAACTGCAAATCGGTGCAGATTTCTCATCTCAGTAATTATGGTGTTGCCTCAGCATTTTTCCATCAGGATACTTCAAAGCCCTTTAGATTCTCTCTCCAAATGCAGCCATCCATCCTCCTCCAAGAAATCCCGGGCCTCACTGATTATTACTAATAAAATTATTGATGTTGGAAATGCTGATACAGGAAGATGAGGCTGTTCAGGAACATTTTACCAGATGCTGGTTGAGGGATACTGCATCATTTCATGCAGCACATCACAAAACCTCTTTCTTCCCTGCTGTGTTAAATTGTTACTTTCCCTGAGGGAGAAACATGGTTCTTCACAAATCTGGCCCAAGACAAAAGTGGGCAAAGAGTGTGGGAATAGCAGACAGAACCAAGGATTCCCATTTCCCCATTCTCTGCTTCTTGTGAGCAATCTTGCGTGGCTTTTAACCACTGCCACTCTTTTTCTGAAGTGCTCTCTTTCAGTGGCCACATCCTGTGCTGTCTCTGGTTTGGTGACAACACTCCTTAATACTGAGAGCATTGTCAGAAAAATCAGTCTTGGGTTCCTCTTGAGCTGAAAGAACCAATTTACTGCTCTCCTCCAACAGGCACAGGATAATTGTAGGAAGCCCCTGTGCCACATCACATGGGTATCACATGCAAAAACCATCCATCCTACTAATGTGCACTGCTTAGGCATCTCTGTTTCTCACACACAGAAAGATGAAACTGATCACCCCCAACTAGGAAAAGAATTGCTTATTATTTTGATAGCTATTTTTTCATATCCCAGTTGAACCTGAGGTGTAGTTTTTAAGGAAAATAAATTTCACATTTCTCACCAAGAAGCCAAACAGAACTGCAAGATTCAGAGCAAAACCAACGAATTTATAGCTACTTCAGCTTGTTTCAATCAAGTTTAAATATCTCTTCCTTTTTCACCATTTCAAGGAAAACAATAAACACCAGCAAACAAACACAATCCTGTCTGACATAACTTCCTGGTCAGATTTTCTCCCTAAGTTTCTGCATGAGCTCATACAGGAATCTTTGCACAGTGCAAGCCCATTTTGACATCATCTGTCAATCACCTGATCAGAGAGATGAAAAACATTAACCCACAAATGAAATATTTCAGTACAGTTTGGGGGATAGTTTTCTGTTAGGTGTCCTATGGTCATACTTCATCTTTGCCTCCACTTAGCATTAAAAACAAGAAGCTCCAGCATGCAGAGGACCCAGTGAGAATGCAATGCATGAATTTATATGGAGCAGGGCATCACACTATGTATGAGCACCAAGAGAGGATTCAAATGAAATTAAATGAGAAGCTAAGTGGGGAAAGCTCTACATTAGGCCACTGGCAGGACTTCAGTCCTCAGAGAACTCCCCAGACTCCTCCCCACTCCTTGTAGCTTTAAACATGAGCTTGTGGCCACCTGGAGAGCCAGCAGGGCTCCCTGGGTGGCTGTGGGGAGAAGCCAGGGCACCACTTCCTTGCCTTTGTGGTTGCAGGTGACTCATGCACACACCTGTTTCCTCTGCAGCCTCTCACCTCTCTGGGCAGGGGGGGCTGGTAGGCAGACAGGGTTTTACCAGGAAACCCAGGTGTCCAGAAAAACAATTCAGGAGATTTGAATTGACCAAATCCTTCACCCTTCCAGAAAGCAAAACTGGGTATAAATCTTTTCCAAGCTTTCCTCTGATAAATCCTCAGGACACCACGTGCCTGATGCATCCCTGTGAGAGGATTTGCCTTTGTGCAGCCACACAGAAGGGCAGCATGAAGGAGCAGGGCTGCCTGCTTCTCTCACAGGGCTCATGGCACACTTTGAAACGGAAAGCCCCTTGAAAGGCACCTCCCCTGCCCCACAGCACTGCTGGGCTTGTGAGCTCTTGCACACACATGGATATTTGGTCTTCTAGTATAAAATGCACCCTTCTAATCTGCTTGGGCCAGCAGTGTCCTCCTGCTCCCTCCATTTGCTGCGATTTACTTTACAGAAGGCTTCAGAATCCAGCCAACACACATCACAAAGTTGGTGGAAAGAATCATGATTCATGGATTTTTTCAATTAATCAAGTTCTTAATTTCACCCGGGAGGTCACGCCTTGAGATTCTTTCAGACCATCACAAAAGAGAACAAGCTGGCTGGGAGCAATAAGCACCATCTGAGAATCCTCCCATCACTCAGGCTGTTTACTTTTCAGTTTCACTTACCATCATCCAAGCACATGTCTCTTTTCCCTCAAATCCTTTCAATTGTTTCTTCCTCTGAAGCTGACTTCCAGGAAAAGCTCTAGAGGTCTTTGCCTTCAGAGCAGATTCAAATCCTGATTTCTCTTCCCCCTGTGGAGAATGTATAGAGCAGGCTGAGGTCCTTCTACCCCACAGCTTGCTTTAGGAAGAGGTACGTGCCTGTGATTCTTTCCACCTTGGCAGACTTTTCCTAAACCCTCAAGATTTAGAGCTGGGATCTTGCAGCAGCACAACTCCTTAACTCCAGGATGGGAGAGCAGAACTCGGTGCCAGCACTGGCACCTCATGTCACAGCCTTCTGGGGTGAGAAGTCCCCCAGCATCCATGTGTCCAGCAGGTTAGGAGCTGCTGTCATTCCAGAAGTCTCTGAGAAACCATGTTGGCTCCTGGAAGAAAAAAACCAGGAGTTTTGACAATCTACAGCATTTTCCAGTCTATGACATTTGTACCTTGCCCACACAGAGGGCCCCAAGCTGTAACTATATCAAGTCACTCACATGACCAAGACTTTGCAGGATCTCAGCCTCAGGGGCTACCAAGAGTCCAGCAGTGCTGAGACGGACAAAAAGACTCTCCCAGCTCACATTCAGGATCGAAACACTACTTACCAGAACAAAGCACAGATTAAGTGATACCAGCCCAGATGACACAGACCCCCAATAAGTGCAAATAAAATATTTTTTCTGCTGCCAGGACACCATCATGCGATTTGCACGTGGCATCTCTTCCTGCAGAGGCTGTGGAGAAATTTATCCACTATCTGCTGTCTGTCTTGGAATTCCCCCAGGAAAGCTGGCCTGGCTGGCAGTGTAGGGTGCCTAACTTCCAGACTATTAAATTACACTGCAATCAATGCAACTCAAGAATGTGCTTAATTTTAAGTAAACACCTACAGACTGTAATGAACTAGGATGCTGCATTGTTCAGTGCACTTCTTTGGCTGGTTTGCTTACCAAGGCAGTATCTCAGAGGGACAGAAATTACAGAAACCTTCTAAAAGCTGCAAGGATACCTTAAATAAATGGAAGATTGTTGCATTTACATTAAAATTGCCAAGTTTTTGAGACCCAGTTTCTTCGGCCCTTCCAGAGACGATGCACTCAATTTGACTCTTTTATAAACACCTAACCTGGATAAATTAGAAGCAACATATAAACCAAGATCTTCTATCACTTGCCAATACAAGATGCATTATTGCCTCAGGCCTCAGAGAAAACTGCACCTTTGCATTCCCACTTTTAGTTAAGCTAATGAGGAGAAGAAGGAAGAGAATTTTTGAGGTGAGCTCTTCTTCCTTTCATCTGAAGAGTGGTTACTGAGCTGTGCAGAGCCTGTGTGCGTAGCTCTGCGAGCTCAGTACCTCAGCGCCTGAGCTCCCAGAGACTGCACGGCTGAAAGGAGAGGTGAGTTCTCCCTATACCCTCCCTGGAAGCTGGTTAAACACTCAGTTAGCAGAGGGCCCTCTGGAAAAGGGATATGGCTTTGCACTGGGTAGGGTTTGCAAACACCTCTCAGTTACCTCTTTCATTCTCTCGTTTCGTTGCAAACCATGAAGCTCCTCAGGAAGGCTCAGGCTCACAGACACTTTATGACTCTGATGGTTTGGCTGCCCATTCTTCTCACCAGCCACATGCCAGCCTGCATTCAGTGACTCCATGGTGTGGCTGCTTTGGGGGAGCTGGATGGGGAAGCAGACTGCAGCTGCTTCTGAAGGATATAAATATTTTTTGCAGTCGAGGGGCTCCAGCAGTCCAACAGGGTCAGGGACACCTGGGCTCTATTCCTGGCTCTCCTGCAGACCTGCTGCATTGTTTCACTCTTTTCAGTAGCTCTGAATGAAGACCTTTTCCTGCCAAATTTGTTTTCTTAGGTGTGAGGCTCCCACTTGAAAATTTGAGCCACATTTAGGGATTTGGGGTGATGGAACTGGCCTGTGAATGCAAGTCCTGGCATTCATTTGATAACAAACCCCACAAAAGCCATTGCACTGTTGACTACCATGAATGGCTCACAGGCCAACCTTACTCACACCAGTTACCAGTTAGCAATCTGCTCCCTTCAGATATTATTTTATGGCTTCCCTTTGTTTTCACTAAGGCCAAAACAGGAATGAAATTGTGGGTCCTGCAGCTAGCCCTTTTAAATAAATAGTTCTGCCATCACTCTAATAAGTTTGACAAGTTGGTCACAGGCCCTGGGCAGGAAGCTAATAAACTTCAAGTTGCTTTTCTATTGTTTTCCTAAAACAATTTGACTTCCTTTCTGATAGCCTCAAATTCCTTCAATAAAAATAGAGTAGCTGGGAGCCAGGGGAAGAGCTGAACCTGAGCCAAGTTGTGCTTACAATGCCGCCTGCGTAAGATCACATTTTATCCTGATCCACGAAGACCCTTTAAAAGAATAGCAGGCAGACAGCTGCCAGTGCATGTCAGGAACAGCTCAGGAGTGAGACTCCCCCAGCATTGGTCCTCCAGGCTGGAGGGGATCTCCAGGCAGTGAGACAGTGCCAGGCCACAGGCTGAGCTCCTGGGAGCTGACTGGGGTTTGCTGACCCTGCCCGCAGTGTCCTCTCTCAGACACTTCAGGATCTCTTCTGGAGCTGAACCCCTGCAGAGAGGTGGGCTCCAGCAAGACCAAAGGGCTGTGCTAAAGCTCACCTACCCTTCAGTCAGCTTTACCTGTTCCTCTCCCTACCTGTGCAAGCTCAACAAAAAGAGGTAAAGGTCTGTTCTTTCTTTTCTTCTTTTGGAAACATATCTATGTATTTATGTATACACACATATTTCTGTCAAGCAGCAATTCATCCAGCTGGAAGTTTGCAGGACAAGATGAATGTCTGGTGGCTGGGTAGGTGAGGACTTCTTGCTTTAAAATGACTTGCTGATCCTTTGGACAAATCCTTTATGCTCTCCATGGTCTGGTTCCTCCACCTGTAAAACCAGGAGGGTGTTTATAGGAGCTGCAATTTCATTATCATCTGCAAAGCACTTCTAAACTACTCAGAGATGCTGCAGAGTTGAGAAGTGGAAGCAGGAGGGGTGAGAGGGCCGTACTTTGATTCCAGTAACATAAAGCTGACAGCTGAGCATTTAATTTGGGATAGAGGGCAATTTCTCCTCAGTGAGATGAAAACCTCTTCCAGTTTTTCTTGATGAAAACTTTACTAGCAAATGAGTTTGACACACAGTGATAGTTCACACCTTGCTGTTTCTTGTTTCCTCTTCTCTCACTCTGTGCTAGTGTGGTACTCTGGGCTGGGAAGAGGAAAACATCTATCCATATGGAATAATTTGGGGTTTTTTGCTAAATAAGGAACTGTGACTCTAAAACTGTTCTCATTCAGGGGCCTTTGCTACTCCTCTTCCCTTGGGCCCAGCCTGTCCTTGGGAATTTGCCTCCTGCTGGAGGATGCCTTCAAACTGTCTCCAGAGGTCTAATGTATAACAGAGAACTTCCCTCTCTGACCTTCTCTTTCAATCACATCCATGCATGGGGATTTGAGATAAAATGTTCCATCAGGAAGGTGAAAGACCATCCTTTGGTGCTTTAGAGAAGGTACTAGAGATGCCTGTCCAGCATGAAACATTATGAAGAACCAGAAGTGCAGTGCTGTGGCCAGGCAGCAGAGATGAACTCAACCACTGTTGGGTGATGTTTTTTTCTGAAATTCCCAATGCAGTAAACCTGACATCCTCCCCAAGGTCAAAGTCCTTGGTAATGGCAGGAATGTACAAGATATTTTCCCTTCAGACATTCTCTTTCAGTTTTCACATCTCAGGAGAGCATCTACCTGCATTTGAAACAGCCTTCCAGCAAAGCCAGGTGCTCTGGGAACATCTGTTTTATGTGAAGAAGCTCTTTCATATGTGAGCTCTCATCCACATTACTGCATATTTGCAGACCTTCTCCATGCCTTGTCTTGGCTTGCTCTTTTTGTTTGTTTAAATCCCAGGCACAAAATGAATCCCTCCATTAAATATCCATGGGATCAATGCTGAAAAACTCATCACACATTTACCTGGCTTCTGTATGCAAGGGTGCAAATCTGATAAGACAATAAGGAAAGTACAGGAAATAGAATGAAAAAGGGACCTCTTGCCTTATCTGGTTCAATCCCTTTGAGTAACGGGCAAGTACAAAACAAATGGCCTTTTCTAAACTTACTAAACTCTGTCCTAAATCTCATTAGGTTTCCACCCTAACTTCTGCTGCTAAAATGCTGCTCCAGCACCTCCTTCCCTGCTCTGTTGCTTAGAAACCTTCTGATTTCCAACCTAAATTCATTCATGGCCAATTTATATCTATTTATTCTTGTGCCACATTGTCCTTTAGCTTATGCAGCTCTGCTCTCTCCCGAGCACTTACTTGCCCAGCCCCCAATTCCTAAAAGTATTTATAGGCAGCAAATCTCTCCTCTCTTAACCTTTGTTCTGCCAGACTAAGTAACTAAGCTCCTTTATATATTCACCCTGCAGGCACATCACACCGTGGTTTAATTACTTTGTGTAGCTGCACTAGCATGAAGTTCAGTGCGAAATAATTAATGCTGAAAAGCTCAAACTAGTAGCACATCTATTTTCAAATCAGCTCAAGTATCTCTGTGCAGTCACTGCTGGGACTGATAAGTAAACAAGGTGTTGGCTGAGACACCTTTCATCCCTCTGACCGCCCCACTGCCTTCCTCTGCACCTGCTCCAGGCTGAATGTCCTCCCTGGATGTGGGGAAGCAGCACTGCAGACACAATTTTGGAGAAGTCTCATCCTCTTGGATGACATTACTTCCACTCACTGCAACTGGAAACGCTGCCACATCCTCTAAGTCTGCTTGCCTCTTTCACCCCCACACAGCATCGCTGGTTCCTCCTCCTTTGAACCACGAACTTTCCCCATCTTTCTCCATCTCTCTCCTGGGAGATGGAGACTCCTGGTACTCTTCAAGCAACAAGTTCCTAGTGTGTGACTTTGCACTCTCCCACTTAACCTCACCTTGATCACTCCAGTCACAGAGCCTTCAGCTCTTGCAGTGCTGGAATCCACCTCTGCCCTCGTGATGCCTCCCAGCTTTGTTTCATCAGCAGATTTCATTAGTGTTCCTACTTTCTGTGCCAAGGTAATTAACAGAAATATAAAAAAAAGATCAGTCCTAAGAGCAATCTTTAAGCAGCCTCACAGATAATTTCCCTTCAACCTATTAAGGAACTGGTGTATCAATTCTGTCAGTCTCTTACTCACTTGAGGATTTATTTAATAATCCCTGTCTTCTTCAGCTGAATCTTCTACACTAATTTGCTTCTTCTGGGACACCATATCATATGGTTTACTGAACTCCAGGTAGATAAGGTCTGCTATGTTTCTTTTACCTAGAGGGTCAGGAATCCTAACCCAAGAAAGCTCTTAACTTTTGATCAAAAGATACTACATGTTGTCTTATTTTCCCTTTCCCTCCTGGCTTTATTTCTGCTTTCCTTCAAAATCCACTGCACAGCATCACAAACTGCTGTGATCTGCGAGCTGCCCATGGCAAGCTATCAGCTGTTCTCCTCATTCCCACTGTCTGGGGGAGCATTCTCTTCCACTTGCTCTCCCCACACAACTCAAACAAGTTTTGCATAACAGGTTCTTGGGGAGGGGAGTCAAAATTCTTCTTCCCTGCTTACGAGTAGGCAAACCAGGCTGCAGAAGCTGCCAGGACACCTATAAACAGAAACCTCCTCCCCTACCTCATACATCCAGCAGAACCAGACTGTTTCTGCTGGATTCAGGATTACCTCTGTATGCCACTCAGGAGCAACACTGGGGCAGGAAACACAAAGGAGTGAGCAGGGAGAATCAGACCTGATCACCCTGAGTGTACAGCAAAGTGTCAGCCATGCAGGGAGGTGAGTGCATTTCAGACAGCTCTCTCACAGGACCTGTTTCTCTGCAGCATGTGAAAAACACTTGACAAGCCTTATCCCTAGCCTATCCCAAAGCCATCTGTGAGCTAGACCTGTATTATTAACACCTTTTTTTTGGACACTTCTATGATGAAGTCCTTGACAATCTCACTGGCATAAAATCAACATGACTTTACACAATAATGCTTCATGGAAATTACTCCTAAAAGACAAAAAACTGGAATTATATTCTCCTTCCCATGATTTTTCATCACAGATACACAACTGCCACAGGGGAGAGGGAGAAACAACTCCAGAAACATTTCTGTTTTCCTTAAACCCACAGGAGGGTTTTCAATACAGTTAGAAATGATGCAGCAGATGACTATAGGTGTCTCCATACCAGAAGGTTACTGAGGTGCTGTGGGATTTTACTGTGCACACTCTGTCCTGCATCCTGCACTAACCATCAGTGAGGATAGAGCCCTCCTGGAAAAGAGTTGCACTCCTAACTTCAGAGTGAGAGTGTCCACACAGGAAATGCTTCCAGAGGTAGCCTCTGCATAGCACTGTCTGTTTGTAGGCTGGCTTTCAATCTTGTGACTAAAGGAGGTATTAAATTAGTGGGAGAACAATAATTAGAAGAGTTGTCAGTGTTGTGTTTTAGTCCCTGGACTGCTTTTGTTTCCTGATCGGCACTCGCTGATGCATACAGCCCACCAGGCAATGTTCTGCATGGGACATATGTAGCCTGGGAAGGAAAGCAGGAGGGATAACCACCAAAGCTTGTGTGCAGCAAGTGGCTTCTCAGGTCAGCAGAGTCTTCTGAGTAAATCCCGCTCTCCTGCCACCAGTTCTTTGAGACTTTTATCAAAGCCAGAAGGCATCTCTGACTCTGCCTCCTCACTGGGCTGTTCCTGATGTGCAGGAATCAGAGGCTCAGCTTGACACATACGTGAAATACAAGACCTTCAGACACTTGATATGTCAAAAACATTTTTAAGAGAGGCCCAAATGCTCATGCATCAGACTGTGTGTGCAGGGAGGTGCTGGTATGGTGGTGTGACAAAAAACACCTCTCTTGACAGGCAGATTATTCTCTTTATCAGTATAGGGGCATGTAAAAAGTCCCTGGGAAGTATTTGGTGCCCTTTAGGACAAGGCTGCAGCTGTGCTGGGCCCCTGATCCAAGCCAGCAGAGCAAGTTCTATGTGATTTGAAGAGGTGGAAGACCCTGCTCCACATGAACTCTGCTTTGCCAGATTAAGCTTGAACAAGTCAGAAAATGTCCTTTGTTGGTTGAATTGTCCTTCGTCTTGCATGGAAAAAGCTTTCCAGGGTCTGGCTGGTGTAACTGTGGGGCAAGGCTGTCTCTTTTTGTTTGGGGAAGGCTTAGACCATAGAATGTTGTCTGTGGGATGCTGTGCAAAGGAACAGTGGCAGCAGTGACTGGAAGGCACTGCGCGAAGCCGGCAGCCAATGCATCCTGCCGGCTTGGGGAGGGTGGCACGGGGAGAGGCTGAGAATGGAGAGGGAGGAATGAGATCCATGGTCTTTAAAGGAAAAACAACAGGAAACCAGGTTTGAAAATAGAAAGATTAGTCTGGAGGGGGTGGGAGAGACAAGAAAAGTAGGTGAAGAAAGAAGAGGGGGAAAGGCAGAGAGGCAGTGGGGAAGACAGAAAGTGACACAGAAAGGGGGTGGAGAAAAAGAGAGGAAGAGAGAGAGAGAGAGAACCATATTAAAGGAATAAAACGAAGCAACTGAGGAGAAGAAGGAGTTCAACTTCACTACAAAAAGGGAAAGTGCTCAAGCAAGGAAAGGAGACTGAAGACAAGATACTGGATATCAGGTAAGCAACCATGAGGGGGAAATAATAGAACTGCAGGAATGCCGATGGTAGATCAAGTTATTACACT
Source organism: Drymodes brunneopygia (assembly GCA_013400955.1). Taxonomy (NCBI): domain Eukaryota; kingdom Metazoa; phylum Chordata; class Aves; order Passeriformes; family Petroicidae; genus Drymodes; species Drymodes brunneopygia. Next base: position 1,276,550 of record VZTZ01046665.1, read on the forward strand.
CAAGGGGAAAAGAGCATGAGGGGAAAAAAGGATTTGGAGAGGCAGGAAAAGAAGGATGGCCAAAAATAACTTAAGAAATTTACTTTTTCTTTCATTTTATCTTCAAAACATTCCCACTAGTAACATGGTGGGCTTGGGACATTTTAAAAATTGAACTGTTTTGCTACAGGCAGTTACAGAAATAACAAGTAACTTCCCTGCGAGGAACATAGATACCAATAGATTCTAATGTATAGGAAAGCAGAATAAGAGCCCCAAACATCCTCCCTCAGACAGTCTAAAGTACAAATTGTCATTTCTGTCAGATCCCATTTCAGCATGCTGTCAAGCTGCTCGGGGGACAGTGGTGAAGGGAACTCTTACCTAGGAGAGGCTCTCGGGGTATAAACACTTTATCGAGTGTCTGCCTGAACCGCCTGTATTCCGAAGTGCACAGGATGCTTTCAAAATACTGCAGTTTCTTTTCCTTGAGAGTATTGTGTCCTGGCTGGTCTGTGACATGGAGCCTGGGAATGTAACCCCAGTGCAGAGAAGTGCCTTGCTGGTATCTCGCAGTCACACGTTCCGTGTGTGCCGCCAGGGAATGAATGCCTTTCCCTTCCATCCCCACACTGCCCGTGGCAGCCTCAGCAAGGAGGCACTCAGACCTAAAGGGACAAATGTCCTCTCCCACACCACCAGCTGCTGCTTCTTTTTATTTGCCTTCCTAACTTTTTTCCCTCCTTTTGGAATAATTATGCAATTACATTTCCATAATTTAACACTGCTTTTTCAAAGCACAGCCCACCTTGAGAATACGGTATTCCTATACACCCATCTGGAAAGAAGCAATCTCACTGAGTGTAAAGGTTGCTGACTAAATGCCACCTCAGATCTGTGGTGGCTCCTTTGATTTCCTGAAGGGTCGTTTGGCTTCCCATTTGTCATGTCTAAGGAGCTTTGTGGCATTCTGGTGGTAACAACTCAGGTAAACCAAGTCAATGCCTCTATCCTAAAGTACTGTAACAACCTGTAGAGGATCATATAAATGGACAAACCTCAGCTAAAAAAGTCTTGTGCTGAGCCTTAAGCATTGATAATAAACACATGAAAATTCCTTGGTGAAGCAGTGTATATGAGAGTTTTGCCCTGCTGCTGCCTATGTATTCCTGTCTTTAAAGAACTTCATGCATGTAACATACGTGTGCATATGTGTGTCCAGCTAGGAGCAGCTTAAACAGTTATCTAGAAACCTCACAGTACTCAGTATTTGTACCAGGAGCCAAAAAAATTCTGCATTTGCTGCTATTTTCAAAATCTACTCTGAGAAAAAGCACACATTTCTAACTTTGTTCCGCTTTTCCTTGGGAGCAGAGCAGTACTTTAGGAGAATTCCCGAGGCTTCAGGTTTAAAATACTCATCAGGCTCTGGTCGCTTGGGAACTATGTTAAGTATTCCTGTTACTATAAGTATTTGGGGTTGGTTGGGGTTTTTTTTTCCACTCAACAGTATATAATGTCACCATATTTTTAGTATTATGGGCATTAAAAAATTTAAACTCTGACAGAAAATAGAGAACTTCATACCTTAGCCTCTCTTCTCTTTTTGACCTTCAGACAGATTTCACACATTCTGCACACATTTGCCCATTTCCTGACTTATCTTGCAGCATTGAAAATTGACAGGGAGGAATGAGTAATTCAGCACTACACTATGTCATTAGGGAGCACATTTCAGAGACTGCTCCACGCTTTGGGTGCTGTTGAATGAGGCACGAGGAGAGAGGCTTAAAATTAGAAATAATTCCCAGGAGACAAGAGGGAGACTTCAATATTTGGGTTAAGAATTCATAAAGAGAGGGGGGAAAAATCAATTTTATTGCTATTGATAAGCAACAAAGAGATCTCTGTGAACAATACTCAGCATGCTAGCTCTTCCCTGAAACAAAGAAATATTCATACCACCCAGCATGCAATGAGCAGAGAGATGCATGCTTTCAAGTCTCTCTAGAGTATCTTTGAAGAGAGGTCAGGGGGTTTTAATGTAAGAACTACAGGGTTTATACTTACATTTCTGCCTTTCTCCATTTTTTATGTCATTACGGACATGCCTTGAGAATGGCTGAGCATTTCCACATGAAACTGCTCTCCCTTAGAAGCAGAAAAGCTGACAGATGCCTTGGTCAGGGCACAGGGTCACTCAGAAAGTGAAGCAGCCTGGCAAGGGTGACCCCTGCGGAGCTCCAGGGTCTTCTGCTGCACTCAGATGTCTGGTGAAGAAAGGAGGGAATAGTGGGATGGGAGAAAAACTGTCTCCAGCTTGTAATCAGATAAAGCTATCCAAGAGCACTGGGGTTAATTCTTGCTTCTTAGTCCAATTTCCTCTGTCATGACGGGGCAAATCATTTAAGCCACATTTCCCCACAACTGCCTATTTCTTGTCTTTTTGGTATCTGATTTCTACATGTGGTGCAACTGGTGGAAGTGATAAACTCTCCCACTCCAGCACAACCCAGACAGAGCTCTGCTTTGAACACACATTATACACTGCTAAGTACACTGGAAAAAAATGCACCAGCAGATCAGCAACATCACCAAAGAGCTTCCAAAATTAATGAACAGTTTTTATCTTAATCTCTCTCACTGCCTTAGTTCCTCGGCTGCACTGCTGATCTAATACCATCTCCTCACCTCTGGGTGGTAATGAAAGTAAGTAGATTTATAATTGTGAAACGATCAGATACTGTTGTGATGAAAGCCATAGGAAAACCCATGAGGAAACTAATAATTCTGTCTTTAGAGCTGGACTTGAATAATGTACAGTAAATGAGGCACAGGCCACCCACTGAACAATGAGGAGAAAACAAAACAGTGAATAGCTGCTGCTCAAGAAAGCCCCCGCCAGGCTGGCACAGAACAAGGCAGGCATCCTGTGCAAAGAATGAGGTGACAATGTGAGGATGTGGTTAAGGACTCTAAGAGGCACAGGCACAAAGAGATTGAATTAAGATTACTGAGAACAGTAACCCCAGCATTTCCTAAGTCCCCACTGCTGGGCTTTGCCAATTTAGTATTAGCTGGTTTCAAAGAGGGGTGTATTTTTGTGCATATATATAGTGCATACACTGAGTACAAAAAATAATCCACTCACATAGCCAGACTGAGGCTGAGGCAAGGATGCAGCAAGGAGGCTGGAGTGTGAAAAGAATCCTAGAGATTTTTGGAAAGAAGGAAGAAATGAGATTTGACAAGGTACTAATAAGTGGGAAATAGATAGTCACTGAAAATTTCCCCTTTCAAAGACTGAAAGCATTGACAATTTGGGTACAATACAGAGTCAGCTGGTCAAAACTACCAAAAAACTGAGGCAAGGCTCTCTGGGGAACTTGACCATAGGGAAACCATGGGGAACTGACAGGCAGAGAGATGCTGAGGTGAGAGGAAGGAAGGAAGGATGGGAAAAGTCTGAATGAGAGGTCTCTCCTCCCATTACCTCTCCAGTCTCTTTTATTTCAACACTAAAACAAGTTGCATTTCATGCAGTCTGTGAACAAGCCTAAAATCACATGGCCAGGTTTAATTGCTGCTATATTGTGCCCAGTGTGAGGCCTGCCAGCACTGCACATCTCCTTACACCAACCTTCCCCACTGACTGAGCAGTGCTTGAGATCAGCTTCTCACAGCAGAACTCAGCAACAGCTTTTACTACAGCAGCCCCAGAACTTCTCAGCTTGTTTTTGTTTTCCAGAGATCCCTACGCCCTCTTGCTATCTCCTCACCTCTATTTTGCCCAATTTAGTATCATCTGCAAATTAAAACAGGTCAGCTTCTCTCTGCAAAGAGAAAGATACTGGAAAGAACATCAAGTTTCCAGCATTTGCATTAGAGAGAATTATAGGGTTTTTTCTCTAGCAAAAGCAACCCTTCATTTAGTTTATCCCAGGTCCAGTTTTGTCACATCTGTTGGACTCTCTAGGGACTCACATTTCTCAAAGGCAAAGAGAGAGAATCCTAAGAGAATTAGAAGGTGCTGCCTGCATTTTAAGTGTGAGCCTGGATACCACTACCATGTAACTATTTGATGACAGCTTTTCTAAGATAGTGGGATAAATTCATCCCTCAGCTTGACTCATCTGAGTTCAAGGCCTCTTCTGTTCTTGGTCTCCTGAGACTACATCAGGCAGAGCCTGCCCCTAATATTTGGATGTATGAAAGCACAGGGGGAGGAATAGCATTAGATGTTCTGGACAGACAACTAATAAAAATTCAACTGACTGGGAGCCTGCAGCTTCCACCATCACTCCGGATGAAAATATTCTACATATTGTTATCATCTGTGTGTGTAACACATCCCTGATGTACACACTTGAAGGTGCTGAGTGATTCCCCTCTGTCTGTGTCTCTGTGTCAGGGTTGTGTGCCTGTGTGTGGAGGAGGTGACGGGTCACTCAACTCCCTTATCTTCTCACCCACTCCCTTTTTCGTGAACTCTGAGATTTTCCACATTTGGAGAGGAGGGGGAAAGCACACCTCATCAAGGAATAACAAGCTGTCTGCAACTACAAGTAGAGCCAGTGTTCTGGATATCAGTGTGACCCTTCCAGAAATTGCAGTGAACTTGGGAGGAGCAGAAAGACATTGGATGTCTGTCTTCTAGGACAGGAGCTGTTAACACAGAGCTGTTCTTCTGCCATGAGATTTCAGCTCTAGAGTCAAAGTCTGGCTCTGTACAGGACTTTGAACCCAAGGAACTATGATAGAACCTATGAAAATATATCAATTATTTTTCTTTAAAAGCATAAGTGCAAAGCTATTTATTCTGGGCTCACATGCAGATCAGAGTTTAAAATTTGGCTATATAACTGGCCTGGATCAGTCAGAAACTTATCATAGGCATATGCATGCATATATGAATCCAGAGAGATGGTGTTTGGACAAAAATGCCTAATAAGTTGTTGCTTGTCTATTGTATATCCATAGGAAGGGGCCAATGCCAGTAGACTCTGAACAAAAAGACACCTTCAGAGGTGGGCTTCAGCATCACAAATCCTCTGTAATTCAAAGCACTGCACCCACTCTGCACAGTGCATTCCTAACTCTATTCATTTAATGTTGTAAGACATGTGTCCCCACTATGCAAAAAACAAAATAAAACAAAAACAAACCAAACAAAAAGCCTCGGGTTCTGCCAGGTGTACCTGCTACAGAAAGGCAGCAGGAGAGGGTTTTCTTTCAGGTAACCAAGACAGTGTTGTCCCAGGGCACAAGAGAGAAGGGCTGTGGTCTGTAGAAGCAGATGTGCTGTAGAAGCAGTGTTGTACTGCTGTCATGAGGTTTAAGAGGCAGTTCTGCATAGAAAAAAGGACACAATCTTTCAAGTCACAACCCCTGAGCTCTGTCCCCAGTCTGTCTCTAACACAGTGGCCTCAAACAAGCAGTTTGTCCCTTCTGTACATCTGCAACACAGAGGGGACAACATCTGCACAGGGATGCTGAGAGGCAGTGAGGCTGCTACTGTGGAAGGATGATCAGTTAGGTAAAGTAGCATTAACCAGTAACCTCCAGTGCAGAGCCACGTGTCCAGCATGTCAGCTTCTTAAAACATGCTGGGCCCTCCACTTGGTTGTGAAATCTCATTAATTCCCAGAGACATACATTTTTACCTGATTGAGCAAATCACACACAGAGACTGGACAAAAATGCAATGGCTTTGAATCTGATACTTTCCCCCTCCCTGGGAACTGTGCCTGCCTCCCACAAAGGAGCCTTTCTGGGAGAGCCTCTCCACGTGCCCCTGGGATATGCCACGGGGAAGAGGTGAGCCCAGCAAGGGAGAGCAGGAACAGTGTTATAATCAGACCCTCCACTTTATTTTAGAAGCATCCCGCAGAGATGGCGACCTCCTGTCACCTTCCTTGTGGGAAAAGCTAGCTTGAAGTGTTGAGCTCAGCTATTTATATCACTGCTGATAGTCTCGCCTGTCTTCTAAAGAGGGCAAAACTTTCTTCCTAACAACCCCCAGGGAAATAAAGTCATATAAAGATGATTGCACAGGAGCAGTCCTCCTGGCACCCTGGTGTGGATTTCCTAGCAGTCCATCAGAGCCCTGGCTAGTTCCAACCAGAATGAGCGCACTGGCTGGAGCAAGCAGCAGTGATGTGAAATGCTCTCCTGCCCTTCAGAGCACGTGGCATCACCAAGAGGATGGGCAAAACTGCTCAGAGGGCAACAGACCCTTCCCCTCCTGCAGATAAAGGCAGTGCAAAAAAGGAATGGCCAGGAGCAGCCCGTGGCTGGCGAGCCAGCCTGGAGTACCAGCAGGTGCCGTCCCCACTGGGGTATTTTTATCGTGGAATTTGGCAGTCACAAGGCAGCCCAGAGCTGAGCAGACTCCATGCCCAGCCTGTGGGGTGATGCTTGGTTTCCCTCAGCTTCAGTGGCATTCCAGGTGATGATTAGGCCAGGCTGGGTTGGTGCCAAGCTGCACTGGGCTGTGTCACACACGCGTCTCCCCCTGCCAGGATCCCGTGACGGCGCCCAGCTCCCGTGTGGATCCTGCAGAAAGCTGCCAGCCAAAACCATGGAAGGGCAGTGGCACAGCCCACCACTGCTCCTGAATATGCAGGACCCTGCTGCCAAGACTGTCTTCTACCAGGTGCTGACACCCCACAAAGATACACCAGAGTGAGAAAAGATTTGTTCAACCGAGCCCAAACTAGGAGTGTAAAAGGCTGCAGATGCTCAGACGCTGAGAGGTCAAAGCATGTGAGGGCAACAGTAGTCTGGGAATGAGGAAAAGGAACCATATGGAAAATTCCCAAGAATAGTAAAGCTATGAGGAGAAAGGCTAGGTCAGGGGCAGCTCTGCACAGCCAGGAAAAGCTGTCAGGAGGTAACAATCCTTCTTTTCTTGCTGGCAGCAGAGAACTAGATGCTTCAGAAGACCCTTGGTACGGCACTGCAAAAATAGCTCGCTAATAAGTATCAAATGTCTAAGCCAAAAATGCTGCTCGAGGAGGGAAACTCCTTTTCTTGGTTTCCAAGATCTGTTCCCCTGTGGCCACCTACGCCCTTGCAGCAGCCACCTCAGCTCTCTGCAGGGCTGTGGAAGGATGATCAGGAGGCACCTCCGGGCAGTCTTAGCTTTAGACACTCTGTGCAGGGGGGTAGAAGAAATGTCCCTATTATCTAGCCTAAGCCTCATGACTGCCAGCCTCAGATCCTCCTGATTTACAGCCTCTTGAAATATTCTGTGCATGTGTGAGACAGGTAAATTGCTGTTCTTCTCTCACCCGTTAACATTTTTTATTTCTGGATTCCTCTTGCATTTATGTTTGCTTTACTTTGTGTCCTGCACATCCTGATTTTTACAATTTGCAAGCATCTAGGCTTAGTACCCTTCTCTGGGGAAAACAAGCCATTGTAAAACCCCAAACAACCTGGACACAGTAGAATGGATGGGAAGAGGGGCCCAGTTTGTGACTGCACTTCCCTATGGCAGTAAGAAAAACTCAGTCCTTGCACAGCCAGGGAGAACTGTGTTCATATTTACACTACCAAGCAAGGTGAAACAAGAAAAGGCATGTGTAAACAACATAAACTCACCTGGAAAAGTGAGGACACCCACCATTGCTCATGCTGCCTTGTAAGGAATATTCAACACCTGCAGCTGTGCTACAGCATAGTGATGTTGGACACAGAAAAACACTGAGCTGTAGGTAGCTGGTTGCTTTGTCTGCACTCTGGGGAAAAAAAAGCAAACACACTGATTTCAGTGCCACGGTCTGTAAATATTTCCCATTACTGATTTATCTGCCTGTATTTAATCCCCTGGTGCTCCTGGAATGAAGCCATATGCTAATTTCTCCAGAATGCAGTAACTGCACCAAAGCCATTTCAGAAGGTTAGACAGACCCACGCATTCACCAGTTTTCACCAGTGCAGATAAGAGGAATCAGAAAGACCAGCTGATTTTCTGTGTTACTGCTCCTCTAGCTCTGGGCTGGCAGCAGAGCAAAGCTCCTGCATATGCCAAGAACCACCAGGATCTTCATCAGCCTGACTGCAGCCTGCCTGCCAGGGCAGGACAGAGCCAAACCCCATCCTTTGCTTCTTGTATGTCCCTTCTCCCTGCTCACATGGTGGTGGGGTAGCCAGTGGCCACTGCCCTGTCTTCTTACCTGGGCAATCCTCACCCCACCCAGGGCAGCCCTCAGGAGCAGCAGGAATTTGGAGATTCAACTTTTGATCTTTGTCCCATCCATCCTTGCAGCTGGACACAGCACAGGAACAAACAGTGGGGTGAATTATTGTGTGTGCTGCTACATTAAATTATATCACTCACATAACTAGAGGAGGGGTTATTGTTCCCTCAGCAAGTGTATCTGTTCTCCAGCTTTTGCTCACAGGAAATCTACACAATATTGCTCCAGTAAATTTTCAGCTTTTAACAGTGTCTGCTCTCCACAAATGTTCTTTGCACTATAAAAATAATTGGCTCCTAAAGACAGGACAAGGAACAATAAAGGAGAGTTAACAATTTGGTCCCTGTGGCTTTGGGATTTACCTTGACTAGTGCTTTTAATATTTCATTATGATGATTATTTTTACATTTACTTATTAAAATGCTATTTTCCAAAAGAGTGACTGTGGGAGGACATTAGCTCCAAGGTAATAGTGCACACTTTATAGCACCCAGCTCTTAATTCATGCGCCAGGGAGAGCTTTGCAGTGCCCTGGGAAGGTAAGTATGGTGAGCATAACTGGATCAAATGATTGCTCAAGCTCTCCCACAGAGCCCCACAAAAGATGGATTAAACCCACTGCTCTCTTTTTATCCATCAGGTTAAGTGACTTGGCCAGAAACAGTCAATCAGAATCAGAAACAAAACTGAAGCAGGCTCTCCTGCATCTCCACTTTGCAATCTTACTCCCAGTCCAGCAAACCTTTCCTGTCATCAGACCACCTACCAACAGCACTTCCCAGGAGCTGCTGGTCCTTGGGAGGCACTTCAAAGGAGGCTTTTTCCTTTGTCTGTTTCATTTGAACTGCGAATTTTTTCCTCAGATTTTAAGAAAAGAGGAAGGAGCAAGACCCACCATTTAGATCTTGCAGCAGTTCCCTCTCAGAGAGGCACAACAGGGGAGCAGTGGATTAGGTTTCCAGGACTGGCACAGCCCACCAAAGTCTTTACACTCCCCTAAACATTTGCAGCTTGTAAATGAAACACTTGCAGCTGGCAATGCTGCAAAACCAAAGCAAAACCTACGGATGGGGAGCAGGTGGGCAACATGAGGGTTTTCTCTGCTCTTCAGTGGTGGCACTGAGCTCATAAAGGAAGCCCAGAGCTGTGAGCACTTCACATTCCAGGTGTTGGTGCAGGTATTGCAACACATGACAGCACCACTGCTCAGGCCAGGCTGTAGATTCCAGCCTTATCTCCCAGGGGATCAGCCCACTAAGGATTTTCCAGAGGGCAGTCTGTAGAGAGATGAATGCTGCTTCAACTGCCCAGTCCACAGAGGATGCGCTATGCAGGTCACAGTGAAAGGACTTTCTGAATCAAAAATAAATCTGGCTCACCCTCAAGATTTTGGGAACTCATTTAGCAGGCTGTAGATGAGTTATGTAAAAAAAGATCACTTTTTGTTTCGGTGGCTGAATTTAAAAAGAAAAAAAATCCCAAACACAACACAAGGTTTCCAGTGGATGTGAAATAAAGTTTTCACAGTAAACCAGACCTCATTCATTTCAGGTCAAATGACAAGATTTCCTCTGACACAAAACAAAAAACATCCATTTCACACCATGCATTACCAGCCAGGCATTTCCTAACCCCCCTCAGAACCACTCTCTGTTTTCTCCCAACAGAGGCTTGTATCCAGCTCTCAAGACTTCTCACCCCTCCTGGTGAGCAGAAATGGGGGAATGGAGTTTCCTGGGAGACTTCCTCGAGAAGGTGCACAAACACTCCACAGTGGTGGGCAAAGTCTGGCTGACCGTGCTCTTCATCTTCCGGATGCTGGTGCTGGGAACAGCCGCAGAGTCCTCCTGGGGGGACGAGCAGTCCGACTTCATGTGTGACACCCAGCAGCCCGGCTGTGAGAACGTCTGCTATGACAAGGCCTTCCCCATCTCCCACGTCCGCTTCTGGGTGCTGCAGATCATCTTTGTGTCCACGCCGTCTCTGGTGTACATGGGCCACGCCATGCACACGGTGCGCATGGAGGAGAAGAGGAAGATGAAGGAGGCAGAAATGGAGGCCCAAGAGAACAAAAACGGTGGTGACACCTACTACCAGCAGAAGACCTCCCTGGCAGAGAAGGAGGCTAAGCTGACTGGCTGGGACGAAGCAGGAGGCCAGATCATCCTGAGGGGCAGCCTGCTGAACACCTATGTCTACAGCATTTTGATCCGAACTGCCATGGAAGTGGCCTTCATTGTGGGGCAGTATGTGCTGTACGGGATCTTCCTGGAGACCCTGTACATCTGCCAGCGGGCGCCGTGCCCCCACCCTGTCAACTGCTACGTGTCCCGCCCCACCGAGAAGAATGTCTTCATCGTCTTCATGCTGGCTGTGGCAGTGCTCTCCCTCTTCCTCAGCCTGGCCGAGCTGTACCACCTGGGCTGGAAGAAAGCCAAGGAGAGGTGCTCCCGGCCTTACAAAGCCAGCCCCAGCACGGCCCCTGGCAGGCTGGAGTCTGCCCCGCAGGCAGAGAGGGCACAGATGTACACCCCGCCGCCAGATTTTAACCAGTGCTTGTCGAGCCCCAACGGGAAGTTCATCAGCCCCTTCAGCAACAAGATGGCCTCCCAGCAGAACACTGCCAACTTCGCCACCGAGAGGGTCCACGGCCAGGAGGATGCTGCTGGGCAAGGGCCCTTCATGAAGTCCAGCTACGTGGAGAGCCCAGAGGTGGCCAGCGAATGTGCGGCACCCGCCTTCCCTGAGAACTACTTCAACGAGAAACGCCGGTTCAGCAAGGCCAGCCGTGCCAGCAGCAAGGCAAGGTCGGATGATCTGTCTGTGTGACCTGTCTCCAGCTGGAACGAGGAGAAGGAGCTGTCCCAGCGCTCAGTAAAACTTCTTCAAAGTGGACTCCAAACTCCTGCCCCCAGCCTCTCTGTTTTAATATCCTCTCTCTATCCTTTCCAGCAAACGTTGTTGTTATACTGCAGACAGCACCTCTCACAGCTCTAGGCAGGGGCAGCCACAGGCACTGAAGAGAGATGCCAGTTTCGGGATATGAAGCCCTCAGTCATATTTTCATTATGGGACAGGGATTAGAGACTCCCCACCCTTAGCCTGGTGGAGCACAGGCCAGCAGACTCCTGGGGCTGCCCAGTGGCTATCCACTGTGACACTGTATTCATCAGACTGACTGGACCTCTACATCTTCTGTGGGCTCTATTTAACATTTGCAACATCAGCCTGGCAATTACACTGAGCTGAAGCTTCTCTCACCTGCAGGGAGCAGAAACACACCAGTCGGCTTTCTGAAAGAAAGATTTTCTCATCTGCTTCATTTTGGCTCTTTCTAACCCTCCCTTTCTCTACCTAAGCCCAGATATTTTATACCGGTTTACCTATACAATAAATCCTACTTGAATTTTTTGACACTGTATATATAACAACTCTTCCCCACAAATAAGGACATCCGTGGTCCCCAGTGCAACAGCTGCCTCATGTCTAACATCAGAATCTCTTCCTCATTCCTAAGTCAGTGCAGCAGACTGGCCCCAGGGAAATCACTTAGATGACCACTTGATGAAGCCTGGGGAATTTTCTCAAGATACTTATGTCATCAATCCTAAGCAAGACATCCACTAACAGAAAAGGAGACTCTACTGTGAGAACAGATATCTTACAAGTATCATGTAGAAACAAAGTGGTTTTCCCCTTTTTGAAACTCGTCCTTCAAGCCACCTGAATGCTGCTGAAAGGGTGCTGCCAGCTGCCCACTTGAGAGAAAAGCATCCTCTGTTTATCTGCAGAAGAGGTACGGCCTGTGTCTTCTCACCAACCCACCAAAACACCTCAGCATCCTCTGCAAGCAGGAAGAGTCCTCCTCCTGAGGTCCTGCACATCATTCAGCTCCGGCCTGCCCTCTCAAGCTTGCCAGCCAGCACAGGTTAAGTTATTTGTCCCCACAGCAAGTCTCTGCTCTGCCACCAGGCCATCCTTTCCACTCCATCCCTAGCACACACGGTGTTAGAAGTCACCCATGGACCAGGTCTTTCCATTCCTGTAGCCTCTCAGAGCAACCATTGGGGCACAAGGCCACACTGAGCCTGGTGGGTGAGGTCTGAGGGCAGCTCCCATCCAAGATACATTTCCTCAGAGCAGAGCTGACATCCCTCTGTTAAAGATCTGCTAAACAGAGCCAAGCTGCTCCCTGTTGTTTACCCTGCACTGCCCTTTCAGACACAGGCCACAGCTTCCCAACACTGGACTGCACAAGCAAATGGCCTGGGACCAGCTGATGAGGGGACTGAGCCATTCCCTCTCTTAGGGCCACTGAAAGTGACTCCCTGCTCCCAATACACAGCTTTGGTACAGCTTCCTGTACATTTGAATACACATTCACACTCAGACGGGGGAAACCATGTTTTTGTTTGTAAGTTTTTATATATTTGTATTTTTTAATCCTGAAAAGATCTGTGTGTTTTCCTTAACATGAGATTTTAGCCAGTGGTGTCTAGGTTTCTCCTAATAAAGTTCTAACTCCATGTCTCCTTGTGGATGTTTCTCCTCTCACATGGCTGAGAATGAGTTGCTAGCAGGGATCAGGCTGCCCGCCAGCCTCTGCTGCTCAGAGATCACAAAAATTCCCATTGCCCACAGTGGCAGGAATGAGGGGAGGGTTTGGCCAGGGGGATAAATAATAAACAAGGGAAATGATTGATTGACTGGCTAACAGAACTCCCCCCTCCCCAGCTCCCCTGCCTGCCTCTGCATCACCAAGAAAGGAGGAGCTGTTCAGAGAGCAGAGCTTCCATCCTCCTGCAAACACTTGTTCCCTGCATCTCCTTGCATATCCAAGCACACCTCTGCACCCAGAGAGGCCATCTGTGATGCGAGGCCAACTCAGCAGGAAGAGGGAAGCAAAACCTGCCCCACAAGCATCTGATTGCTTCTCCATGCAATAACAGGGCCCTAAAGTCTTTTTAAGAGACAAGGCCTTGAGAGAATCCACCCCTAACCATCTCTGCAGCATTCCTGTGGGTACTCAGATCTCTTAAGATGTATTTGCCCAGCCCAAAGAAATTCCTTTTCTTCCCTCAGCTCTGCCTTTCCTATGAAGTTTATCCTTTGCTCTCCCACTTTCCAACTTTCACAGACTCCCTCCTTCTGGCCTTGGATTCCCCTGTCCACCCAAAGGAAGTGCCCTTCCTTCCTTTCTCCACACAATCTCCCATCCCGTGGGATTCTGCAGGCTGGGAAGCTGGAGACCTGTAAAGTACTGGGCCCCAGGAAGGAGCCTGAGAGGGGGCACAAAGAATGAATCCAGAATTCAATGAGGACACTGGGACAAGGACCTTTAACTGCATTAGAAACTACAGGGGCACTTTAAGATTAAGGAGCCTTGGTTTGGGGGTTTTCAGGATGTCATCTGAGCGGCCACAGCCCCACAATGCAACAAGAAGGTAGGATTGGTCATGCAGACCTCCGGTTTTTAACTGGCATGTGCACAGCCCTGAGCCTGCCTGTCCCTCAGGGTGCCACCCTGCTGCCAGAGACAGGCAATGGGGAAGTCAGGAGCACTCCCCGTGGAACACTTGGCTACTGAGTGACATTAATGTTTAGTAAAGCCACTCAGGCACAGATCTCATTTAATAAACTGTTCTTGGCTTAAAACAAGCAATAGACCAAACTTTAAAAACTCTGAGCTACAGTCTCTGCTGGAGGACAAGGTAGAGCTGAAAAAAGAGGACAAGGATCTCCTCTGTACTGTCTCAGATCTCTGTGATCCAACCATGTTCACAGGTGAGGTTTTGGTGATCTTTGAGACCATCCCAGCTCTCTCTCATCCTAGAAATTGCATGTATCAAAGCAGATAATTTCCCACTGCCACTCACTTCTTAATGCCTCCATGGTTCTGTCTTCTAGGTACAGCAAGTGGGGGATATCTGATGGATGGATGGATGTTTGCACTAGCTGACAGACCATAAACTTGTGATTCTTGGAGCCCACTGTCAAGGCTGGCCAGGCTGTCACACCACAATAGGAGCACACTTATTTCAGGTTGGCCTGTCCTTTCAGGCAGATTTAGTATATATTGCTTTGCACCAGATGGATGGGTAGACAATCTTATAGTAGTGACCTGAATCAACATTACATATTAAATTCATTCCTTGGATAGGCACTCAAACTATAAATGGCAGCATTACAAAGACAATGCTCTGAGAGGGAGAAAAGAGGAAACATGAGAGCTTTTCATTCTGTTCTCCCCATTCTCCCTTTTTTCTCCAATTCTGCCTGCTGGGACTGCTCAGACTCTCAGAAATGTGAATTCTCCAGCAGCAGCTGGAACCAATATTTGACAGAAACACCAGCCCCAGTTATCTCCTTGGTCAGCACACCTCAAACCATTTCCTCTTCTAGCTGGTGTCTGAAGGAGTCAGAAGTCAGTTCTGGTCTACAGCCTTGTGCTGATCAGCTGCTGAGCCTGAGATAGGAGGACAGGGAAACGTGTTTCAACAAGCCTTTAAAACAGAAATACTTAATCCTATAAAAGGAAAACCTATATTTAAAAATACATAGAATGCCAAAACTAATAAAGTATTGAACTGAGACAAGGTCATGCCTCTGAGTTGTCTCCACGAACAGCACAGTGGGACAGCTGAGCAGGCTAAGAGAAATTTGAGGGAGAAATTGAGAGAGAGACTCAAAAGTAATGGGTCAAGCAAGTTGTTCCCTCTTTCAGAATATGTGGGCAAGACCATATTCAAGTTAGTTCAATGCTGATAACATTTCAGACTGTTAGAAGGGAATAGGTAAGATGACAGGCTACACAAACTCCCTTCAAACACTTTTACATGAAACATCACTGAGGCCAAGGAATTAGGAAGACCCAAACCCCAAAGAACAAAAGCACTGTGTTCACAGGAATGAGACCATACTTGGCCAGACTGCAAATGGCCAAAGTACAAAGAAGGCAGAAATTCAGAACTCAAAAAGTCAGCATAGCATAGCAGAGAGCCTGACACACAGCAATGGCAGCAGCTTCCCTGCTGGAATTGCTGCCTCCCGGGAAACCTGGGACTAACACAGGCACAAGGGGAGCTGCTGTTCCCAGAAGGATGCCTAGGCTCTAAGTGCCCCTCAGGGAATCCAGCACCTCCTCCCAGCAGGGGTGACAGGAGGGGGATCCTGTACAGGTCTGATGCACACATTTGTGAATAAAGAACATTTCAGTGATTCAGGTTAGTGGCAGTACCAGAGGTATGGATAGACTGAGAATGAGGATGGAGAGTGGCAGCTCTATAAGATACACTTTGTAGGGGGAAAAGCTGTGACTTTGAAGTGCAAAATTAATAGCTTTGCTTTTGCCTGAAGTGTTCGTTGCTTATATGGTCTAGATGATTAAAGATCTTTCTGGGGAGCTCGGGAATTAGAATACCATACATAAATAAATTTGTCATAAGTATCTGGTGACAGAAAAAGAAAGAGGATCAAATGAGCTTGTAAGACTCACTGTAGCCAAATAATGCAGAAATGCTTCATTTTTCCTCCAGCGAACATTGGTTCACATTTTTAAAAATGAATTTGCTGAGGCCACATTCACATACCACCACTGGTTTCCCACAGACATTTGAGCAATTGAGTTTGACGGGCAACAGAGTTCTCAGAAAGAAAATGTCAGTCAAGGAAACCAAATTTTAAATTCATATGGGCCAGTATCCACCCCAGAGGCAGCTCTGTGTTCCTCCAGCCCTCAGGAAGCATGAACAGTATTGTGTAACCAATCCAGTGCTGTGTAGCCAACCACAAACCAAACAACACACCTCCACTGGAGACTTTATGCAATAAATACTCACCAAAAGACATTTTAAGGACAGTTACACGCATTTAGATTAGTAATAGAAAACACCTAAGAGAACTCCCTGGTGGTTACAACACCAAGCCTGACAGAGCTCAGGAAGTGTTTGGACAATGCTCTCAGGCACAGGGTATGACTCTTGGGGTGTCCTGTGCAGGGCCAGGATTTGGATCCTGATGGGTCCCTTCAAACTCAACACATTCTATGATTCTATGAACACACTGCAGCACCAGCAAAAAACCTGCTCCCCTGTCCTCCAACATGCCAGGCTTCATAGCCAACCCATTAACTCAAACCCACTAGTGTCTGGGTGAATAAAAGCAATCATTCCATGTATGCTGGAAGCAAGTCAGAAAGCAAAACATAGAAAAGTTGCAATATTTACATATTCCTTTACAATTACTCTCAGATTGGGGTCTGTAGGGCTGCTACATTAAGCCACTCTCCTCCCTCGAGGTGGCTACATTTTATTAGAAGATTAGGCTTTTTTTTTTCTCTTCATTTCTGTATTACAAGCTCTGTTTGGCTGGTGCATGACAGTTAAGAAAAACAACCCCACTGCAGCGTTTGCAGGAGCAAGACCAGTGTGCTGCAGACCCCTGCTATTTTCTGAGAGGACATCTCCACCTCCTGGGGCTGGATCACAGCAGGAAGTTGCTCAGAAATTACTCAGAGCCAGGGTTTGTGACTCACTGTTCATATGCAAGAGCTTATCTTATGATGAAGTTGTTTTAGAGAGGAAGGGGTAAAGAAGATGGGGCCAAGCTAAGGGTCAGCATGAACTGGTAGGGACCCAGGAGAGAGTTAAATTTCATGCTCTTATTGGACATGAGCCTAATCTTAAGAAGGCATGTCAGTGATTGTCAGCCATATGACGATACAAAGAATGCAAAAGACACATTGAAAGATTTTCCTAGAAACTGGATATGGGTGTGTGGCCATGACATTTTTATCAACAGCCCCAGCAAAACCCAACACTCTCATATTGAGCTGCAAGCAGGGTTTCACTAGAAATCACGTTAACCACCAGCTCCTACCCTTAAAAGGAATCAGATTAGCAGCAAGAGGCAAGCCTGAGGTCAGAAACTTGCTGCTATTTGTTTGGGTTTTGGAGTAAATGCCGTGCCAGCTCTTCAGCCTGGGAACAAAGTTTGAGGTTGAAAAGTGCTTCTGACAGAACCAGTTTGATGTGTGCCAGGCTACAGGCAAGACTTTTCAGAAACAAGTGTCCAAAATTAGCCATTGCAAAATCATGTAGTCCAGTGAAACCTCGTTTTCTTTCCCACCTTGCTTTTCTTCCACTTCAGCCCAGATTCAAGAAAGCACTTAGGTACACATAGAGAGCAGAAATTACCATCATCTTTGCTGCATATTCACAGAAAAATGCACTTTTTTCCCAATTCATATTCATTTTTCACATTTCAGTTCATTTTTTTCAACCCTTGCAGATCACGAGAACTCTTTTCTCACCAGTTCTTTTTCCTCTGAAATTAAGTTTTGGATTACTTTTTCCCTCTGTGGCCTTGTATTTTCTTAGTTACACTTTGCTCTCCCTATTTCTAGCTGCACCAGATTCATCCCTGACATTTCCAGAGAAATGCCAAACTTGAGGACTTTCTGAAAAGTTCATTAAAGTACCCAGTCCTAAATCCCGATATGCAAGTTCTGGCAAACAGAACATTTCTGACAGCTGACTGCTCTTCTAACAGAAGCACTCCTACGATGAGAACTATTATTTTAATTAACAATTGGAAAGCACAGCCTAGGGATGAGGTAATTTCTAATTATTGTGATGGGATTTTAAAAGGTGTGCAGTGGTACCAATAGAAGTTACTGAACCCCTTGGAAATTAGAGGGTAAGGTCCTCTCCCCTACACTAAGCAAACAGTCAGACCAGTCACCCCAGCATTTAAACCTACAGATCTGTGAAAAATTCACTGTGGTTGATACACTGCTGCTCATAATGACTATTTTTTCTCCACAGTGCTGCTGTTTGTTTCAAACCATTTAGCAATATTCGTCAGCTCCCCACTGCAAATTAGGGTAATTGAGAGTAAGAGAACATGCAATAAAGTTTTTTACTAAGGGAGACGTGCCCCATTCCCTTCTCTGACTCAGGTGTTGACTCTGTTGACTTGCAGTCAGGCTTTACCAGGGATCTTTCTTCAAAAATGCCAAATACATCATGACAAATGTTGTGCTGCCCCTTTCTTGAAATCTCACTATCACTGGAAATTTTAAATAATTTGTTTCTCTTCCCATTTATTCTATTTACTTACAAGGGAAGGCTATTAAACTCTGATACCGAGACTGTTGTGCCTCTGATCCCTTTTTATGGCTGAAACCACAGATCCTGAAGCCCTGGAAAAACTCATGTGTGTCAACAATCCTTAAAATTAATACTAAAACATAGTCTTATGACAAAAACTATGTCAGCCATACCATTGTCTGGGATACTTCAAATTCCTCCTCTCCAGGAATCTCAGTCACCCGCATTAAATGACTCCCAATTGAGACATGAGAACTGGCAGCAGCGTAAATACCCACGGAGCACTGGCTGGCACAGCTGACAGCCAGATGGGATCAGAACAGCAGCAAAAGATAACACTGAGCCTGGACAACCAGCTCAGCCACCAGCCTGGAAATTTGGAGAGTGCCCTCAGATTCCTACTCCAAGAAGTTTTATGTCTGACAACAGGCCAGTCATCTTTGGCTTTGCCTGCCTGAAATGCCCATCTGAAAAAATAGAGTGGCCCTTTCCTCCCACTAAGGAGGTGCTGAGAGCCTACAGGAATGCCATGAGCTGAGATAGGCAGTAGATGCACAGGGGAACCAGAATAAAATAAATAACCTTTGTGTCTTCAGAAAAATCAGTTGCAGAGGAAGACAAATCAGGATAAGGGTTTAAACTCTGTGTCTTCAGCAACACTGTGTGTGTACCCATGCAACATGCAGCCTGAGTATTTCCATTTTATAATAGCAGTGTTTTCATAACCATAAGGGTCCAGAGCTGTCAGAAGAGACCTGAAGGAAAGGTCGTATCTGTCATTTAAGCAGCCACTAATACAGTGTGAAAAAACAGCTGAGCTCTTGCACATACAAAGCCTTCTGCATGTACTTTTGCTACCTCCCAGCCTTCCTGGAGAGACAGGGAATAAGTGTTATTCCCATCTGCCAAAAGATAACCTGAGTTTGAATGGCCTGCTGAATGCTGCATGAGAAATTACCCTGACTTTGATTCAGCTCAAGCTCCCAGTGCTCCCCCCACGCTCCTCACTGTGCGTCAGGACCCAGCTCCAAGTTCATTACTTTTGTGTTTTGAATTAGTGCCTACTGCCTGCATGCAAATATACTGTTTGCAGCCAACATTCCAACAGCTTTCCAAACCTGGGAAAACTCTCAGAAGAGGTGCAGCTCACTCCTTCCAGACTCACTGTTGCATGAGTCAGGTTCCTGTGTGCTGGTGCCTGTTTTGCCATGGATTTTCAGCAGCACCATCATAATATAAAGATGCTGTAGAACATCTCAACAAGAGCAAATTGCTTTTTTTTCCTTAACTAAAACAAAATAAAAACCTAAATAAGACTTGTCTCAACCACAACAGAAGATTTGACTACTAAAACATCTGAATGGTCTAACTGACACTTGAACTGGCATTAAAGTGATGCAGGCAGTGCTCAGTCCTTGCGCACTCGGAAGTTGTCCTTCTCTTTACTGATTTCCATTAAAACTCCTCCCAACACCATCTCTCCTGGTTGGGCACCAGGAATCATCAGGATGTGTTCAGGACTTCACCAGGGAATGGTGCAGATCAACAATGGTGACCTGTTTTACGCTGCATAGATGGGAGACACTACCAAAATATGGACCATAAAGTTAACAAAGGGTAACTATGTATTTCTTAAAATTATCAGCTGCTGCTTTGTACTGGATTTCTTCTGCTGATTGCATATAATAGCAAAATGCACATCTTTTGTTTATGAATGTAAAAAAAACATGGTATGTCTATGTCTCTGCTAGTTCTTGATACAAGGAGCACTCACCCTGTGATTCTGCAACCGGTGTCAGCCTAGATGTGGAGACTGCCCAACCTCTGCCATAATTCAACTGGTTTTATGCTTCCTCAGAGCTGCTGGTGGGGAGTTAACTGCTGTTGGCTCCCTGGTATTTTACACCATCCAGTGCCTGTATCAGCCTGACATGCAAAACAGCTCCTCCATTGGACCAAATGAAACACTAATTAAAGAGACCTGCCACACATTTGCAATTAGGTGCTGAAAAATAAAGTGACAAGACTCAATTCTGCTTTGAAAAAGCTCTTGTTTAGGCCAACAAGTCTGATTTGCACAAACCTGCAGGGAAAATGTAGTTTTTTTAAAAAAGTTCCTTGCGTTCTGTTTTTTTATTTTGTTTTATTTTTTCCAGGGTATGAGAGTTGCAGGACCGGGAATAGAAGGATGAGTTACAAACCTTTCAAAGCAGAGATTTAGCATGGAAATTCTGACAACCATCAATGTGAGCAATGCCGCCAGGCACCACTCACAATCCACAGCATCTTTCAAACCTGTCGGGGGTTTTTAGAAAGGGCTAAAAATAAATGCAGAAATGCAGCAATATATACACACACACACACATATTATTGTTCAAAAAAAGAACAGGTGGTCCTGCCAGCAGTGTAAACACAGATGACTCTTGCAAACAGCTAACAAACACCCAGCTGAGCAGCCTTTCCTAGCCATGCAAGCAGCACTTTGAGAACTCTCCTTGAGTTCTCCCAGCCAGAATCATCTGGGATCCTGACTCTCTGTCATGACAAGGCCTGGGTACTTCCAAGCGTCTTGATTTCCCTCACCCAACATATTCACACAATTCCACCCTCCTGACCTCCTGTGGATTACTGCCCTTCTGAAAATAACACACACAGAACAGCTGGTGGGGCCAAAAATGTCTTAAATGTAAATAGCACAAGTCCCTCTTTCTAGCTCCCCACCACTTGATCTGACCCCTACCCTCATGGAATGAAGAGGAGAATTTACTGACAGGGAAAAAGGATCAGGGCACTATGGACAGGCCACAAGGATTCAAACAGCAAACGTGGATGGCTGCATGTTGAAATCCATCACGTCCACTACCTGCAGGGAAGGTGAAGAAGAAAACATGAAGCAATCCTGGAGTATCAAAATTTATCCTAAACCTGCAGGAAAAAAAAAAAAAGACAGGAAAAAAAAGAAAGAAAAAAAGAAAAAAAAAAGAAAAAAGATAACATTTCACCCCAGATTTTGGTTATGTCTCTTCTGCCCACCACAGCAAGGAGACTGATGTCAAAGGCTGAATCACACACATAAATCCTCCTGCTTGGTCACTTCTCTCTGAGTATGAATGCATAACAAAACAACGTTGCTAGGAATCCACTGTAAGGCTCAGTATCATCTCTTTGTGGCCCTTCTCTCGTGGCTGTTTCAAGAAAAAGAAAACATAATTTACACTTGCATGATCTTCCTTTTAATTCCATATCATCCCAAAACATTTGGTTTAATAGAAATACCCTTGGTTTAATATATATTCACAAAAAGTAAACGAGGTGATAAAGCTTAAAAGTGCCAAATGGTTAAGTGCTGCCACAAGGGAGCACATCTGCCACAGCACCGGAGCACTGAGTTCCAGGATGCAGCATCTCAGGCACGGTCACAGACTGGCAGCTCTCCCACCACACCTGGACTGCCCAGGCACAGAGAGTCCACCTGACATGGCTGGGAACAGCTTATCCAGCTTGCTTCTGGAGGCTCCAACTTCCCTCAGCCTTCCTGTACAAGGGAAAAACACTCTTCCAAAGCTGAAGAGAATACTGGCCTGCTGTTCTCCCAGAGCGGCGCATAATTGAGTCGGCGTGATGCCGCAGACTACCAAATGCAGCAGATGGCTGCAGGCAGCATCCAGTTTAGGATGACAAAGTTGGAACAAAAGAAAAACAGAAGGCAGGGAATGCATCTTCTGTGCTGGGTTACGGGGCAGGGCATGAACCCTGGCACAGTCAGTCCGTGGCCAGCACACGGCCGGCTTCCAGCTCTCCTGCTGCCACACCAACAGTGACCAAATGCCCAAGCCTGGAAATGACAAAGAAAAGTGATGGAAAGCCACATCTTCCCAGGTAAAAGAGGCAGGAAACTACCAGCTGTCTGATAACCTGTTTCTAAAATACACAGAAGAAAATCTCAAAAAATGTCCTCACGATGCCAGCCCTAAATAGGACAACTCCGACTTCCAGGACTCTCCCACATGACCTGCAGGAACTCAGAAATTAAATTATGACCTGCAAGTATCAACACACATCATTTCACTGCTGGAAGGTAAAGCACTGATGTGAAAGCATGCAGAAAATGAGACGAGATGTGTCAGATCTGTACACTGTACCATGAATGGTGTCTTGCAGGGAAGGCTTGGTCTGCAGTGGCATTTAGGGGTTTATTTTTGCCAATTCCACCCCAAAGGATCACAGACTTGAGGAGTGGAAACATTCCTTCCATTTCCCCAGGCGCCTTGCTCACAAAGCAGCTGGCTACAACAGACAGGCTGGAGGAGACAAGAGTGATACGGCTCCACAGGAAGCAGCACAGCACTCTCAAACAGTTTATAAATAAAGTTCAGCCCTTTGTGAAGGCAATACAGCTTCCATGACCAGAATGACTGGTTTATAATAGCCACTGTGGTCAGCAGTCCTTGCAGGACACAGAGACATCACCATTAGCTCCACAGTTGGGGATGGGAAAAGCTCTTCTGGCTGCAGGATGCAGCAGCCTGTGATTCCCCACATGAATCCTACATAAACTCCTGCCCATGTTGCATTTGAGGTTTCAGTAGCTGTGATCACTTCAGGGGACCATAGCAAAAGCACCTGCACTGCCCTCAGAGAGCCAGTCATGGGAACATTTCGGGGTGGAAGAAGTTTTTGGAAAGGCAGGAAAACACTTTGTGCTACAGCAGAGCACCCAGAGGTGGAGTTGCCCCTAAACAAGGCTGGCACACGGAGATATCACACTTGGCAGGAGCTGCTTGTGCCCACTTTGGGCAGCCACACCAGGCTGGTTAAGCCACCCTTCTCCAGCAGCCAGGCTCACAGCCCAGCTGCAGCCTGTGTGGTGAGGATCTCTGGGAGAACATTTCCAGTTCACTCTCCTCACTGAGCAAAAAGCACTTGGGAAAGGAACCAAAGAAGCCAAGGCAACACGTCCATTTTCTGACCCCTACCAATCGGGGGGAAATAAACCCACCTCCCTCAGGGGCATCCAAATGCTGTTTGTGCCTCTACCATACAGACATTTTATGGTAGATCTCCGATTTACAGCATAAAGAGCTATAGCCCTTTCATGGAATGATAGAATTATAGAATGGTTTGGGTTGGAAGAGGACCTTGAAGATCACCAAGTTCCAAATCCCCCATAGGCAGGGACACCTTCAACTAGACCAGGCTGCTCAGAGCCCCACCCAACCTGGCCATCCTTTACCTTTGTTCAGGGACAAGGTGTTCACTTAAATCCAAAAAACAATAAACCATACAAATTCATTAGGTTAAATTGTTTCTTCTGTGGGTATTTTTTAAGAACTATTTAATTTCAATCTATGCTGTGGAACAAAAAAATCTGATCATGCCGGTTGGCCTCACACCTTATCAATGGATCAGCCACACAACGACTGTGTGACTTGGTCAAACTACAAAACTCACTATGACTCAGTTTCCTCTTCAAAAAAAAAGGAGGATGTAAATGCAAACTTATCAAGCCGGAGTGTTCTGAGGTGTGATACATTTTTGAAGCACTGTAAAAGGCAAATGACAGCAATAGTAATCTTTCACAAAGATAGCAACCATTGCAATTTGGTTAAATTCCAACCAGGAGGAAATTTGCCCTCTGCTTTCAGAGTGGAAAGTTTCCTGAAACTTGCTTGTTCATTAAAGCTCATTACTTTCCTGCAGCGGAAAAAAATTCACCCCTGGTGGCCACTGGATTAGCCTTCTGCTCCTCGTCTGGTCACAAAAAGTAACAGAAGGGTAAAAATAACAGGTCCTTTGAAAATGTTTCTGTAACGATGGTGCATCTTAGAATAAATTTCTACACAGTTGGACAAAGGAAAAAAAAACAGGGCAACGCCATTTGCTAAAAAATTGACAGCCGCCTGCTATTTTGGAGATCTCTCCTCTAATTGCATGCACCTGCTGCAGCATGGTGTATTCTAAAATGTATCTCACCAGTAATGCTGCTTGGCAGCAGCCAGGGCCACCCAGGAGGGACCCTGTAGTCCCAGTCTTCACAGCTTCACAGGAACCGGGGTTTCCTTCCAGGAAAGATTTGAATGGAAATTCAAATAAATTCACTGAGAACCTCTCTCCCTGATCATTTCTATCACATCACCTCTATCTCTCTTCTACCTTCCCTCCCTCCCCCTCTTAACTACTTTTTCCTGTTCCCTCTCCCCTCAGCATTCTTGACCCCTCGCTCTCTTGCAACACAAGATTCAGGCTTGATTCCTGCGTTTGTTATTTTCTTGGCTTCTGAAATATTTTTCCCCCTTCTCTCTCTGCTCTTGTTGTGTCCCTGTGTTTCACATACTCTTAAGCTCAGAAAACTGAGGAAATCCTTTCAGAACTGCAGGACTTTGAGAGACACGAGGCGATGACCAAAATCCCCTCTCTGCACGTCCTGGTGTCTGTGCCAACCTCTCAGCACCTGCAGCGGCTCCTCCCTCCGGCCTTTGGGCAGGTCTCCATCCTCTCCCTCCTTTCTCCTTCACCCTTGTCCTGCTCCCTGAACACCTCCCCGGGCAGCTTATTCCAATATCTAATCACCCTTGCTGTGAGGAAATTCCTCTGAAGAAATCCCTCTGAATGTCCAACCCGAACCTCCCTGGCACAACCTGAGGCCGTGTCCGCTCATCCTGTCACTTGTTCCCTGAGAGCAGAGGCCAAACCCACCTGGCAACACCCTCCTTTCACGGAGTTGTAGAGAGCTGTAAGGTCCCCCCTGAGCCTCCTTTTCGCCAGGATAAACACCCGCAGTTCCCTCAGTGTCTTCTCATAACATTTGTGCTCCAGCTCCTTCCCTTCTCTGGACTCCTTCCAGCCCCTCAATGTCCTCCTTGAACTGAGGGACCCACAACTGGACTGGTGTGGCCTCACCAGTGCCGCGTACAGAGGGACAATCCCTGCCCTGCTCCTGCTGGCCACAATATTGCTGCTCCGGGCCAGGATGGCCCTGGCCTCCTTGGCCACCCGGGCACACCCGGCTCAGTTCACTCGCCGTGACCAGCAGCCCCAGGCCTTTCCCAGTGGGCCGCCTTCCAGCCGCTTTTCCCCAGCCTGGAACGCCACACGGGGTTATTGTGCACAGCCGCGCCCGATGGGTCCCACAGGGAACAGACCTAAACACAGACGGTGAGCAGAGGCACGCGAACGCCGGCGGGCTCGGGTGCCGGCCGTGCCCCATCGGGGGGGCGGGGGCGCCGCCGGTCCCGCCCAGCACCGCTCGGGTCCCNCTCCGGGCCAGGATGGCCCTGGCCTCCTTGGCCACCCGGGCACACCCGGCTCAGTTCACTCGCCGTGACCAGCAGCCCCAGGCCTTTCCCAGTGGGCCGCCTTCCA
>VZTZ01046665.1:1302218-1340956 GCA_013400955.1 Drymodes brunneopygia
TGGAGCTGAGGCAGGTGCAGGTCGTGTTCCGGCACGGGGCGCGCACCCCGCTGCGGCCGCTCCCGGGGCCAGCGCCGGTGAGCACCGGGGGGACGGGAGGTGCGGGAGGGGCAGTGACCCCGGGCCGGCGGCGTGCCCGCTGCTGAGCTCCTGCCTCGCCCCCGGCAGCCTGCGGCTTCGGCGTTTGTTCCCCTTCCCGAGGCCACACCGAGAGTCATTTCTGAGGGGAATGTGTGGGAGTTTGGGAGCACCCCATGCCGCGCTGCAGGCTTGGGTGAGAGTGGCTGGAAAGCTGCCTGGGGGAAAAAGGCCTGGGGGTGCTGAACATGAGCCAGAGTGGGTGGCCAAGGAGGCCAGTGGCATCCTGGCTTACATCAGCAGTAGCGTGGCCAGCATCATCCCTGTCCAGCTCTGGGTGCCTCAGTTCAGGAAGGACATTGAGGTGCTGGAACGAGTCCAGAGGAAAGCCACGGACCTGGGGAAGGGTCTGGAGCGCAAGTGTTCGGAGGAGCCACCGGGGGAGCTCGGGGTGTTTGGTCTGGAAAAGAGGAAGCTCAAGGGTGATCTTACCACTCTCCACAACTTCTTGAAAGGGGGTTGTAGGGAGTAAGTAGTAGGATGAGAGGAGACAGTCTTTAGTCTGTGCTGGGGGGGTTCCGGTTGGACATCAGGAGGAATTTCTCCACAGAGGGGGTGATTAGGCATTGGAGTGTGCTGCTCAGGGAGGTATTGGAGTCACTGACCCTGGTGTTTAAGGAAAGACTGGACGTGGCACTGTGGTGTTCAGTCACAGGGTGGATTTGATGATCTCAGAGGTCTTTTTCAAGCTAATTAATTCTGTGATTCTGTAAAGTGGAACACATTAGTGGGACAGATGACAGGAGCAGAGGGAACAATTGCTGCAACTGCAGGGAGCCCTCAGGGGCAGGATGCAGGGTTGGGCATCCCAGGGCTGCTGTGCCCATGGACTTTGCTCCAAGGCCAAGTTCTGCACCTCACAGCTGGTGCTCAGCAGACATGTGGCTCCTGCCTCAGTTACCACGACTGATCCAGTTCCTCTAGCTCCCACAGAGGTGGCCTGGGGAGCCAGGAGGGGTTAGCTCAGGTAGTTTCCTACAGCAGCTTTTCAGTGTGTAACAAAGGGTAGCAGTTGTGATTTCCTACAGATTCCTCTCCTGTAAGGGGAGGAAAGCAAGTACTGCATTTCCTGCACATCAGATCTGCAAATCCAGAGAGCAGCACTGCTCTCGTTTCTCTATGAGCTGTGTAAAGAGATCCCTTTGTCTGCGCGTTTTGTTGGCAAGGCAGCATGCTGTAATACTCCAGCATTAGCTTAATGCTCTTAAAAGTCCTTGGTTTAATGCCCTTGAAAGCTTTCCACTGAAACACTGTTTGTTTGTATGTTTTGAAGCAGGTGGAATGGTGTCCCAGTCTTTTAAGTGTACCTGTTAAGACTAAGTTTGATTACGTGGTGACAAACCTGAAAGGAGGACCTCAACCCCCATCACCCTTGGATGAGCAATACAAAAAGACTGTGTTCAGGGTGAGGCTTGTATTTCCTGATGGGTTCCTCTTTCCTCTGCAGACTTTTTTTATTTCTGTGGCCCACTGGAGACCTCTCTTTTTCTTTGCTCTTAGGGTGGTGTAGTCGCAGGACAGCTGACATCAGTGGGCATGCAGCAGGCATTCGCCCTGGGGGAAAGGCTGAGGAGAAGCTATGTGGAAGAAGTCAAGTTTCTTTCACCAACATTTAAGCCTGCTGAGGTCTTGTGAGTCTCTTAGCTCCCTCCTGGACCTTCCTTTTCTTCCTGCCTCCCAACAAGGAGCCTTGTGCTAGAGGAACTCTGAATAGCATACCCTTCTCCACCCCACAGCAAACTGCCTGGCCCCTGGGCCTTCATCTTTGCTCAGCCTGCAGAGCCTGGCACTAGAACTCACTCGTGACACAAAGCATCCAAATTGCCCAGCAGTCCTGAGAGTGATGCCAGGGACAGATTAATCTCACCTAGGCTGGGCCATTGGCAGTGCTGTTACGCACTTTCATGGTGAGCGAAGAGAAACAGGCATTTCTGGAGCACACTTTAACTGGAAGCAACCCCTGCTGCTCACATCATCTGGTTTAGGAGGAGATAAAAAAATCACACGAGAGAAGTGCCAGTTTGTTATCTCCACTATCTGTGACGTGCAGTTAAAGGGCAGTTCAGATTACAGGTGTCTACCTAAGATACCTATAGTGGCAAAAAGATCAGTCTCACCACAGGTTTCCAAAGCCACGGTGGAAACAGAACCCTCAGTTCCATCAACACCTCCCCAGCTGCAGCCATGATAACATGAAGGAGAAAGGGCTACCTCACAAACTGCTTTCTCTGTTTCAGCATCCGTTCCAGTAATATTTCCCGGAATCTGCAGTCCGCAGGGTGCCTGCTAGCTGGGCTGTACCAACAGGAGAAAGAAGGTTGGAGAGACTTCTAAACAGTGCCTTTCCTTGCTCAGTCTTCCCTAGCTGCACACACCTTCCACATCCTAACTCTCTCTGGCTCCTAGTTGTTACTTCTTCCCTAGTTCTTTGCTCTTGGCCCCTATCCCCAGTTCTTCTGGTCCTGTAGATTCTGTACCAGCTCATCACCTGTTCCCTCTCTTTGTGTATCTTTCTGCTGCTCTTTCAGACCTGCTGAGGAGGTTAGTGTTAACCCTCTTCAGAATCAAGAAGGCAAAAAGTTCACACATCTGAAAAAGGTTTCTCAGGGAAACACAAGTATCTTGGATACAAGTTCAGTATCTGGAGTAACTTTCACCTGTATCCTGCAGTTGGTAACTATTCTATGTTTTGAAAATATGCTCTGCATTTAAAAGATCTCACATCTGCTCCTTCCATGTTTAGTTCCACAAACAAGTAGAAGTGACTTGCAGAGCCTCTTACACTTCATGTCACAGAGACTAATTTTTGGCACATACAAACCCTAAGAAAAGTGAGCACACACACAACTGGGAAGCTTTACAAGGTGCACAGCAGGCATCCCTGTGGAAATAAATGCACAGAAGCAAGTACAGGGGCTTGCATTGCAGATCATAGCTCGGGGGGAATTGCTACTTGATAACACTGGACTTGAGCACAAAGACTGGGAGTGATTAAAGCAGTCTAAGGAAACTAAAGAAACACAGATGCACTGCTGATCACAGAAACTTCCTTCTTGTTCCACAGGATCTGCTGTCATTGTCACTGATAAAGCAAGCTCTGAAATGCTCTACCCCAATTACCACAACTGCCTGGGCCTGAGCTACTTGACCAGGTAATTGCCAGCAATATCCCCCCATATGATTTCACTGCTGTTCCATTTCTGCAGTAGTAATTTACAACAGCACATTTTCTTCCCATTTCCCAATTTCTTCCCCTGCCACTTACTGTTCTTTGGGAATGGTTAGCTAGTTGTATAAAACACTTGATAAGTGGAATTATACACCAGGCAGTGGCAGCAGAAGAAATAAAATAGAGACTTTTCCTTGAAAGACCAGTTTAATTTAGTCTGTGTCTAGCAAACACTCATTACTATCTAATGTACAGCTAGTCTGTGGCATTGCTGCAGGGCAGAATTAATGTCATCTACATCCCTTAACAAGCCTTTCAAGTGTGAACATATTGGGCCTCCTTTTTATATTCAGCTTCTGGTTTGGGGGTTATTTCAACATTCCCGTCACATTCATACCTTGAAGAAACTGAAATATACTCAGCCTTGACACATTTAATGAAGACTAATGAAGTAAAATAAAGAACATCCTATATAGAACACTCATGTTTGCAGAGTCAAGTACTCTGAAATGCCTGTGCCAGGTTTGGGCACAGGGTGAAAAATGAAAAAGAGAGGCAGATACATTTCAGTTTGGCTGGATTGTACATTAGCATATTTTTGTCCAAAATTCAAGAGTTGTCAGATTTCACTTGCAAGAGCTCACTGTGTAATGCTTGACTCTGCAGGCAAAGGGTTGGTCTAGACAATGGTGAGGTGACAGCAGCATATTCAGCCTCCTTGAGTAACATCACCTGTCCAAAAAGGGAGTAAACTGCAGGGTCTGCTGCTCCCTGCCCCCCTCTGCCCACCAACAACACATTTTGTGACCATACAAAGGTAGACTTTTTGAGCTGCAGTAAGCACTGCCTCAGCTTGCAGGCTACCTAGGAAGTGCATGGCCAGCATGGATATTCTCAGCTAAAATTTTTAAAATAAAATTTAAAGCAGCATGAAGATGCAAATGGCTTCTAACAAAGCAAAAGGTGGATTTAAGTTACAAGAGAGTATCTAGGTGTTTCCCTTTTCCCACACCATACAGCAATCAGTTCAAAGCTTCTGCCCTTTCTTCTTTCATGAGGCAGTTAAAGGCTACTCCCTGAAGACACAGACCTATGCTGTTCCAGTATGACCAGATCTGTTGGCTGATAACACAGCCCTTGCTTATGGGAACCACTTCTGGGGTGTTCACATCTCATCTTAATTTTTCCTTGTGTCTTTGTGAGAGCACAGAGCCAGCTCTGATCCTTGACATCTGGGTACAGCATCTGTCCTTTCTGCAGTTCAGACTCCCAACATCAGGAATCCCTCAGTATGCTGCAGTGCTTCTCTTCTGCCCCTCACTGATGTGGGACAACTCCACTGGGCTCGGTGATGAGAAAAAACAAAAGATTAAAAGCCTGATATGTGCAAAATTTTTGGTTTTCTTAATTCCTTTACAGGGAGAAGATGGAGGACATTTTGCATCAGCCAGGTATCTCTGATGACTTGAAAGAAATTAAGAGGAGGATGGGTATTGATGATGACGAGTCTGTGGATTTCTTTGTCCTCCTTGATAACATTTTGGCTGAGCAGGTGAGCTGAGCTGTTCTGTTGCAGTCACAGAAAGAAACATCCCCTTAGCATGCACATGGAGGAAATCACACTGCCAATACCCACAGACACTAATGTGCACTCCAGTACCATTCTATGCAACCCAGAATGTTTATAGAAAACAAAAGCAAGATGTGGGGTCAGCCTTGCTGTAGGATGGATGAAGACTCATCTCCAGTATTTTTGTTCTTACCTTGAAACACAGTATTTCTTTCAAGTCTAATGTAGAGCTAAGAGAGGCATTGGGCCTTGCTTACCCATTACAGCTTTCCCTTTTTTGGCACTCAGCACCTAACAGTTCTCTTAATCCCAGTTCCAGCACACTACCTGTGAGCCAGACTGCTTCTGCTACTGAAAGGAAGTTGGGTACATTTATACCCCTCCTTAATACCTCTTTTTTGCTGGAGCTAATGATAACTGGTCTGTCTGTCAGCTGAGTGGCTCCATGTGTTACACTCCCCATAGAATTGCATCCTAAGGAACAAACATCCATCCTTTTGGTGCACAGAGCAAGTCCATATGTTTAAATCCATTCCAAAAATCCTCTCACGAATATCATAGTCCTTTTGGTACACAGAGCAAGTCTGTGTGTTTGAAACCATCCTAAAAATCCTCACCTGAATATTGTAGTACAATAGTGTAGTACAAATGGTGTACATTTGTACTACACGAGCAGCTGTTTCCTGTGGGCAGTCATCCATGTGTCTTCAGGGTGGGCTCAGAAGGGTCAAACCCTACCACTCTGCTGCATCTCGTCCTTCCAGGCACACAATTTGCCAAGCTGCCCTGTGCTGAAGAGATACCAGCAGACAGTGGAGCGTCGAGCTGTAGACTCCATGCTTTTCATTCTGGGAGACGGTTCCAGGTGACTGATTACCTGTGTCCATGCCTCTGGCCTCAGGGGCTGTCTTACCTGGGGTGGATGATGTGCCACACGAGCTTACTTCAGCAGACAGAGGTGCTTTCCCATCTGCTGCATTGCCCCACCAGAGCCCACTCGTGAGGTTTGTGCCTCAGCTGTCTCAGTGTAAAGCTCAGTGCCTTGAGCTAGGAAAAAGGACTGCACACTGAGGAGACCAGGATGTGGGCTTGCACCCTGTTTTGTTGATCCTTGTGGAGAGAGAGGGTGGCCTCCCAGGAGCAGCAGTAAGCCACTGAGGTAGGCAGTGAAGGCCTGAGTTGCCACAGGGGTTTAAGTGAACCAGTGGCAAAAGCAAAAGAAAAGAGGAGATGCTTCCAGCCCACGCCCTGAGGCTGCCCTTGCAGTTGCACAAGTACAGTCCAAATTCCAGCCTGGGAAGTTTATCCCAGGGATGGCACCTGCACAGCTGGGCTGAGAAGTGCTGGTGCTAGCGAAAAAGGTGATGCCAGGTCCTGCACACATGTAACTACTTGCAAAGAGAATCTGCTGCTATGTGCAGCTAATTACCTCCTCCACACTTGTTTGTAAAGGCTGGCTGAGTTGCTAGCCTAGCAGTCATTTTCCTTTCAGATTTGTTTGCAGCTGCCACATTCACCAGCTCTTCTCAGGTGGTAGTATGGGACTGTCTTTTCTTTACCATGTATTAAGAGATCTCAGGTAGTGAAAGACTGATTTACCCCATTCCCACAACACCCAGGAGAGTTAAGTCACACTCATCTTCCATTTCCACTGATGTATTCATTAGGTAGAGGGAGTTTCTTCCCACCAAATATTATATAAAGATCATGTCTTTGTTCAATAAAAGGATAAAAACTAATTTATAATTATAGCAACCACTTTCTTGAATCCTGCCGCTCCTCCAAGACCCCACCCACTTCAGCTGCTGTTTTGCAGCAGTCATCTTCCCTAGCTGAACCCCATGCACTCAAAAATCGTATCAGGGAAACAAAATAACCTAGAGAAGAATAAGAGTTTCTAGATTTCCAATTACATGGCCACACCTCATGAGAATGCTTGTTAACACCTCTCCCCTCCCAGTCTGCAGTCACAATAGAGTGGTGACTACACAAGAGCTGAACTGGCCATATTATTTGCGTTTAATAGTTCTTAGTTACACTTAATGCAGGTTATCAAATCATAAGAGAAAGCAGGTTCTCAGGTTTTCATGTGTAATTATGTGAAAATTTTAAAACTAGTAAATTTATTTCTGCTTCTTTTCTAGAGAAGTTCTTCAGATGAATGTTGGCCTCATGATCAGTGCCTTAGAGAAGAACATTAAAGCAGCAGTAAACCCCTCAAATCCAGCTGAAAAGGCCAGGTACAGCACAGAACTCTTCTCTAATCGCTGTAAATTCTAACTTGATGTCAGTGAGCAAAACTGCTTCAGAAAGACATTGAATGAGTGGGATAAAAAGGAGTGTTCACCTGCTGGAAAAAGCATGAGTGCTACTGCCTATCTGTGGAGCTGGCATTCCAGGTCTGTTTTTTTCTTTTCCCTTTTTTTTCAGAAAGCTCTTCCTCTATGCTTCTCATGACTCCACTCTTATTCCTCTCCTGCTGGCACTGGGCACCTTTGATCGCAAGTGGCCACCTTATGCTTCAGATGTGACCCTGGAACTGTATCAGCACCGGCACTCCAAGGAGTGGTTTGTGCGCATGTCTTACCGTGGAGAGGTGAGATCCCCTGGCAAGTCCCTCCTACAAATCTTGGGCTTGTGGTTTCACCATGCAGCAAAAAAGGGGCTTTGGCAGTGCACAAGAGCTGGGATTTTGTCTCTTTGCCTTGCAGGAGCAAGTGGTGAAAGGCTGTAAAGCAGGTCTCTGCCCACTTGAAGATTTTCTGGAAGTTCTTTCACAGTACTCAGTCAGTCTAGATGAGTACATGGACATGTGCTCCAAAATGTACAGAAGTCAGCAAACTAACTCATGATTAAACTGTCTTAAATTAAAACTAGTTTATTGCTACAATCTTCAACTATTTTTCTTTGTATCCTTGCCAGCATTCTCTGTTCCAAAGGTATTTTGGATGAGGGGACATTTTCCTACCAGACACAGGGTGGCACAGTGTCACTTTACACTGTTAGCAGCAAGCTGAAAGAAGCCACGTGATAGAATGGCTCAAGTTTACTTCTAAGGTGGCCACACAAAAGCACAGAGAGGCTGAAAACAGCAAGGGAGAGAACAGAGCATTTTAAATTGCCCCTCTGCATCAGGAATAGGAGACAAAACATACCTCTTCCTCATAGGCTGACACTGAGATGAAGCCCAGAGTGCTCTGTGCTTGCCAGACTTGAAAGCTTTGACAAAACATTGATCTTGCGTTTGGTAAACTGCAGAAGTCATTGTGTCTTTCCCTTTTTTTTGGCATGGTGGAGGCTTGCTCTCTGCAGACAGACGAGCCTCCCTAATTGTGTGGCATTTAGCTACCCCCTTCTTCAGGGCATTTTTGTGCACAGAAGACATCTCCAAAGGGACAGAAAGCCTCCAAACCTCTTCCCTGCACTCCTCTAATTATGGAAATTCTGCCATGAACATGCAGAACAACCACAGTGGGCCAAGTACAAGAACACACAATCTTGGTGAACTCTGCTTAATGTGCTTTAAACAAGGAAGTCTGGGGAGCTGCTATCAACTTCAGCTTTGGGCAGCAGTGATCTGTTTTGCACTTGCTGAAAGAGGAATACAACACCAGCCAACAGCAGCATTTCTGGCTGAGATGACGGTTTTTCCTGTAAGACAGTACTAGGGATCACTATGTTGGCAAAGTCATAGAATCATAGAATGCTTTGGGTTGGAAGGGACCTTAAAGATCATTTAGTTCGAACCTCCTGCCACGGGGAGGGATGCCATCCACCTGAGCAGGGTGCTCAAAGCTCTTTCCTACCTAGCCTTGAACACTTTCAGGGGATGGGACATCCACAGCTTCTCTGAGCAACCTGTGCTAGTGCCTCACCACTCACACTAAAAAATTTCTTTAACCTAAATTTCTCCTCTTTAGTTCAAAACTGTTCTCCCTTGCCCTATCACTATCTACCCATGTCAAAAGAGTCTCCCTCTAAGCCCCCCCTTTAGGCACTGGAAGGCTGCTCTAAGGTCTTCCTGGAGCCTTCTCTTCTCCAGGCTTGGCAGCTCCAACTCTGTCAGCCTGTTTTCACAGCAGAAGTGCTCCAGCACTCTGATCATCTTTGTGGCCTCCCCTGAACTGATTTTTACAGGTCCACATCTTTCTTGGCTGGGTCCAGAGCTGGATGCAGCATTGCAGTGGGGTCCCACAGCGCAGAGGAGCAGAATCCCCTCCCTGGACCTGCCTTGGATGTAGCCCAGAACATGGTTGGCTTTCTGGGCTGCAAGCACATGGTGCTGGCTCATGTCCAGCTTTTCATCCACAATTCCCACAGGGAATTGTGCTTCTCCACAGGGCTGCTCTCAATGAGTTCTCCCAGACTGGTCTCATGTCTGGGATTGCCCTGACCCACATGCAGCACCACGTACTGGGACTTGTTGAACCTCACTGGGTTCTCAAGAGACTCACTTCTCAAGTTCGTCCAGGTCCTTCTCTTGTGTCAACTGCACCACTTGACTTCGTGTCCTCTGCAAACCTGCTGAGGGTACACTCGATCTCACTGACTATTTAATTGAAAAACATCTCCACTTTTCAATCAGTAAGTAAAATGTGGTCCCTACTTCCTTTGGGATATGCAAAGGTTAAAATAGGGGGATCATTTATTAAAATGTCCCTGCAGTTCTGGTTCTGTGTTACCTCTTCTTGCTTAGTAAAAAAAAATCACTTAATGCAAGTCCTTGACAGATATGTGATGGAGGCACTACAGCACCTTTTCCCTGAGAAGAAAGGGCTGGATTTACCTCTACACTTTCATTAGCCTGCCCCCACCACAATTACATGTTGACACCATGCACAGTGAACAGAATAATTTGAATACTAAATACATTGCTGGAGGTCCCACTGAACTGCTATTAGGAGCTGTCAAAAAAGCAAACAAAACATTGTTATTTTCCATCAAGTTTTTATGCAGCCTAAAACCATAATGCCATTATATAAAAATCAATGCCTACCCCTGCTTAAGAACAGTGTGTTCTGCTCTAATCAGGCTCTCTCTTATACACAGTTTCAAGTATTTGGGGAACAGTGATGAAAATATTAGGTCTACGATTACAAGTTATTTGTGAGGCACGGATTGCTTGGAAAAAGGCATCAGAAGCTTTGGGCATACAAAGGGGGAATTCACATACCTACTCTTAAATAACTAGGAGCATCTCCAACAAAACTGACCAGCAACCAGGTTAAAAATTGCAACACAGCCACAACCCAGAGCACTCAGCAGCACAAGTTGTTCCAGAGCAGGTAAGATTGTTAAGGGGCACTGCTTTCACACAGTTAAAATCCTCCTATCACTCTAGGCAGGGTAACGCACATTTCAGTAACAGCAAAAGAGCTCAGAAAAGCAGCCCAGCTTCTTGGCAGTGGTTTGGAGGAAGGCACCACTAGGAACAGGTTATTTTATTGTCTCTTGCGGGGTTTCTGCAGTGCCCCTCTGCCCTCTTCTAGCCTTACCCTTGCCCTCAGTGTGCAAGCGGTTGGGCCATGCATTGGTCCATCCCACTGAGCACTTCCATGGTAGTTGTGGCCCACAGGATGAATGAGGAGTTATTTCTGACCACAACTAGTGTAAATGATCATTTCAGAAGAGGATTGGTTGGACAGTGGAAGAGTTTTAATACCAAAGGACACAGGTGAGTGGGAGCTACTGAACTGCAAACACAGCATGGAAGAGCTGAGGCATTTCTGAGAATGTGGAATAAAAACTCCCAGAAATCAACAATTTCCCAGTATCCCAGACAAAACAGCACCACTTTTTTTCCTGTGTCACTAACCGTTTTTAGGTTTAAGAATTATTACCCATTGACGAAGTGAAGTACACTCTAGTAAATACAAGCCTATATCAAACCTGGAACATTTCTCCTCAAGAAGTGTCACATTAGGGAACAGGTTTCAGCCTGCAGCCTGGAGAGGCTGCATGAGGAAAGCATTCACCATCATGAGTGCAGAAGGACACCACCAATAAAATGCAGCCTGTCCTGCCACCTGAGTGAAAACCAGCATAGCAGAGAGCACACAAAACACCACAAAATTAAGCCCTGCATATACCATATTTGTAATAGTCTGAACACTCTGCGGGGACAAAAAATGCTGCATTTCAACTCATCCTCAGGAAGATTTGGGCACCCACATCTACTCTGAGTCAGGACACATGTATTGTACCAGAAGCATCACCAGTACTGAAATCCCAACCAAGACTGATGCAGATCAGGTCTCCACTGATCACTACACTGGTCTGTTTTCCAAAATATGACCCATTAGACACCACAAGGACGTCAGGACTAAACTCCTAAGGCTGGCTTCTTGCTGTCATCTTCTTTGGCAGATTAGCCGGCCCATGATACAGGTACAAATCTCGAGTTTATTTCGACGGTGCTTAAACCTGCCAGTGTGTACTTCACAGATGACCTGACTGCAAGTCTACTAATTTAAAACAAACAGATTTCAAATACTTTAAACTTTTGATTTAGCAGGCACATTACTTCGCATTTCAGAAGTTCACCATCTGCTGGGTTTACCTTTTAAGTCTCTCCACACTCCGGCTGCGCAGCCATCTGGGATGAGATAATTTGAACAGCAGACTGTTTCCTCCCATGTTACTAGAGAGGAAGAGCAGCCAAGCATGTATGAATAAAGTCTATTTCATTCTTTCAAACAAAGGTGGAGGAGGAGGATTTGAAAGNAATGGCAACCACTTTCCATCTTCAACTGTACCATGACTACCAAAGCTGAGTCACAGTTACTATTGATAAGCAGGAGGGAACAGAGCCTGACTTACAGATCCTCAGGTGAATCTGCAAGGCTGACAGCTAGAAAGCGTTTCCATTTGCAAAGCAAAAAGGGAAGAAGTAGAATCAGAGCAAAACAAAGAAGTTCATCTACATACATCTATGGAGTCATTTTCACAACTGGAGCCAGCTAAGACCTTAGCAACTCTTGTCCATCTGCTGGTGCAAACACTGAGGCTCAGTGCACCTACGTGGACTCAGGAGAAACCACATCTTCTGCATTTTCTGTAGGAAAAATCTCATTAAGATACCAAATGCCAGCATCGTAAGTTAGACAGACACAGAAGGAACGTTAATTATACAGCATGTTTAAAATGTATCCCCTTGCTGTTCGATGGCTTTGAAACAGTGAATTCCCTATGCTAATTTTCCTAGAGTAAGTCACAGCCACCTCAAACCCTTTGCTATTCAATATCTCAACAGGCATAGGAGGTACTGAGAAAGACAGTTAAAAAAAACCCAAAACCTCCGGCTCATTTCTATGTCGATCAAGAACTTTGCTTTGTTCAACATGGTAAAAACAGTCAGGAGTGATGGCAGAAGTGGCAACACTTAAAAAGGTTGCATTGTGACAATTCCCATGCAAGGTCCTCAAAAAGGAGCTGTGCAACCACTTAAAGAAGAGGTAATTCCGAGCTACAGAAATAACACTTACTGTGTCATTGTCAGCTCTTTCTAAAATCTTGACAAGCCCCTGCTTCAGGCACGCTGCCTGTCTTGTCAGAGGGAAGCACCACAACAGACATCCTACACTTTGTCAAAAGAGTAATTCTCACCCAAAATCATTGTAAATTTGCATGACAGCACAAAGGTGAATTTGGAAGCAGACAACAGAAGGCTCTGAGGCTTGCGTGCCTCCAACAGTGCATGGCTTCACTCATTTTATAACACCAGCAACAAAAGTTTAGTAAATCAGCCACCAAGAGGAATTCTTTTTCCACCTATTAAGGATCAGTTAACTCAAAAATTCTCACACACAAGCATGTTAAAAATACTCATTCACCACATGAATTTTCACACTAATGGCCAGCACTCTGAGGACACTACTCACTGAAATCATTTCAAGTAGCAGTAAGTGGAAGGAAGAACAGATTACACACTGTTTACAGTGAAGAACAGATTACACTCCATATACAGTGAAGGGGAACCAAAGAACAGCCAAGCCACAGAGCCCACACCCTGGCCTACAGATCCACATCTGGCTCATGCTGGTATTCTCCAGGAGCAGGGCTCAACTCCCAATCCATGTTTTGTCATCAAGCCTTTCACTCCTCATAGGCAAGACCATAAAACCTCCTTGCTCAAATCCTCTCAAAAGGCAAGTTTGAAAAGACAGGGGATTAGGAAGCAATCAATGAGAACTGTGGCAAAGCAACAATTTACTCAGCAGGGCTGTCTTGATAAAAATCTGCTCACTGACAATTTCTCTCTCACCTTTCTTATTAAGGTTCACCCATTCCCCACCATCTCAGGGTCTGAGCGCTGGCAGTCAGAGACCTGACCCGATCCAAAGTCCCCAGAGAGGGACACAATTCCAGTGTCTTGGCAGACTGACACGGCTGCTCAGGGGGAGCCCACACCCACCTACCTTGCAGTGCTGCAAACATTCTCCAGCAGGAAGTGACGGAGACAAGTTTCATCTGTTCCTTGACCCTCAACAAATTGAGGCAGTCTGTAAGTATCGTTCCTGGGGTGTTCTGAAATAAGACTTCACTCCAAGGGAAAACAAGCTCAGTTCAGGATTAAGTTAACAGAATTGCTTCAAAAGAAGCACACAGCTGCCTATTGACCAGACTTTTAGGAGCTGTCAAAGTTTACCCCACCTGGCCTCTAGGCTGGCTGTGATCACAAGGAAGAGCAAACAGTCATCTGTCCAGCTGTTTGATGTACACAGTAACACCTGGACTGGATAAAGGAGACAGTTCATTTTTGTAAGAAACAATATATTTTATTTTTCTGACACCACAGCCCTGGCGAGTGGTTTTGTACCAAATTTAATGGAGGTTACACAGAACGTTTTACGCTGGGGAGGAAAAAAAAATAACCACAAAAAAAAATCCTGGATAACTTTTAGTGTCTGTTCCACTCCCACATTAATAAAATCACTTGGGGTTTCTAAGAAAAGGAGAATAGGAAACAGTGAGAGAGACTACTGTAGGATGTAACAGTGTCCAAGTCCAGCCCCTTCCTAGAAGTGGGAAGAGTCCCCACGTGAGGAGAGGCTCTCCTAGATTTACTCTCCAAAATAACACAATGTATTGCAGCTGCCATAGGAGGAGACAGAAGGGGATGGAGAGAGAGAGAAGCCTATTTAATAAAGAGTGGGAGGGAGAGACAGAAGGTGCTGGACAGCACGCCATAATTTGAAAAATATGTCCTTAACTTATTATTTATTTCTTTTAAAAGATTCCCCTCACTGAACTTAAGTTCCTTTTTGTGCTTTTCATTAATACTCTGCTCTGAGGTCGTAGTTTGGTTTTTCTATACATTGGAGTTGAAGGAAAATAGTCCGAAGTTCTGAAGATGGATTCTCCACCTAAAGTAAACAGCCTAGAATCCCATTCTCCTCTCACCCCAAAGACTAAAGTCTCTGCTAAAATCCCTTTTACAATATAGTACAGTACACAAAAAACCCCAAAAATAACCGAGAGTCCTGGGAGAAGCCAGTCCGAAGGACGTAAACATACAGAGAATGGTGCAACTTGTGACAAATGGCAATTCTCAAAATACAGCTACAGATTCTCAAAGCAGGTGCCGTCACGGGATACCCAAGTCCACAAAAATAATTTTTAAAAAATAAATCTTAAAAAAAAAACAACCTGTTAAAATGAATATTTTTTTTTTTCAGGTAATTCCATACATTCGAGATTTCCCAAAGCATCCTCTGGTCTCTTTTCACCTATTGCATGGCCAAACTGTACTCCTGAAGCTCCCAAAAAAGCCCTCAGGACTTGGAATCTCATCTTGACAAGGATCAGAACATCCAGTCTTATGGTAGCAGCTTAAAACATCATGTTCCCTGGGTTTCCAGGGCCTTGGCTAAATCCTCCCATGCCAACATCAGCAGCCATACCTCGGGGCCTCATCTGCGGGGGAATCATGATGTTTTGTTGGGGTCCCATCATGCCCTGCATGGACATCATCATGCCAGGTGACCCCACGGGGCCCGGGTGGCTGTAGAGCCCGGCGGGGGCGCGGTCCTTGCCCGGGATCATGCCCACGGCGGCCACAGGGTTGCTCATGAGCGCGGGCTGGCCGGGCATGGCGGGCTGTGCTGGTGACATCATGCGGTGGTGCGGCCCCATCATGCCCTGCTGCAGGAAGGCCGGCGGCCTCATCGGGTTGTGGCCGGGCATGGACGGAGCCGTGCCCAGAGGAATATCCGGAGTTCCCACTGGCCCGGGGCCCCCCATGCCGGGCAATGTTAGTCCCATTCTCGGGGTCTGCTCTCCGATCATCCCCTGCATGTGGGAGAAGCCAGGCCCAGGCCCCTGCGGCTGCTTGCGGCCTGGCACCTCCCCACGAGGGAAATACTGTAGTGTCTGGCTGGGCTTCTCTGATGGGATAATCCTGGACAGGTCAAACTCGGGTATTCCCGTGGCTCCAGGACGGATCACCTCCTGCAGCTCTGGATCAGTGAACACCGAAGGCATGTTGTTTCCAAGAACAGTGAAGGAGTCTGGACCGCCAGGGCCTCCAGTCTTGCAAAGTGCTGGATCTGTGGAACTTTGGGGCAGGTTGGTGGGACGCCCCAGAGGTCCTTCTCCGTGGAAGCCCATTCCCGCCGGGAAGTTGCCTTGTCCACCACTGGGCCCATTGTGTGGAAATGGCACCTGCTGTGGAGGGGACTGTACGGGAGGGAACCCCTGCGGGAAGCCCAGGCGTCCTTGAGGTACCATTGGAGACTCCTGGGAACCATGCCCCATCATTGGGTTGTGTGACATCAGGCCGGGTCCCACAGGGACCCCGTGAGGAGGTATATTGGGTCCCATAGCATTTGGAGAGGGCATCTGGTTGTTATGGGAAAGAGGCTGGGTCATTCCCATTGGGCTAAGGGTTGGCATTGGACCCACTGGGTTTGGACCTGAAATTCGAGGATTCTGAGAATTAATGCCCATTCCTAGGGAAGAAACAAGGAATCACATTTAGACAACAGCCAGTAATAATCAATAAAGCTATCAGTAAGCTTTCTGCAAGGTTACCAAGTCCGCACACACACACAAAAATAGAGCTATTACAAAAAACATCAGCAGTGACTCTGAAAGTGTTATTTTAACCAGAAATTTGACATCTCTTCAATAGCCACCTCCTTAGGCTTGTCACTGCCCTGTCAAGCAGTGACCAAAGCCTGCTCCATAAGTAGGATCTCAATCCAAACCCTCCTTTTACTACCTCCCTGGCAGTCTGGATGACACAGGCAGTAACAAACATGTCTGTGACAGATTATCAGCATATGGACACTTGTCCACTGGGAAGTGACCGGAACTCCTTTCAAA
This sequence comes from Drymodes brunneopygia, assembly GCA_013400955.1. Lineage (NCBI taxonomy): Eukaryota > Metazoa > Chordata > Aves > Passeriformes > Petroicidae > Drymodes > Drymodes brunneopygia. The sequence continues at coordinate 1,318,421 of VZTZ01046665.1, forward strand.
ACTCAGCAGTGATAAATCAGGCAACCGTCGCAAGACTAAGAGGCAGCGATCAGTGAGGTTAATGAGTTACCATCATGAACTTATTCAATTAGCCAGCTTTCCCCAGATATATTCAACCACTCTGATCATTACTGTGTGAAACACACTGCAAAGCTACAGGTACACTCATCAAGAATTCATTACCAATTGCCACTCTCATGAAACATCCACTCATTCCTTTTCAACTATTAATTCAATAGGGTACAGGGGCTACAGCCTACTTTTGTATTTTTGATGATTCAGTGTCAAAAAACCCCAAACAAATGCCCCAAAAACAGTGAAGCTTCTATGGGACTGCCTAAAGACATGGGAGGTAAAGTTTCCTCTGGATAACACATTGTAGGTGTGACCCTTAATCCTGTGAGCAGCCTTCATTCACACAAATAATTCCAGTCTGCCTGAGAGGAAATCTCTCCCATACACAAGTGTTTTTTCCATGTTAGACACTTTCTGAAGAATGCACACCTTCTGGACAGCAAAAAAGCAGTTGCAAGGAGAATTTTCATTTCTACACTTCAGAAAACTGCAACTGCTTCCTCAAAAACAATCCATGGCTACATATTCCTCAAGTTTTTTGCTGTCTCACTGTCTTCATTTGATGAGGCTTGCATAAAATCACCCTTCACTGTATTGCCTGATCCCTTGTGCTCCTGTTCCTTTGATTTTCTTACCTGGTACGCTGTTCATAGGTGGCAAGTTTGGGGAGCGTGCTGGAGGGGAGTCGTCATCCGAGCTGGCCACAGTTTTGATGGCATCATGATAGAGCGGTGTAGAGCTGGGCATGGCAAATTTGGACATCCTGGACATCATAATGGAGAGGGGATTCTGGGAGAGGGTTGGCTCTGGAGGCATTGTGTAAGGACTGCTAGAGGGAAGATTTCCAGGGAGAGTCACAGGAGCAGACTGGCTGACTGTGGAAGGAGGTGGACCACCTTAGGAAAAAAAGAAAGAGAGTTTAATTTTTTTCTACTTCTTACTGTTTTTCTTAAATCCAACTCTTGACCCCTAGAAATCTCAAAAAAGAGAAATCTTTTGTTACTGCAAGACTTTACATGACTAATGCTGTCAATGACTGTGAAAGGTAACCAGAAAAATAAGCCTGTTGGTCAAGTTGATTAACATCTGTTACCCTACTGCATAACACTTCTAACTAGAACTATCTTGACTCTCCACAAATCCACAGGAAGAATTGCCAGTTTAGTCTGAAAACCTTACTATTCAATTTCCATACACTGACGACAGACTTAGGTACCAGAGCTAGCCATAAAAATCAAAATCTATAACCAAAAAAGACACAAGCAGCAGAGGGAAAGCTGTAGCAGATATCATGCTGAGACATGTGAGCACATTTCTGACAAGCTACCTCAGGAGCTACAAATAAAACTCCCTGTTTACATTGCATTTCATGTTTCATATAGAGATATTAGCTGCTTATTCCAGTGAAAGAAGCCTTCTTTGCACCTATTAGCTTAATGCCATCCTTTGCTTTCACAAAATTTGAAGTAACTTAGCTGCACTTCCGATCTCCTTTGTTCTTCACAGAGGCATGTTATGCCACCCAGACCAGTGTGAAGGAAAGATGCTTAACTGAAGCTGCACTGTCACTGAAAATTCACCGCACATTCCTCAGCCCCTCCCAACCAAAAGAGGAAAGGAGAATAGGGAATACAAAAATACTGCAATGCTGAAAGATCCATACTTTGGAAGAGCTGCATGTCAAAGCATTCATTAAGAACCGTGTAAGGCACAGACTGAGGCACTTAGGTGCCTTCCCCGGCCGCTGACCCCACAGGCACATCCCGGTGCCGGTCCCCGCTGTTAACCCGCGGCAGCACTAGAGGGCAACGTGGGCAAAGGGCTCCTCTTTCCCATCCAGGAAAGGGAGAATTTCCCGGGCGGGAAGGCTGCCCAGGGCTGTGGAAAGCTGGACTGAAGGGCGGGTGAGCTTCGGGAAGGTGAGGCCACAGGTGTGCCAACACCTGGACCCCGAGGTCCCAGGCACAGCACGACTCAGCACACAACCAACTGTTACGCACAGTGCTGGTTAGATCACTCCAAAATGCTTGAAGCCTGAACAACTGAATCACAACTTCCTGTCTGCAGTGCAAACCTAGAAAGGACCAACCATCCCTGACCCATGCCTAGACACACAGCTGGTTAACAGCTCAGCAAGTCTTTGTAGGAACCTTTTATACCAAAGTGTTTTAATAAGATCAACGGGATCTTCTCCGTTGAGCTACAATGACTATGAGCTATGGAAGAACAGTAAAAGATCCCTCCAAGGAGAGATTCCTCCCATGGATCCTCCACATCTTTTCACATCTCTCGACCCCATGCTTTTGCTTTTACATTCTCCGAGTGACCAGCCCTCAGCTCGACACACAGTAGGCACAGTGCAAACCCACAAATATAACAGGAGGAGGAAAAGCCCTCACCCTCCACTGGCACAGCTCCCTTGAATGGGGAAAGGGCTATCCAGCTCCTGTCCTGCCCTCCTCCCTCCCCTTGCTGCACATCTTGGATGACCCAACCAAAGCACCAAATCTGGCTACCGGAGGCAACACTCACCCGACTCCACGTTCCCCAGCATGGCTGGAGAAGACATGGTTAGAGACGCCTTATGGTTCGGGGGAATCCCAGGGCTCTGCAAAGGAGGCTTTGGAGATGAAGTCCATCCAGGAGAAGGTGCAGGGAGAGACGGAGACTTGAGGTGGACAGGAGAAGCAGCAGCAGACCCCAAGACAGGGGGGGACTTGATGGAGGCAGCAGCAGCTGCGGCAGTGGGGCCCGCGAGCATTCCTGCCAGCTGGGAAGGCGTCTGGGGGGACTTGAGGTTCCCCGAGGGAGACCCCATCATGGGAGACTGGACCTGGCGCATCGTGGGGGACTTCAGGGGGTTGATTCCTGGCGAATGCACCTGGCCAGCTGCAGAGATATCCAAGGGCTTGCGGCCGAGGCTGCGCTGCGCGGGGGGAGCAGTGTTGAGGCTATTCGGGTTACTGGTGGGATTGAGAGGTAGTGGCGGCATGTGGCTGAGCCGGTTGTTAGTCCTTTGGTCAGGCCCCATCTGTTCTCTGAGATTCCGGAGACCGACTCCTGGGCCCTGAGACATGGGAAGGAAGGGCCTGGGACCCATGCCATACTCCTGCTGCGGGTGCTCTCCAAACGGCAGCGGCACCATTTTCTGCTGAGAGGAGAGCATCTCCGACACACCAGGGCGCAGCTTCATCATCTCTTCCGGCCCAACTCCTGCCTCCCTCAGCTTCTGAGGGACCAGGGGTGGGTTGGAGCCCATGCTGACATTCATGCCCATGTCCCCCTTCATGCTGCCAGGGCCCATCCCAAACTCCAGCTCCCTGCTAGAAGCCATTTGTGGGGGTATTCCTTTTGGGAAGTCCCCTCTAGAGGGGCTCATCGGTCCTTCTACCGGCATGCGAGGGAAGATGGGGTTGTTCCCAGGCTCCATGTGTCTCTGGGAGGGCATCATTCTGTTGATCTCCATGCCCGGCCTGATGCCTTCCATGTTCAGACCAGGAGGGAGGCCCATCTGTTTCTCAGCCAGCTGCTGCTGATAGAGCTCTTCGGGCAGGCCCTGTGGATTGGGGAACCGCTCCCCTCGGCCAGGGCCGCTGAAGACACCCTGACCAGGAGGGAAGTTTCGGCCATCTGGGATTTTTGGCACATCATCTGGCCAACTAACTCCCGAAAGCCCAGGCCGTGAGGCGGGATTTGGAACATTGGGGCCTTCCATGTCAGGGTTCATCATTCCTGCAAAACCAGGCAGGCGCATCTGGCTCCCGGGCACGTTGGGATGAGGGGCCATGCCCCTGGGGGGCAGAGAGTGTGACATGTTCATGCCCTCAGGGAAGGGCTCTGGACCCCCAGGTCCCCAGCCCTCACCAGGAGTCATCTGGTAGGGAGGGGGAGGACCTCGGACCACCCCACGAGGCCCATGCTGGTGGACCATCATGTCCTGCAGGGAACACTGCTGCACAACCACCTGCTCTTGCTTCCTTCTCTTCTCCTCATAAAACTCCTGCTGCAGCTTGAGCCAGGCCACCTGTTCAGGAGTCATATGGTCCAGGTGGTCTGGACCTATGGCTGCTGACTGTGAGTTCATTGGTGGTGGCCCCATTTCATCTGGGGAAAAAGGCATGTCCCTGTGTCCTTGAGGGCCAAACGGAGCCCCTCCATCTGTCCGAGACCCCGACCCTTTGCCTAAACTTTGGGATTGAGCCATCATGGCCTGTATTGGCCCTTCAGGTTTCTTTTGGGGACCATCCATCACCCCAGCATTTGGGGGTGGCCCCCCACTTTGCCCTCCCGCGAACTCCTTCTCATCAGGGAAGAGCATGCGCTGGATGTCTCTCAGGGTCTGCAACGAGCGCTCTCGGTGCTCCAGCTGCTCCTGTGACAGTCCATCGGGATTCTCACCCAAACTGGATGGGTCCCCACCAGACACCTGCTGGGGAGGACCTTTGGGGTCCGCAGCAGAGCTATTGCTACCTTGGGAAACCGGGCTAACTGCTCGATTATTGGGGGTTGAACTCTGCCCAAATCCTTCTGTCTGCAACGGGGTGGAGTTGGCAGGGCTGCCCACAGACATCACTTTGCTCTCCACGCTGGGACTGTCCTGATCTATGGGACATGGGGGGCCAGTGGGTTTGGATACTGGCGCTGACACAGGTGGAGTTGGCTGCATTTTGGCGTTCTGGGGAGGGTTCTGGTCCGGGGCAGAGGGGGGCTGGGGCTGCGGCAGGGGCTTGGGTTCAGTCCGAAGTGCAGAGATCTGGGGGTTCTGCAAGAGAAAGCTACACTCAGTCACTTGTTCTTACAGCCATGTCACATAAGCAGCAGTGCAAATAAAACACCCAATCTCAACTCCACTAGCCCAAAATTTGCAGAGAAGGGTAGCCTTCATGCAGCAATTACAGAGCAACCTCTTGACCATGCAGAAATCTATTTTGCTTAAGGCATTACTGCAGGGACCCCTTCCATCTGTGCTAGCTCTGCATGACCAATGGGTTGGAAATACACTACCCAAATATTGTAAGACTAACTCTTCTTTGGATGACTCAAGACATTTACTTGCAGACAGTCTGAACAACAATTGTCTGTCTTCCTAAAACTTATTTCAGGGTGAAAATAATCCTCTGTCTCTCTGAATCACACACAGGCATGTGTACCATTCCCCCTTCCCACTCCCATGTAGGTATTCCCTACCAAGGGTACAGTGTTTCGTTCCGCCTTGCTGTTCGAGATGTTCTGGATATGAAAGGACACGATGGTTTCCACCTGCCCCTTCAGCACAGCTTCTGCAGCCCTGCAAAGACAGACCGGCAGATGCACATATCCAGTTGAAGCTAAGAATCGATTTTTCTTAACTGGCCTCCCTTCTATCTTTCGGCTGGCAGTAGGGAGAAAGACTTAACTACACATATTTCACTCTAGATGAGTAGCAAAAGAAAAATGCTTACATCTACAAACTCATCAGCATTCAGGGTTCATGTCTCAGTTTAAGCCATCCTGGCTGCTATTCATTGCATGGATCGCATAACAGTATCTACCAGAATTTGCAAAAAAAACCAGTATCTCCATACCTCAGAGAAGCAAACAATTACTTCTCAGAGGAGAAAAGGCAGGCATGTTCTCCACTCCAACACCTTCAGCATCCCCAAAACAAGCAATGACTTTTTGCTACTTGATGCAGAAAGTGCCCTTGATAACCTCTTAAAAGATGAGCACAAATGTAATTCCTGCTCCCAGAAGACATTCAAGCATCTACCTACTTACTTGTTGGCCATCTCAGTAGAAAAGACGTAAACCACTTTGGATGGAGTCTTCTGCCCACTTGCTGGCTCCAAAGTGGCAGTCAGACCATGGGAAGGTGTGGAAGACCTTGGGGCTGAAGCATTTGAAGGAGTCATGGAGTGTGGTGTGTGCTGAGACTCCTGGGACTTCACATGATCAGCAGAATTGCAGTCTGGAAAGGGACAAAGGGGAAAAGAAGGCAATCACTATCTTGGAATCTCTTTGGAAATCAATTCTGGAAACTGATCAGAGCTTTTTCTCCTCCGAAATTTCCTGCTTCTTCCTCAAGCACCACTAAATGCAGTTCTTCTATTACACCACACATCTTTCCTCTAAAGCCATGGTATCCTTCAAACAACACTGGGAGAAAGCTCCTCTTGTCCCTTTCCAAGGAAGGTGGCAGTTCCCACAACTGATCTCTTTGAATTCTCTAATGACCACATAGAAAAGCAGGAAAACTAGGTTTTTATGTAGGAACAAAGATAAATATGTCTGCCTCAAGAAAACACTTCTGTAAAACTTTACTTTTTTTTTTTTGCTCAGCCACCTTAGCTAGGTGACCTAGCAAATGGACAACAAAGATGAACAACTGAACAAGTGGTGAGGTTTTGCATTGTCTCACAGAGGCAATGTTGGAGCCAGGAACAGAACACAGAAATCCCAACTCTGGCTTGTGTTACCAGTCAGGGTGCTACGGGTTATGTATCTGTGTTGACAAAACAGACCTGCATATTGTTTAAAACCCCAGTTACAATACAATAGTTCCTGAAAGGCCAAAGGCCAGAAGGAGACCAACAGGTTGCATTTGTACTTCTAAATCCTCTGGGGGAGTTTAAGAGTTACAAAGGAACTTTCCCACCAGAGTCAGGTCTGGGCTCTAACCGAGCGTGAACAAGACATTTACCAATGCCAGGTATGACAACCTCTCCTCTTCGCCTGCTTTCAAGACCTTTAGACTTCATTGGCTGGAACTTACAGAACCCCAGACAAACAAATGTTTCACTAATACTTGCATAGCAATTCTCCATCTCACAGAGGATACAGACTGATTGCCTGCACTTGCACATGAACCCTAGCAAACATACCTTTGATTTCCGGGTCATCGTTAGGAGTCCCAGCTTCCCTCTGTTCAAAGGAGTCTGCCGAAATGCTCCTCTCTCTCTTCCCCTTCCCCTTGGCACCATTTCCAGCCCCATTCTTCAGCCCCATACTCCCGCCCGGGCCAGGGAGCACTTTGGGGGTGTGACCTCCACTTTTGGGGTCACAGGGAGAGGGCTGGGATTGGCTGGTGGAGCCCCCTTGTTTGCCTTGGTTGGAAAATTTGGAATCCAGCTGAGGGTTGCCAGACGGGGACATCACTGTAGGGGGACGGACCATCACCTCCTGCTTTGATTTGGGGCTACTGGGGAGAGCGGGGAAAAAAAATAAAAGAAAAGGAAAAAGTGACAAATCACACCATTGATTCATTCAGCCCTGTAGGAACAGATTAGAGTGAAGCAGAAACAACCACTGTCACCTTTGCAAGCTAAGACAATTGCTGACAAATAAAAAATGCCTGCAAGCTTAGAGTCAGGCAGGTGCTTTTTTGAACATGCCCTGAAAGGGTTATTATCCAAGATGGGATCTCATTGCTCAAGAAGGCACCAGGGCAAACCACAGACCTGCCAGATCCCAGAAACTGCTGTCACATGAGGACCCACCTCTGGCACTTCTGTCAATAAAGACAACGGTTTCTATGTGCACAGAGAAGCACCACGCACCAAGAGCAGCTCAGAGTAAACAAACAAGGCACAATAAAGTTCCCCTCACCATTCTCCTGGACCCCAACTGTGCTGCAGCTCTGATCAGAGCAGACCCCCCCACACCCCCTCCCTCACACCTCCCTATCCAGTTCTACAGGGAGCACAAGGAAAACCCAGCATTACTGCAGCATTCGTCATCCATCGGGGCGAGCTGCCAGAGAAACACAAACCTCTGACCGTGAAAACAATTAAACCAGCTACAACCTGCCCCTGAATAAGGAAAGAGAAGGATACCATCTCCAAGCACACTCCTGCAAAATGGGGCAGATGAAGCTTCCTCAGTTTGCGAAAGGAGACTCAGAGTCTTTCATTCCTCTCCCATCCAGCAAATTGCATCCTAAAAATATTTTGTTCCTCTAGGTTCTATAGATATTGGGCATCCCTTCCATCCTCACCCTCCACTTACTCCATTGCTATCAGATCTTCTGCATTATGTTTTCCCATCATCACTAGCCCTTCCAACAGGCAGTGCTTGCTAGCATCCTCACTGTGGGACTCACACAAGCTATTCCCTCCTTTGGACAGACACCTGACTCAGAAGCATTCCCTCTGGAATATTGTTAAGCTCCAGATGACCTCTAAGAATAAATAATCAAACTAAAGAATGCTGTCAATCAGAACCATCCTAAGTCCCTGGACACTGCTTTGCTTCTGTATTCTTTCCCTTCCAAATTAGAGGAGAAGAAATGCTGACCTGCTGCATTGGCAGGTGACTGACGCAGAGGATCTCAGCGCTCAGCTGATCAGTTCTCCAGGCTGCTCAAGCCAATAATATGGAGAAAGCATTTTGTGTGAAAGTACAGACAGAGAGACCTTCTGCTGCCCAACTACCCCTCGGGAAATAGATAATTAGAAGAGTAGGAAGGGAAAAAAACCAAGATAGAAACAGCATGTTTACTCTCCTACAGCCTATCCAGGCACCTGGTAGAAGGGAGGAGAGCACAAGGAATGGAGAATCCACACCTCGTGGGTTTACAGCTTTCAGCTCATCCTGAGCCTTGCAAACATGGAGACCATCAGCACTGTGCAGCCACTGCTCAGGTACTCAGCGGGTCCAGGGGGAGCACGAAGGGACCAGGAAGCCACATTGCCACAGTCCTTGGGCTAATCCTGCAGCAGAGCAGGGATGGCAACGTGCACCAACCCAGAGCAGCTGACTGCAGGCAGGCTCTTCTCCTTACCTCTGTGTGTTGCCTGACGGGGAGTTCCTCACTTTGGGGTTACTGGAATGCATTGACAGAAATCCTGAGCTCACAGTCTCACACACACGCAGATGGGCTCTCGTCAAGTTCCTCTGGGGAGCGTGCCGCCAGAGGCAGCGTCGCAGCACTTTCTGCCACCCGCTTCTCTCAGTGCTGACTGCCTGCTTGCCTTTTTTCTCTTTGCTCCTCGCTGCTTTTGCACTGGGCACTTCCCTCCTGCAGCTCCAGCATTCTCTAGACGCGTGCCTCCTGCTGCCCAGGGGAAGTCTCGCATCTCCAGGGCACACTGCAAACCACCCCACAAGGAGAGAACAGAAAACCAGTGAGGAACTTCCCAAGCAGATGTCTCTGGTGTGAAGCAATGCATGGCAATTCTTCCCCCATTCCCAAAAAGATACAGAGGCAGTCCCGGCTGGCCATTCAGTTTATAGGCAGTGAGGCCATCTTGCCTTTGTCCAAAGCAAATCATTCTGGAGTCAATAAAACAGGGAAGCACCTTATGGCTGAACACTTTGATTCCACATCCGAGCTCAACTTAAAGACACCTCACAGCAAGTCAGGAGGAGGCCAAAATTACAAATCCCCAACATGACTTAGCTATCCAAAATTCCCCTGTGAATGGTCATAATCTGATATTTCTTAGGATCATAAACTCTTCTTAAATCCCTTGTCTCTTTGGTCCAATATACCTAGACATATGTTCAATGATGTGTGCTAAGGGTTACACAAAGGGAGAAAAATAAAATAAAAAGCCTTCCTGACCACCTGTAAGCTACCAGCTATGTGTGATTACTCTGAAAACACCAGGGGTTAGCCACTCATCATATCTATGAGAAAGGCCAAAAAAGCAGTAGTACCCATCTAAATTTGCTCAGCAACACTCTACAGATCATTAAGGCTTTAAAAAACAAAAAAAGCACAAAGAAAGCAGCAGCTTTTCCAGCTTCTTTCTAAGAAACAATATGCATGACGCAGGCAATAAGGCACATAAAGCTGTTTCTGGAGGTGGAAACTATTGAACATTACTGTTTACGTGCTTTGGGCTAAATTATTTTGGAACAAATTTCTGCCTTGTTTATGTTTCAACAAAATCTCTCCTGTTCATCTCACCTACTCAGATGCAAATCCACTTAATTTAGAATCTAACCAAGATTTATTGTTAATGTATTAAGCATTGCTAGTTAAATATTATTCAAATGTAAATATTCTCGATATTCCTTCTCAGCACCAAAGGAGTTTCTTCCTATGTATACCAAATGTAACAAAATTACTAGGATGGGAGTGTCTTGAATTTTATGAAGAAACTGCTGTTCAAATTGCATTTCAAAACAAAAAATTGGCTTAATTGCCGATGACACCAGAGGATAAAAAGACATGGTCACTCTGTGACCACCTCTGGCCAAGGAGAGTTATCAGCAACTTGTAGTATTAAGCACTATGGTTTTCCAGTTCCCCAAACTTGTACAGTTGTGAGGTAGTGCTCTTACACATTTCAGTGACTTTGCACTGCTTTACTTTAATATGAGAGTGATCCATACTGCAGTAATTGTGTGAAGTTCTGCATCACCTCCAAAAATTCTCCTCTCTACCACACGCCTCCTTCATGAGCCAGAGAATTCATCCTACTCCCTATTCTCACCTCCACTGTGCTGCACAAACCTATTAACAGGGGGAATGTCTCTGCAGCAAATGTCTCATTTTAAAGGTTTCTTATCAGGCATAATCAGATGAACTCTAGTCTGAGCCACACACTCCAGAGGACCTACATGCCCCTCTGGGGCTATTAGCTGGTTATCCCACTGATTTTGGGAACAATGTTGGAGGTACCCTATCACTATTGTTACTACAATCGTGTTGCAAGTTGAGCTGGTTCTATAGATACACATTAAAGGGAAGAGAGAACCTCTTCACACATATCTAAATTGTATCATCTTTGCATGCAAATTTGGCTCCTATGTCTGTTCAACAAAACTGTAACATTATCTACAGCACCCAACACTGCTTTCCAAGAGATTGATATATCTGTAAAAGTCAGTGGAACTCTGTGAAACTTCAGCATCCTCACTTACAGTGAAGGTGTGACTGAAAATACAGTGAATTCCAGATTAAAAAAAAAAAAAGAAAGAAAAAAGGAGTAAGAGCATAAAAGTGAGCAGAGCTTGATGCTTACAACAGGACATAGATGCCTGCATGATGAACTTAAATATTCTGGTTGTTTCATCCTCTGCTTTTCCATTTGGATATTGATACAGTATGTTACCTTTTATTACAAGATGAGAAATGTCTCAGAGTCCCAGTCTTGCACAGTGCAATGAGAAAACATGAAGAGAAGAATCACAAACTTACTGGCTACACGGTATTCCTGACATCACCAAACTTTCAAGTATTCACCCAGGGGTGGGAGGGGAACCCTCCAATTCTTTAACCCTACTTTTTTATTATTCTATATACACACATCTTCCATCTAATAGAACTGATGCGCTCTGCAAGGGAACTGTGTTTTCCAATCTCAGTTTAAATTTATTCTTACCAGAGAGAGCTATAAAGGATACATCAATATATTCATTGGAGGAACAACAGCAACTCAACTTCCCCAGCTTCTTATTTCTGCACACGGGGATTGTACCATCCTTTATAATGTGAAATGCAACGTCTCGTGATTTTTCTCAATGCACTTCTAAGATATATATGCCTGGGAATCCAGGGTTCAATAATGGAAAAGCTCTAGAGAAATGTATTTTTGCAGCTGGAATCTGCCTGCCATAGCAAAGCCTATATCATTGCTTTAAAATTAGAGGTAGGGTCAGTGACAGTGACTGACAAATCACTTATCAAGACAATTAGAAAAGCTACATCCAAGGCTGTATTTTTAGGATGGCTTTAAGGTACGTCAGGCAAAGGTTGCAGAGAAAAAGGATGGTTCAGCTGGCTACTCATTCTCACCACCTCTCCTGACCACATCAAGTAAAGATCTGAATGGGAACTAACCCAAGGGAAACAACAGAAATTTCTATGCAGCTGGATTTGCCCCCTGACCTGGTTGATCACGTAACCACATCACTACCGTTGCAAGCTCAGAAGAAGAGGTGAGAACAGGTGAAAATGTAGCCCCACCCCACTTGGTTGCAGCCTACAATTTAGATAGCTTCAAATTAATTCAAATTTCAACTGCAGAGACAAAAGACATGGATCTGCATTGGAGGAGATATGATAGGTCCTTGCTTTTCCAGCAAGTAGCTTACCAAGACCCCTGGTGTCACGACACTGCAGTACTCATCGTGGAGGCCATGAGTTGCAAACCACTTGTCTCACAAAAAACAGTCACCTGGAAAAAGGAGAGGAAAAGTTTCACCAACAAGAACTCACAGCCAAGCTGTGCATGCATTCCTTCCAAGCATTCGACCACAGAAACAGAGAAATCAAAAGTTGTTCTGAACCACCAACAAGAGAAAGCCTCTGCTCAGCCTGGAAAGATTTATCAGCACCCAAGAAGCCACCGTCAGACAAGAAGACTGAAGATCCATGCTGCCCATGGAGGGGAAATAGGGCAGACCTCCTTTAGCACTCCCATGTTTAGCCAGCTGGGTTCCCATGAGCTCATCTGTGCTTAGAGAAGCTGGCACAATGCTTGGACTTGTCACCTTCCCTTCTCTGCACCCATCTCTCTTCAAAGGCTCACTTTCCCCTCACAATGTGCCCAGCAACTCCTGCCAAACCCTTGTGCTTCATATATGCAACCTCCTCCACAGCCAGACAATGTATAAACAGAAACATCAAGTATCAGGTAAAGCCAGGCAATCACATCTAGGGGAAAACCAGGCAGGCTTTAGAAGGAGGAAGCACTGCCTACTGCTCTGGCAGCTCCTACTTCATATCATTGCATACCCTGCAGGAAGAAGGGAATCCAAAGCAAGTTTAAGTGACTGAAAGGTCAGCAATACAAGGAAATGCAGGCTCTGAGGAATGGCTTACTGGTAGATCTGAGGTTAGTAAAAAAAAAGGAGCAGTGACCTGCCAGCTTCTCCCTCACCCACTGTGAAAACTGTAGAGGCTGCAAGAACAGTATGAATCCAGACAACGCTCACACTGTCAGGGCCAGCATGGTGTCTCAGAGCACTCTCAGCTATTTACACAGCATGGACAGCCTTGCAGTTAAAGTACAACTGCAAACTGAAAACACTACCAAAGTTTTTCTGTGTAATCCCAATGCATTCTGCTGACCAGATCTCCCAACAGAAACACACAGGAGCTGGAGGCTCAATTAGTTACGCATTGTGAAAGCCTGTGCATATTCTCTTCCCTCTAACATTTTCCAACTATTATCTACTGCAGCTTCACCTTAATAATGTAGCAACGTGCTGCCATGCAATCCACTTCACAAAACCAAACTACAAAGCCAGTCCCAAACAATGCAGCTACATTCTCCACCCAGTCCAGCCAAATCAAACAATGAAATCATCAGCGCGATAGACCATCCTTATCTAGCCAAGTCACACCTGCAGACAGAAGCTGAAACAAACACCTATCGCAACAAGCTGCTTCATCCAGTAAAACTCACCACAGCAGCACAATCATCCCTGAATCCAATTACCCAGTTCTATCTCCTCTCCCCTTTCCCCCACCCCACCCAACAAAACAATACAGGCTAAGCCATGCCAGTGCCAATACTGACACACCTCTACCAAAGCAGGGACAGAAATCACCTTTTCCCTTGAAGAGGAGAATGTGTGAATACCAGCACACATCAGGATAGAGAGAATCTATCACAAACATTGGTCAGAGCTCTATTCCTTGAAACATTCCTTGAATGTTCGCAGAATGGTCAGCCTTGCAGACCATAGCTCAGGACTGCAAGAGGGGCACAATCCATCTTTTAGGCTACCCAGACAGTTACTGCACTATAATTCCATTCCCCAGTGTCCCATCTCTGCTGCTCACCCGCATGGTCTTAGCCCCGTCAGCACAAGACAGTTTGCTTCACAGTGAATTTAAGAGCAAAAGGCTGAGAGCATGCACACAAGCAGCTACCACAGAGTAACTAACAAGATGCAAATGCACATCTTAGTTTACCTTTCAGAAGTACCCCTATACTTCTACAAACGAGCCGCCATATAACTATACTGCAAATAAAAGGTTAAAAAAAATTCAAACTACCTAATTCCTACTCTATGGCCTTAAGCTGAAGAAGCTTGATAGTGACAAGTGGTCAAGTACTTGGAGGTGTACAGCATTATGGCTATTCCAGCAGAACAGCTGCAGTTATCACTGATTCACTTCAGTCTTTTCTCCCTCTTTGGGAAGGAGAATGTGGAGAGATGAAATAAAGGCATGCCAAGTAGATAAAAGTATCAGACTTGTGGCCTGACTGTGACATGAAGCATTAAAAGCAAGAAACCTTTCTCTGCATACAAGAAAGAGCACACTGCTATTTTCCCCGTGGCCTTTCTGAGACTGTCTGTCTGTGCTGGACTGAGGGTGGTGAGAGCTCAAAATCAGCATGAAAAAGAAAAAAGGCTGGAGACCTGCTGTTGCAGAAAACAAATGATAACTTTGAATGCAAGCTGAGCCTGCACCCTGAATTGTATCTGTGACAGTGGAGTGGGTAAGGAAGGAGAGAGTGGAATAAGAGACTGCTCAGGGAAGAACAGAAGCTTTAGGAGGAACCAAGAGGAGCAGCAGCAAGAAGTATTTGAGCAGCTGCTGATCCTGGCAGGCACCAGGAAGCAAACCACTACCAGCGCATCCACCAGTGGATTCCCTGTGTGACCTGAGAGGTGGGGCAAGGCAATGAATCAGCCAACGCGCTCCTTCAGCACAATTTTACTGGGAAGGGCACCTCCAGTTTCTCCGACCCTCATTCAGCCACAGGAACAGTTGGACTGGCAAAAGGTGACTCCACTACACCCAAGAGGTACCATTGGTTTTCATTACACACTGCACTTACCAGTTTTGTTGAGCATTTGCTTATTTTACACACTTGCAGCTGAGCTGCACGTTACTTTTTAATAAGCTGCTGTTTAATAAAGCACTTGATTACACACCTCATTGATAAGGAGAGCAACTGGGAAACAAGGAGGACACAGGAAGTGTTATTCAATGCTTTTATTGAGCTGTCAGACTTCCTTAAGATCATGTAAGAGCAAATAGATAAAATGACATGGGTATTCTACACCCCATACATCTCTCTATGACACTTAAAAGACACAGGGGCACTAGACACTTCAATCCCTTGAAACGGACCAAATTTCTAGATAGGGCTCGCTACCAAGGGATATTAAATACACATTTAAATCTGCCTCTACCTCCTAGCAAAAGCTGTCCTCATCCTTTCCCAGGAATGGATAAAGCACATGCTTGTAACACAACTAGGATCAAACCCATCACCATTCAAATCAGTCTGCCAAAAATGCAACCTCACCTTCTGCACACCAGCTCTGTGCTGGACTCAGGAAAACAACTTCAACCAGTCCAAGCCTATCCAACTCTACCCCTTCCAGCACTTGTGATACAGATGAAAACTAACTCCAGATAAGAAATTAATAATATTCAGGAGACAACTTTCCTGTTTCATCCCACCAGGTGTCCATTGCTTGCTGGCACTGGCACAAAGGAGGCAGCACTGACTGATGGCAAAGGCATGGATGGACTTATGCTTGTTGAAATACATTTGTGCCCATCTTCTGCCAGGCCCCTCTGCTCTTTTTCTTAAACACGGGCAGAAAATTACTCAGGTACCTACAGATGATTAACTTGGCTACCTAAGGGTAGGTAGAGATAACTTGTTTATCTAAGCTGATTTAATAGCAACTCACAGCCAGTCATCAGTTTCTAGATGGTCCTAACTTATCCTGAAACAATATGGACTTTCCTATGTTTATGTCTGTCGCCCTGATTTTTTAGAGTGCTGTGTTTATAGTTGGTAGCAAAGGTTCTCATGGATTTTGTGTAAACAATCCATGTTTCTATAACCGGCCAAGGACTGTTTTGTACTTTGGATGTTGTTTTTCATTCTTCTTTCTGGGGTGGAGAATGTGATGGACTGTGTTTCTCACCTATGGAATTTGAAAGGTGGCAACCTCTTTGTCCAATCCATAACTGTCTGTAAAAAGGTATAAATATAAGAATAAAGAGAGGCTGGGTCTTTTTTGCTCTCTGTCTGGCCTTGGTCCGGCTGACCTCCTGAGTTGCCTATTTGTCTCGGGTCCGACAGAGCGACACATGTCTTAACAATAAAAAATGATACACAAAGTTCTCACAGTCTCCCAGAGAATTCCATCTTACCCACATCAGAGAACTCACTGTTAATCCAAAGTCTGCACAGCATTACCTCTCTGCTCAGTTTTATACCAGAAATTACTCTCAATAAACAGAATAATCAAGAACTTATAGCAAAATAAGTTTAGGTGATTTGAATGTGGGGGCTACACAATCTCCACCAGGCAGCATTGCAACCTCCACAGGGAAAATACATTCTCCTGCATATGTGGTGTGTAAGCACCTCTCTGTTAAACTCTAAATGAGTAAGTTATTGCCCACAACTACCTCCAGCCCTGAAGCACAGAGAAAGGGACTGAGCAAAGACACTCACTTAAAATTAGCACCTTGAAGACCTACAGACACAGACAGGGAAAGGGCATGCAAGATTCTATGCCATTAAATGAAGAAGTTCCTTTGAGCTGCTTCATTCAATGTAAGAATTTAGGACCACAGCATAAGCCTCCCAGAAACTGTAAGAATATACTTAATCAGGTCCATGCAAATGCAGTACCTGTGGTCACACAATGCAGCTCTGCTGAGCCTACCTGTGCCTGCCCACCCAAATCTCTCAAATAAGACAGTACAAACACCCTTCCTCCCATACTTCCCCCCAGCCCCTATCGCCACACACATGGACCTTCAACAAATCTCTCCTGAAGTCCCTTCAAAACAACAAAGCCCATAGAAAATCCAACCTTTTGCTCTACATCCTTAAAATGTAAGTGAATGTAAAATGTACAGTGAAGACAGTCATTGACAAAGAACAATACAAACCCGGCTCAGCGAATTAAGTGTTTTATGAGCTTTTCATGTTACCATCCCTTTTTCTGAGAAAATGGTATCTCTAGCAACTGTTCTCTTTCTTCTGACAAGCACATGGATAACCAACAGTAGCCATGATATAAAGGCTGTAAAAGTAATCAGTCTTTTTAGGTACTTTAAAAAATCATTCTAAAATAGTCTTTTGCAACAAACACGTTGCCTATTACTCTCACAAGCATAACTTTTAAGAGTTGTAACACTAACACTTCTTGTCAAACAGACAACTCTACGTCCATTAAACTTTATTTTCAATGTATCTGACAACCCTTTAGCACATTATTAATCCAGTGAGGATGCATGGCTGTCCTAGACAGCTTCTGACTCTGTACAACTCCTTCCCCAAAGCAGTGGAGGAGACAGACACTTATGGAAACTGGTGATCAAATTCAAGGTGTACACAGACAAACACCGAGAGCTTTTCAATTTCCCATCTGCTATTATGTAAAAAACACTTGAACTAGTTGGTTCACTTGGGACTGGAACAAGCTCTTGGCAGATTCTGACACAGTTCCAGAAATCAGTCTGGGGAAAAAGCCAAAAAGAAAAAAATTCTTTAAAAACCCCTCAAAGCCCAAGCTGCAACTATCTGCTTCTGTACAGGAACATTATGAACACTTCCCCTCGGTGTTGCTGCCATTTCAGCTTCACCAGCAGCAGCGGCATTGGCAGGTGCGGGTCACTGCTGGGGACACTGTCACACTCCCTGTCACGACATCGCGCTGACCTCAGCTCAGCCCTGGTGCACTCCAGCGCAGCTGCCAACATCACTGCAGCTCCACCTCTGTTAGCAGTGCTGGGAGCAGTCTATGTACTTTACAAGTGCAGTTTGGAGCACCCTACGTGGTGCACCTTACCTGAGCAGCAGCCTGACTGTAGTAATAGTTCCAACTATTGTTAACACAGATAAAGATCAAAAGCTCCAGCAATAAGGGATTTTTCAAGAAACATTTTAACAGTATTTCCCTAATATATGACAGGCTTCTGCAGCATTCCATACCATGTTAGCAGTTAATAGCCTTAGCATCAGTCAGCATTGCATGCAGGAGTCCAGTGGGTAATGAGAGTTTTCCATGGGCTGCTTTCATAGCTTTGGCTTCTGTCAAAACTTCATTTACTTTTCAGGAGTAAGGAGAAGCCACAGGCAACCTCTTTCCCCTTACTTCTCTGCGTTTATTTTCTCGAAAATTTAAATAGGGACATCAGCAGGAATGAGCACAGGTAAAAGACACCTATGTCGAGCTTGCCAGCAGCCCAGTCTCTAGAAACTAATCTGTTGAAAGGAGCTAGGGGAAAATATACTGAAATACTGGATGGAGAGACAGGACCAAGGAGACAACAGTTTGTTCTTCTACAAGTATTAACACCACACTTGCTTCAACAAAAGGCTTGGGAGAAATAAGTCACCTATCAGTTCAGCACAGAATAAAACCCAAGTGCCTTTACCTTCCCTTTCGGCATCCCTTCAACTGGCTTCCAGAATGAAAGATAAGAAGCAATCCTCAGGCGTAACTCCTTGGGCTGCAATCTTGTCAGTTTTCATAAGCTAAGTGGGGCTGGGATGGGTCAGTACAGGACAGAGCTCCTCTGAGGAAAACCCAGTGCTACAGCAAGTAGTAATTCCCCACTC
This sequence comes from Drymodes brunneopygia, assembly GCA_013400955.1. Classification (NCBI taxonomy): domain Eukaryota; kingdom Metazoa; phylum Chordata; class Aves; order Passeriformes; family Petroicidae; genus Drymodes; species Drymodes brunneopygia. The sequence continues at coordinate 1,336,981 of VZTZ01046665.1, forward strand.
TGCTGCAAGGGGACACGACACACGATGCCAGTCGGAATTGCTGGGGGCGTACCATACACCTTCCTTCATGTTAACCTTCACCCTTAGAGCTCTCTGGTCTCTCTCATCCCAAATGAGCCCTTTTCCAAGGCTCCCCTGAGCATCACTACCTTCCAGCAGTGCCTGCCAGACCAGTTTTCGTTCAGGACTGTCACCACCAGCCATCCCTCGGCTCTGCTCCTTTTCACGAGCCCTCCTGCTGTTCTCAAGCACCTGGGGAGCTCAACACCACAAACCTGGCATTCCCACGGGAGCAGAGTTGAAGAGTTACTACATCCCCTGCAGCTTACTGCTGGGTAAAATGTGTGCCAGGGTGTGCTTGCTCCTGGTGCACTCAACCTCTCATTTCTTTGCTTTTAGATCTCACATTAGGCACGTGAGAGGCAGCAATACCCTCAGTGACACAGTGCAGTGATTCAATACTGGCTTCCCAGTTAAATGTAGGATCTTCCACACAGCAATGACTCTTCTAAGGAGTAATGCACTTCAAAGAACTCCAGCAAGCAAAAACTGCATGTACACAGTACTCCACGATGCTACACGATTATATCAAAGCTGCCAGGATGAAAAACTGACATTTGATAAATAACATGAGGTCACCTCGAAGATGCCAGAACACTGCATGTAAAAATGTTATTTTGACAAGAAATTAAGCAATTGTATAATCAGGTCTATTATCAAATCTACTGCTTTGACACGATCTTATAAAAGTACGAGGAGCATGCAATTCCAATTGCTGCAGGATCCTCCCTCACTCAACACAAGATGTAGGCATTTAATATTCCTCTAGTTAGCCACGCATGTACAGCACAGCCTAACGCACTTCAAAGTATTTACTGTGCTGTATAAACACAGCGCTATTTTCAAAGCCTCATAACTGTCAAATCAAAGCTGGCTTTCACTAAAGCATTCAGAAGCATTTCTGCTGGATGGTGGCTATTTGCCTGACAGTTTCAACCTTCTATCCCCCAAACACAAGAAGGTTAAATTTTTTTGTATATATGCATATATATATATATATAATTATTATTTTCAAGAGGCAGAAGAAAGCATTTTCTTGCTAACGAGCTGTCAAATAATTTTGACTTGAAGTTTTTTACTTTCTTCTCATACATACATATAAAACGTAGTGGGAAACATCCATTCCACTAGCAGGAGTCCTGAAAAGAGTTTCTCCATACATAGGACTGCCTCAATTGTCCATTGTACCAGCTGTCCCTGTTGAGGCTGTGGCTGCTCACCTCAACAGGCTACAGTTTGGTTTTATATTACACTGCAAATACATTTCTAATCAATCGTCAAACAAATCCAGATTGGTACATAGATAAAACATTGCCATTTCACAGGCATTGGAACAGTGATAACAAGACACCTGAAGAAGCCAGTTTAGCAAAATGCAGAAAGCAGAGCCCTGAGCAACCTGAAAAGTGCTCTGCACTGCTTGATCTTACCTATTGTTTTTATCAGTGAACCACTAAACCAGAATTTTTGTTCAGGTCTTCACCACTCTGTACACACTGCAAAGGTGGCAAAGATAGCTTGACACAACATACCCAGGCAGACTCACAGACTTAAAGCAATTTGTAGAGCGTAAGTAACATGGTCGAGTAGATAAATCACAGGCACGTTAAGGGCCAAGCTCTGTTCTCAGGTTCACCACCAAATCCAAGCAACCCTGGTTTTAAAAGAGCTCATGGGCCCCAGCCACCCTGCTGATAAGGTAAAACAGATATCTGCAGCCTTTGTTCAGAAGGCAGAGAGGACAACTACAGGCACACAGAGACCATCCAGTGACAAGGTAGGTCAGTGATTTAAAGCTCTCTTGCTCTGCTACTATGCAGACAGAGCCCCACCAGAAAGCCAAGGAGGAAAAACACAGTGGCACTGCTTTCTCAAGAGGCCAAACAGCCATGAAAACAAGACACCCAGCTCAGAGTAATTGCTAATGCTAGGAGTTGAGCAGGCAGCTGTGTGGCTATCTGTGCCTGAATAACAACTGCTCTGAACTCAATAAAGAAAACAGCAAGCTCTCCCTCAATTCCATATGCAGCTGAATTATGGTGTAGATCATCCACTCTATATGCCATCGACTGTACCACTAAGGAGCACCTAAAACCAGCATTGTTTTCGAAACTACAGCACCCAATTTTCAGCGAAATCTCAGAAGACATTACTCAATCTTTCTTTGTTGAAAGAAATCATGTCAGTGGTAAAAGGCCCTTTCCTTTTTCCTTCGTTCAAAAGGACTTCATTGATTCTGCCTAGGCTTTAAAAAACAAACAGGCCAACCACCTTACAGTTCCAATGTTCATCTCTCTCCCCTATTCCACAAGCATCTTCTTGGAGGCCAAACAAGGAAAATCTCACTTCTGCTTTTAAGTCTCTCTGAACAAAAAGGATCTCTTAACTATCTTAAAGAGATAACATTCATTCTTCAAATATAGCTAACTGCAATTTCATAACAGTATTTAAAATAAATTCCATTAGTGCTGGTAAAGTAGATCAAAACCAGAGCACTCAGATTCAACTCTGCAAAAGACTAGGTAAGGACAACCCACAGAAGTAGGAATAAATAAAATGTAAAAAGCTGTGAAGCAGCAGTTCACTTTGCAATAGCCACAGTTTAGCAACTCAGACCAGATTTCAGGATGGCTCACCAGGATTCAACCAGAAGTCTATGGCACATCTCATACACTGGTTCTTAATCAAGTTTCCAGAGAGGAGTGTGAGAACCCTGCAGCAAACCCGGGCAAAACAGGCTATTGCATCCCTCCCTTTCCCAATATAGAAGCATAACTGCTAGAGTAGAATAAAAAAGAAGGTTTAGACCACAGGCTTAATATCTCTTCCAAAATTTCTACTGTCACTGATTACGATAATTGAATATCCTTTATATTCTTAAAGACATCTGATGCTTTTTAACTCTTGTTGAATTCTTGCTCCTCAGCAAGATCCTCACAGCATGAGTTTCACTGCTTAATTGCAACCATACTAAATAGTCTATCACAAATTTACAGTACATGTTCTGTATCATCAGAAAGTCTTGAGGCTGCACAAACTCTTCCATAGCTAAGCCACCATACTCTTCTGTTAGCCCTGCTTAAAGCTTCTTAAAGAGGGCTTCTCTTTCAATACCTTGCATATATGTTCAGAGATGATTTTTGGCAAAAAGAGCAAGGTAAGCTGGAGGAACTATTCTCAGGCAAGGGAAGCTGTAACAAACAGGTGTAAAAAACATTTAGCAAGTTTAGCAGACTCTTAAGGGTATAGTTAGATGAACATTCCTTTTGGCAGCAATGCCAGCTTAAAGAACTGCTGCTCCCAATATTTACTCCCACTCCTGCACCACACTGTCTGATGTGCCCATGGCCAAATAGCAAACCAGTCTGGCAAACTGATGCAAGGCCAAGTATCATCATTTCTTTGCCAGGCTACTTCTAATCCAGATCAGCTCCCTGATCCATTCCAGCACCCAGCTGCTCCAACAGCAGCACCAGCACACACAGCAGGGTGGTGCAGAGTCAAAGCAGATGAGCACCAAGGCCTCCTCAAAACCCAGCTCTAGCACTGAGGGAAGTGCTCACAGGAATAGGAACAGAGGGCAGCTCGGTCCACAGTCACAAAGCACACCCCTGCTTCTTCAGAAATATAAATCAAAAGTCAACACTGCAACAGTTCACTTGAATTCAGCACATTAAAATGTCACCTATCGTTGCAAACCAGCGTTTGTGAGCCTACATGGTCCTAAGGGCAACCCTTCAGAAATTTCCCAACAGATTGATTTTTTTTGTTCAAGTTCTTCAAGATTATCTGGACTTCCTAATTATGAATAAAGTTCCTGTTCTTCTGGTCTTATATAGTCCCTACTACAAAGGAGGTCAAGCTCCAAAACAATTAAACTTTTAACGCAGTAAAAAAAAAAAAAAAAAAAAAAAAA
>VZTZ01046665.1:1346128-1372862 GCA_013400955.1 Drymodes brunneopygia
CTTCAACGGCGGCACCCCCTTAACGGAAACGGCGCGCGGGGCCCCTGAGGGGAGATCCCGGGGAGACGCGGGATACGGGATGCGGAATGTGGGATGCGGGATATGGGATGGCGCCGCCCGGCCCCGAGCTGGTGCCCTGCCCTCCCTCCTCCTGGGCCCACCCCGCTGCCGGTGCCATGGTACCCCCCCGCCTCAGCCTCGCTGCCCCCCCGTGAGGGGGATACCAGGCGCCCTGGGGACCCGAGGCGGGCACGGGGAATCGCTGCCAGCCCGATGGCACGGCCCGGGGGAAGCCGCTGGAGCATCGTGGAGCTTCCACATGTCCCTTCCACACGTTTCTGAGAAAGGCGGGATGAGAGAGGGGGGAATTTGAGGAGGAGAAGCGCCTCCCTCTTCCCCGGGGGCTGAGCACCCCGAGTGCCCACCCGCCGAGTGACCTGAGGGCTTTCTTCTGGTGGGAGAAAGGGCCGGGGTAAGCAGCAGCTTGGAACTGAACAGGGAGGGGACCAGGCAGTAATGGCAAACAGACACAACCTACCAACTCCTAAAAATGCTCAAGGGCCCCATCCTGGACAAATGCTCCGTGTTTGGGGGATTAGACATCAATGCAGTTTGGTTTCAAACTGGCAGTGAAGAGTTTTGAAGATTTGTAGCAATCCCCCGCCCTTTTCAGTCTGAGACTTACTCTGTGAAAAGACGGCTTTCAACATCCACTAATCCTTCTCCTTCACCTCCACAAAATGTTCTTAAAATGGGTGATCTCGTGGCCGTAAGGAAGAGGTTTCCGAGACACCAGTGGCACACCGATGCAGCCGAACAGAGAAAGTCAGCGGATCAGTTTAGCTTATCCGCGCTGCCTGAATAACCTGTTTAGCCAATACAACATCAGTGAACAGAAATGCAGTGTCCTCCCTCCCCCTTTATCCTCAAACGACCCATTCTTTGTCCAACTCCCATCTTGTCCAACTCCCACTTTTAAGTAACTCAAGTCTTTGGAAGAAGACCCTTTTAGCGCAACATTCACGCTGGGCGTTGCTCTTGGCAGATAGAACCACCTCCTCTCTTTGCTCAGCCCTCAATCCGTTTTTCTCTTTTTGTCCCTCTCTTCTCCTCCCCTTGTCCTTGCCCACTTGCAAACACTGTTCCTGAGCAGTGCAACAGCAGCTAATTATCACCTCTTACCCCAAATAGATACTCTTCCTTCAGGGAGATACTTCTTTAGCAGAGGGGTTTCAGTCCCTTTTGATTTGCAGACCCGAAGCATTTCCCGCTGGACAGACTTTCAGCCCACTGACACCTTTTCTAGACAAGTCCCTGGGGCTACAAGTTCCCAGGATCCAAGACCCGGAGGTGGAAATCTTCGGTCTCTGACAAGTCTTTCCACCCACGGACGCCAGCCCCACCTGCATCTTTCCAGTGATCGCGGCCAGCACCTTCTACAGCTGAAGGGTTGGTGGAACTGGAACCACCACCTTTGCTGCCATGGGTTCCACACGCTCCTTTACCTGAAGTTCAAACCTTGCCCGTCTTTACACTGACACGGGTCTTTTTTAATGCAACACCTGCAATTCTCCCTTGTCCTTCACGCATCCCACCATGCAGGCCAGGCAGCCCAGTATGGTGTAAGGAAGAGAATGTACCTCACAGTGTTTCGGACAGAAGATCCAGTCCCACTCTTCACCGACACCAGGAACCAATCCATCGTGGTTTGCTTAAAAGGAAGTTGTCTGCCCTGGGCAGTAGAGACTGGGATTTTTCTAAGGAGGTTAAGGAAGCCAGGCACCCAACTTCTCTGTCCCAAAGGTACCTTAGAAAATCCTACCCTGTGCCTCAATCCTAGCACAAGCAACAGCAGTGATAAAATACAAGGAGTTAGCAAACTGCCTTTTTTGTTCTCCTCCCTCCTCTGACCCAGTACTTTGCTGTCTTGTCCCTTTAGGAGTTAGACCGGGGGAAACGAGCACAAAATGCTACCAGTTTGCAGATGCTGTGGTTCCTCCGACTCCCCTCCCATCCCCCCGACCCCATCCCCCCACATTTCAAACAGTTATAAATGACTGTGCAACTCTGCAGGCAGCGGTCTCAAATAACCACACCAAGCCTCTCCCCTCCAACGGCTTTAAGTCTCTTCCTTCCTCTCTTTGGGGCTCAGGAGAGCAGCGATCAAGGTGCTTTGCTTTACTCTCAAGAGTTAAGTCGCTACTTCACCCACCAACTTTGGGAATCCGCCACAGCAGTGAATTCCCAAGGCTGTCCTTGAAGGGTTTTACCATGGGAACTGACAACAGGCTCCAAACTGATCTTAACTGCGGAGACAGGTTGTAAGTCAGCATTTCAGGTAGCAGGGCCCCAGATGGTGGGACCGTCACCACCAGCCTCGAGAACAGCCCCCTGTACTGGGGCCTTGCCCTCCCTTGGCCAAACTCATAAAGGCTGCCCCAGAGAAGCCAGCTGTCCCGGCTCTTAAGAGCACTCCGGCAAATCCAAGAACATCTTGGAAGCATTACAGCTCTCACCACACTGCGTACGCTTTCCTCACAACTCCCTGTCTGCAGCGAGGGCAGGAGATCAGCCCATCTATTCAAAAGCAGGGACCTCTTCCATTAGAGCAAACCAAGCCTAAGGAAAGTTGCCACAGGAGCTCCGGTTCTGTGGAGCAGACAGATCAGACAAGATAGCCCAGCCAGCAAAATACATTTGCATGACACTTTCTGTACGTAGTTCAGAGCATGGCACACCCCGATCGTGGCTTTTATTCTCTTTAAGGGCCTGGCCCTGCAAACACTTAATTTTACATGTGTAAGTAGAGTCCCACTGAAGCACAATGGAGCTACTCATGCAAATAACATTGAGAGTGTGTAGGGCTGTGGCTCTGTTTCACTGTTCCATCTGCAGCAGACCCAGTTTTAGAGGATCCTGCCATGCTCTCTCAGTTATTGCCGCTCACTTGTGCCAGTTAAACTATTTATGCTGCTACACTCATAGGTGAGCTCTTTAAATGATCCAACTCTTTTTTTAAACCCCTACTAACAAGAACAAATCCCTTACACCAGACCAGCTCTGACGTAGATTTCATCCCCACAAGCGGCTGAACTGGCACAACTGGAGGAAGTGGAAACATCTGAGAAACAGGAACTTTTGAAGATGGGACTGAGGGAAGGCGAAATGGCGACAAGGATCCCTAGCGTGTGAAGGCTGGAGACATCACCCTCTTCTGAAGTCACACCCTGCTCCTGACCATCAACTCTCTGAAGTGGAGTCTTCTCCAACCACGCAGTCATTCCACATGAGACACTTTCACCTCAAATGCAACAGTAGATTGGGCCTTTAGAGTCAATAATGCTTAAAAACCTTTCCTCAAGAAAAGCTGTCAGCAGTAAGAAGAATCTGCCAACAGTCCCTTATATCCAGGACCAGGGATGTGCACTTCTTGCAGGTAAAGGATGTCAACACCATGCACCACATAGCCAGTACACTGCTGCTTCTGCAGTCACAGGATCCCTTGCTATTAGCTTTGACAAGGCAGATTTGGGCCATGCAAAGTGTTCCCTACAATTTCTATTTTTTTTTTCAGTTTATGGGCTATTCTATCTCCAGCAACTCTGTGCTGAAATTGCATCACATATTTCCTGTCTGCAGAGGCAAGATTTCCCTCTTTCAGTGCGATTATAACCTTCCAGCAGGGAATCTCCACTAACTCCTTAAGAGCTTTGCTCTCTACACTGCTTCCCGACCTGCATTCGTGTAGACCTGCACAAAGTGGGTGTAAAACACCATCGCTGTTGGAAATGAAGAACACACACCATTAGGAGGATGTTTTGCTTTGTTTGTTTGCTTTAGGTTTGGGGTTTTTTCACCCTCTTTTGTGCTCCAGTGTAAATGATCAGAGGAGCTGTGGGACAAGAGAGATCAGGCTCTATGAAACCATTTTTTTACAAGCTTTGAGTTTTACCCTGCTGCATGCTCTAATGAGCCTTCTCAAAGGGAAACAACCCATTTCTGTAAGGAATCCAGGTGATTATGGTTTGCATACCGCCGTGATCTCTCTGCATGGGCACAGGGGAGTTGCCTTCATGAATCTTGCTGCAGGATGAAGTCTAAAGCTGGACAGTGTGAAAGAAATGGGAAAGGACCACAGGGAGGGGTAGTTTAACATCCATTGTTAACTTGGAAAAAAAAACCTTCTTTCAGAAAGTCTTTTATTTATTGTAAATCATTCCTAAAAGATTAGGAAATCAGGCCTGGGGGAGGGGGAGAGATTGTTGTGGCTTTCTTTCTTGTTCAGTGTCTTTTAGTATTGGACATTAACCCGAGTCTCCTCAGTTTTGCTATGCCTCCTTCCTGCAAACCACCAGAGAACATTTTTAACATACTTTGGGTGAACAGTCCCTCTGCACCTCACCGTGGGTGGGACTTCACAGCCTCCCAGAGGAGGGAAATGCCTCTCTATCCATATCAATGTCAATATCCACATACAGTCACACACATCCCCCCAAACACACACATATACAAACCCCACCTCTGTCCCCACTGCTGGTGAAAAATGACCTGTGGGTCACCTACAGCAATGACCACTGCCCGGCTGGCTGCACAGGGCATGGAGCTGTGCTGGGAAGGAGACTGGCTCATGGATCTGACCAGCACTGGCTGCACATCACCCCAAGGCAACAGTGTGCAGATGATGGCAAATTCACCCAGGCAAGAAAGGCCCTGCTCTTGCTTTCCTGTCTGCACTGAAAAGAGAAACAGTTGATATTGTGTTTTCCTGTTCACATGAGCACCCAGACAATCCGAGCCTTAATCAGATTTGGTCTGGAACATGGGACTGTGCTGGTGGTTAAAATACTCTTCTGGACATCCAGAGAGACTTACAGTTGATCTGCCCCACTTGAAGACATTATCTCACGTTTAAAACTATGGTGTGATGAACAAATCCCATGTATTAAAATACTCCAGTTGCAGGACACTCTTGCCCTATTTAGAAAGTCATTTCTCAAGGCAATAAGCAGGTGTGAGGCAAATATCGTGCAGCCATAGAAAAAAATGCTCAGCTCTATCTCCTATGATTAAAAAAAACAGGGAGAAGAAAAAGAAGGAGAGAACAGATACTGATTCAGAAGGGAAATCAGGTAAACAGAATCTGGGGAAGCATATGCTCATGCAACACATGAAAAATATGAATTCGTACCAAACAAAGGTGGGAAATTTTGGCATAGAGAAGACTTCAGAACCAATGATTGCCCAGGAATACTGCTTCCACCACACTGTCCCCATGCTTTACAGGGAACTGCTAACACACACTGAGTGCTGTGGTGCTGCCACGAGAATTTGTCTGTGGAACTGCCTGACCTTTGAGCCTTTTAAGATTCTCAGCCATGACTTCACACTCCCTCTGTATGTGTATGGCCATCTTTGACATCAATGAGAACAGACATGGCAGCAGCTCATAAAATTGCCAAATTCACCTCCTGCTTCCCTTCAGCCACCTGCTGAGCCTGGTACAAGCCACCAAGGCCCCTTACATAGTCACACAGCCACATTCTCTGTGCTGCCTGCCCACAGCACCAGGCCACGCATGTGTACCTTCATCATGTAAAACTGAGCAAACAAAATTTGATTCCCAAAGCAACATTTCTGAGAAAGCCATGACCAGATGAAGAAAGCACCTCTCATAAGCAGCATCCTTCTCACAGGATAAATAGGAGGCTAAGTCTGCCCTCAGACAGACAGAAGAAGTCATCTGTCGCCAACACATACAACAGCTCTCTTGGCATAACAGGCTTTTTGTGCCTTCCAGCACTGCTTCTCCAGCATCCGGCTGCTCAGGGTACCCGCCTGCTGCACAACAGGCCAGCAACACGGACAGACTCCACTCACGCTGCCCCTACAGTCAGCACTGCGTTGTTTGAGGGTAAAATTTTGCACGTGTCTCTCCTCCAAGGCTACAAAAAAATAAAAACAACTTCAGCATGAATTCCCCTCTAGACTGTGCACAAAGAAACCAAGCCCCCACTGTACTGCAGACTGGCCCATTAAAGCGAATGGTTAAATTCCTGCTATGAAAAAGTAGGCGTTGTTGTCTGTTTTGCAAGGCAGAAATCAATATTCCCGCCTCCTCTCCTTCTGTTATTTCACCTTGAGATACTCATGCTCAGATGAGATCTGAGTCTTACTCACTGCAACTTTCCTCTCTCCAGCATTTCACAGGGTCACGAGTGTTCTTGGAGTCCTAACCTGCCTGTAATTTACCACTCAGCTGCCTAAACCAATCGCCACTGGTGACTGAAGTAGTGACTGATTTTCCTTCCAAATCACACCACTGCAGCCATTTCTAACTATTTATCTACACCCTCTATCTTGTCATTTTCCTCCCTGTGTCCTCCAATAACAACCCTCTTTCTGCCACAGCCTTTCTCTGTTCCAGACCCCTATAATTCACTCCCTGGTGCTAGCCTCTCCCATACTGTGGCCATCTTGTAGAAATGATGTTTTATTGTGAAATGCCCTTTCTTCTCTCACTCTCCCTTTAATCTAACTGTGAGGGGTAGCTTGGTTAAGTCTATAAATTTGGGGAGTTGGGGGTGGGGCAAGGGGGGAAGTACCTGGGTGACTGATGCTCAGCCCAGGCAAGCCTGCAGCAATGTTGGCTGGGGACAGACAGGCAGGGGAAGATAAGCCAGCACCATACCTCAACAGCTGCTCCTTCAACCAGGTTTCCCTGCGGCAGTTCAGATCCAGGGCCTGGACCGATTCCCACAGATCAGGTAGCAATAATGCCAGGCTGACTGGGCTGTTCAGATGAGTCCTCTTGGATGCAGCTCTGCCTACAATCATGCCTGCCTCTGTCACCTAAGGATTAGACAACTGCAATATGGTCTGTTTGGCACCATGCTTTAAATCCATTCATAAACTGAAGGCAGTGCAGAATTCAGCGCTCAGTTAGATAAGCTGTGTCTCTCACCCACAGTCATTCTCACATTTGTGCTCCATTTTTATGCCATCTGACCACTGGCCCCCAGACAGATTTTAACATGTTCTTGTTGACCTCTAGTGCCTCACATCACAGAACTCTTCCCAGCAGACAAATCACCTCTTATATTTCCTAGAAGCAGAAAGGCACCAGGTACTCTAGCACAAGTACACAGGAGAGTGGAGTTGAGGGTTGTTCAGTCTTTAGTTTGCCATTGTTTGCTGGTGACAGTCTGATGAAATTGCTTGAGTTTTAATGAAAACGGTTTTCATTATCTGTCATTTAAAAATGTCAGGGGAGCTTAGACTGAATGGATAGGTGCAACCTGTTGTTTCAAATAGCTTTTGATGAAAGAAATACATTTCAAAAGTACCAGTCACTGATTTACAGGTGTTGTACCAAAATTACATAAAACAGAGAGATGCCTCCAAAGAAAACAAGCAGCTTTCTCCCCTTGCTCTTTAGATTAGACATTGGCTTATCATCAGTATGGTGCTGAGTTGCTTCTGCAGTAATCATCAGCTTTCAGATCTGAGAGGTCTTAGATGATAGAGGACAACACCAACAAAACCAGGACTCTTCATTATTAGAGGGCACTTGAGAGTTTTGGCTTAGCTATATAAATGCTTCACTCTTGTTCTTTTCCATTTTTACTTATGCACTTTTATGGTGCAAACTGTGGACTACTTTAGCAACAGATGTAACAACTGGACATACTTCTGCCCAAACATTTTGCTAGTCCCTCTCTGCTAATGGTGCTGGCCTCTCACAGCTGAACTGCAATAACAGACTGTGTGAATGTTCCTAGTCCATCTGAGCACAAAATCTGCCAGCTCATTTTAAATCATACTGGGCTATTCCCTAGCAGGAATACATCTGCTGACAATACCTGCCTTGCAGGTCCTGAGAGACACTGAGGACAGCATGCTTCTTTCCATCTATACCCTTTTATTTTGGAGCATCCATTTAACATGTGAGCTGGTGCTGCAAAAGGGACTGGCCTTGGTAATGGAACTCTGATGGGACACTCCCTGTGCCTCGACTTGCTTACAACAGGGGCTGCTCCTGCACACAACCTGTATCTTTTGCCTGCCTTCTCTGTGAAACCAAGGCAAAACCAATGCCAGCAGTCCATTCAGCATGCAAGAAATGCAGGTAAGACTGTGTGCAGTGTCCTTAGAAATCACTTGTATTTTTGGTAATTGTTTTTATGAGTATCCAGCATCAAAAAGTGCAGCAAGAACCTCATGTAAACATTTAAATGCTGAAGCACAGATACTTCCCACTTCAGAATCCAATAACAGATCTCTGCTGCTTTGTCCAGTGACACGACTTCAGCCTGCCCGGATCCCATGCCAGTCAGTTGGCTTCCTCTTTCAAGTCCCTATTTCTCCCACATACAGAGAATGAAGTGTTCCCCGCGGTGTTCCTGCTCTTGGTGGTGTATATGATGTTCAAAACTAAGATGATAACAAGGAAGGAGAGAAGGACTGAGCCTTAGGATGGTGGTTTCTGAAAGTCACAGATGAGGGGAAGAAATAAGAATTGTTCTGAGACCTGATCATTAAAACGTCTTGTTTCCATTAGGACAATGTTTCCCAGGCATTTACTTGAGTCATCCTTACAAAGCATCTCCCAAAGAAAAGGGTTTATGTTCCTGGCAACATGTTCCAAAAAAACGCGTCCCCAGCTCCCTGCTGCCATAAGCAAGCACAACTCCAATGATTTCAATAAAGCTGCACTTTCTGTGGCCCTAAGGCTATAACACTACAGTAAACAAAGCCAAATTCCATAAGCCAGATGCTTTAAGGTCTGAATCCAAGCCTTCAACATCTTACAGATACGATCCACCAAAAGATGGCTGAATCCACACCTTCAACTGGCTGTCACTGAGATATTCCAGCCAACAGCAGAACATGGACCCCAGGGCCTCATCCTGGGGCACAGAAATGGCTGGTGGACACCAGCCTGCACCTTGAAAGGGCAGTGGTACCTCACTTCTCTAGGATCTGTGCTCTGCCAGCATTCTCAGCCTTCCTGCTGAGTCCTCTGCCCCCCTCAAAAAAGAAATCCCCATTCCCCACTCCAGCGATGAGTCTGAGAAACGGAATGCTGACACCAAAACCAAACGACCTTACAATATCAGCTGCTTACCACTCCAGTTTCTTCATCTCCCCATCATACAGCTTGTTTTTCCTTTATGTCTAAAACATCCAAACAAACACCACTCAGTCCAAGGAAGGGCCAGCTGAAGGCTCTTGCCAGACTAGGTGTGGGACCCACTGGCACATGGTGAAAGCAGACCCATGGCTCAGATGACAGCACACATCCTGGAGTAATAAAGATATAATGCTGGATAGTTGCTCAGGACTGAGTGAAAACAGCAAATGAATGGTCTTTCCAGCTTCAGAAGTGGTCCCTGAAGAACAGCAGTAAGGGACTCTGGCTTGATAGTATAGTCTGGGGAATGTACTGCACACAGCTCCAGTGAGTAATGCTGAAAATCCATAGGCAAAGGAAACGTTTTAAAACAGAGGAGGAAAATCTACTTGAAATCAATACTGTGAAGGTCTGTAAAAGGAAACACTCTGCAAAAAAGGACACATTCGCCACATATAAATCTTTAATGATATCTTGTAGTTTTAACAAAGCATTAAAAAAGCCAAACAAACACAAAAAGAAACCCCAGTTGCTGTAATACACCTGAGAGGGCAATCATCCTCACATGGCAAAATATGATTTTCACACCTGGTAAATGAAATAACTCTGCTGCATCCCAAAGCCAGGGTTAGGGTCTAAGGTGAGCTGTTAATGGAAGGTTAGAGACCACAAAACAGCTCTTCAGGGAGTACCTTTCAGATGCTCTTTTCATGTACAGCAGTGCACAGCAATCAGAAGGCACTGGCAGCACATACTAAAGTCACTGTCACTGACTGTGGCTCCAACTGTGCAGTCACCTATCAGTTGATAGCTCGGATTAAGATAGCCAGCTCGTGTGCCCGTGCTCCTCTGACTCAGGAGAAGGCTCACGCTCCTGTAAGAGCAATTCTGCATTCTTTCATCTCCCTCCTGGCACGCCTTCTGCAGCACACCAGGGTTAACCACTCACTCTCTTCTCACAGATGAGGAGTGAAGCTGCAGAGCTGAGACAACAAACTTTGCGACCGCATACAGCTAAAGTCTCTGCACTGTTAAAAGAAAAGCAAGCACCGAAAAGCAAGGAAAATCCTGATCACAGGCCATGCTGGTAGGAACCCAATGACATTCAGAATCTGTCCTGTATCAGCATGCTAGACTGCTGGATCCAGGCAGGATGGCTACACAATTTGCCAATCATTCAGGAACATAAGAGAAGTGAGGCCTGTGGGGAGCCAACAAGCCCCAGAGGTACATACAGGTATTTGCAACAAAAAATCCAAGTGGAATCAGCATGAAGAAGAAGCACAGAGAAAAACACTACATGATCTACCACCAAACAAGACACATGGCTTAACAAGACGCTTTAGAATATCTGGCTCCATAAATTAGACTGTGATTCCCAGATCTTTAGCTCCCAGCTCCTGCTGATTTCTGAGTATAAAGGGGATGTTTGTCACTCCCAAGATCAGACGCCAGCTCGAATGCCTTTCAAGAAGTACACAGATGAGGATGTTCCTGGGGAAGAATGAGCTAGAGCTAAGCCTTCAAACGAGCACAAGGAGAACCTCCTGCCCACAGACAGGAAAGTGGTAACCTCCTTCACTTCCTCTGTGGCTTTAACCTAAACCACAACTCCTCCCTTTGGGTTAGAAGTCTCTTCCACTCATTCAGATGTTTGTCAGCTTGTCTCTCTAATATCCAGCATTCGTCACTGCCACATAGGAAAAACACCCCAGCTCTCTCCTTTCTTCCTCTCTCCCACACCCCTTTTGCAGTTTCTTCCCTACAAGAATGGCTTCAATGCATGGGAAAGCAAGTCTAAACTACAGCTCTTCAGGCACAGGCACAGAAATTAGCAATTGCAACACGAGGGGGCAGGGAGAGAGGAGACGTTGGCATACAGGCTACACCAACATTTGGGAATGCTGGCAGTGAGGAAACATTGCTGCCAGCAGGAAGAGTGATGCCAAAATAATTCACAGGGCTTTTCCATGAGTGCAAGCACTCCTTCCCAGCCCAGGGTGCCACATCCCTCCTGCTCCCCTAGGAAGCTTCAGAGCATGGATGAGGTGCTGGAAGCGAAGGAACAGAGCGGGATGAGCAGAGGGCAGAGCTGTGGTACCACTCGAGAGGCCCTCCCTTTGTCCGTGCACAGGGAGGTGAGAAGGATAGGTCCCATTATCCCCAGTGTGGGGCAGGGATAGGCGGCAGCTCCCCCTCAGAGATCCCATCATCTGCTGAATCGAGCTTTAACGATGTGACAAACAGCGGCTCCCACCCAAAACACTCCCCCCCGCTCCCTGCTCACAAAGGCTTAACCTTACGATATCCAGGTGATGCCGGGGGGTTTTAGAGACAGTTGAGCCTTGTGAAAGATTTGAGCAGTTTTTTGAGCATGCATTTTTTGCTCTGTGCCTTTACCAGGTAGTCAGAGAGGTATGCAGTGGGAAACCTCTCCCACGGCTCCCATTGCAACACACAACCGGTCAGCCACACATGGTGCTGGGTGATGCAGTCACTGCCTTGTCACCTGCCACTCCCAGGACAGTTCTGGACGATGTAGTGTGAAAGAACAAGCTTTTTATTCCTTCAAGATTTTTAGAAATTTTAAATAACTGTTTTACATCTGATCAGGTTTTTAAAAAAACCCGAAAAAGTAGTTTTTAAAATTCCTACCTAGTAACTATGACTAAATGAATTAAATGCAAGGTTTCATTTTACCTTCTTGAAATGCTTCATTTTGACAGCTTTAAAATTTTTTTCCATCTTTTTTTTTCCAAGATGAAACACAAAACTGGAGTCAACTTTTCCTGAAAATAGCAACAATTCTGGCAAATCAGCAATTTTCTAAGAAAAATTATCTCTGGAGAAAAATCCTAGCAAAACGTAGTTGTGTTATTTCCTCCCAACACCAAACAAGAATATGCCTCCATGGTGTAATTCACCCTTAAGTTTCATAGCAACTCTGATTCAGACATATTGCACACACAGATATTAGAATATGCCTTTGACATCACCAGCACAATGCAAAACAGTGCATATACAATATGGCCAAGCAACGCTGCTATGGAAACCCTTGCTTTGAATTCCCATGTATGGGGTGTTTAAATTCTTATCCCTAATATTGCTTTAACAGAATTCTGTGTACTTTATTTCCTTCCTCAAGTCATCTCCTTCTTTCTGGGAGGCCTCTCCCTCCTGAAAAAGAAAGATGTTTTTGTGGGTGAAGCAGAAGGTGATAAGACCTGCACTGCACTCCTGGTGCTGCCATATACACCAGCTCCACATGAAGTAACTGATCTGTGCCTCAGTTTCTACAGCTGTAAAATGGAAATAAGGTGACGTGTTACTTCAGATATGACTCGAGTGTGCTTAGAAATCCTTTGTGACAGCCAGAGGATACATGCATTCCTATTTGTTACTTTCTGTAGGCGAGGAGTTACTGTCCTCTACAGACCTATGCTGATGATCTCTCTATGTTGGAGAACCAAATCAGGAAGTACAGTCGCCCACTCATGTAGCGAACAGATAAGTAATAAAGCAGCACACTTGCCAACTCCTAAGGAGGTGGTTGCTTAAAAAGACATAGGAAGCTTTCGTGTTTTGATGCTGACTAATTTCAGAAAGTTCCTATTTCACTCTCTTCATTTTAAACTTCTTCAAAAAACATGTTTACCTGATATTCTGAAGGGTCCTCTGCTAGGGAAGATCAGACCAGCCAGCTTGAGGGTAACAAGGCTGGAAGAAAAGAGGACTCTTTATCTGTCCATCTCCACCAGCTGCCAGGTGCTCCTGGTGGCCCTAGCGGTACCTTCAGGTCTCACCCCAACAAGGAGAGGACACTGCAGCCAGCAGTGGCCATCTGAAACTGTGCCAGCCTCATCCTGGGACACACGGCACCACCTCCCGCAAAATCTGAGCAGAATGTGCAACCCAATAACCATCACCCAGCAGCCAAACTCACCCCTGCAATCCAGCGATCGCAAATGCAGATTAACTCACTTGCATTTGTCTGATGGTGTAATTGCGAGACTGCACATTCAAATGAGTATTTGTTTAACTGTGTGATACACAGATAGAGCTTATACACTTGAGGCCAAATTTACCCCAGTTGTAATTTCCCTAACTCCAGTAGCAATTACTCAAAGGACTAATTTGGCCCACAGTGTTTCCTAGTACATGTGATTCATCATTTCTTTCCTATAACAAAGAATAATACACTGTTTCAATCAGTGGTGATGTCCTGGCCTCCTTGAGGCTGCCGGACTCCCTGCTTAATCAGACATAAAACAAATCACTTGCAGAGGCAGAGGCGTACAAGCATGCTTTAATTACAATATTGTAACACCAATTAGAGATCTATCTAATCGAGGACTCAGTACTTCCTACTCGAGTATTACTCCCATGTTGGGATAATTACTGCTAATTAAGCTTGGAACTAATTAGGCCAAATGATCTCATTTATACCAACATAGATGACTTCTAGGAGTTCACACACGCACACAAAAAAAGTCCAAGGGTGATTTTATCATTCCTGGACTCATAAGCACTTCACTTTCAAAATGGATTGTCCTTTCCCAACGGATAATCCCTGCTAGAATTCAAGTTCCAGGTCTCAGATGATCACACATTCTCCCAAGGTGGAGAAACACCCTCTGAAGGCGTTTCAGTTGGTTGGCCCAAGCCACCTTCCATTCTAATCGACACAGTGGATTAACAGAATCGTGTCCCATCATGGCCTGGTTAATTCCAAACCTCCAGGCCACTCTCACACAGTCATTGTTAAGAGTTCTCAGTGCACTTAGCACTAACCACACCCCCAGGATAGCTGCACACAATAAGGAGCTTTGCTGTAGGGTGCAGTGCAGTGTTAAGACAATAACTGAAAGAAAAAACCCAAAACAACTCTTAAACACTCCAACAGTCGCAGGTACTTGTTGAATGATTCCCATCAATCCTGAATAAAATTAGAAATAGCATCCCAACACGGCTCAGTAATGGTAACTTAGCTGTGCTGTAGATGATGGCTGAGGGCAGGGGCTGACTCTGGTTAATGGAGCTACTGTCTGTGCTAGAAGACTCCCCATGCTCAAAGTGTGACTAAGTGGGCTTCATACTGCAGTCAGGAAAGCAAAGGACAGCCCATGAAGCTGTGTTTGTGTTGCAGTTTCTCCTCCTCCCCTCCAGCCCCAAAATTCTGCACCAGCTCAGCACTGAGATTCTCAGGTTAAAGTGTCACCAAGGCAACTCCCATTTAGACCTGCTCTTGGCTCATGGAAACAAGTCACAAGCAGTAAGGAGGGTGTTCCCCGCCCAATGGTTGAACGTGGTGGGGTAAAACAAACCTTAAAAATAAAACCTTTACATTTCGCCTGGCTATTTTGGGGACTATGAGTTAGCTTCTCACCCAAAAACAGTTTGCACCAGTGACATGATTTCCTCCTCCAGTATTGGCTGATTTCAGATTCGTGGATGAGTGAAAGAAGAATGCCACCTATCAGAACACCAGTTCCACCTCTCCAAGTGACTGGACACCTTGCAAATGAAAGGAAGGATCCAAGAACTGGCTGGGGGCACCCATCCTGGCACCCATCTGTCTGCATTACAAATTTCAAAAACCAACACGGTCTCCTGTCCCTAGTACCTCAACACCTCTGCTTTGCCTGCCGTGTCTGCAGAGGCTGCAAACCAGCAGGTCTGTGCCTACAGACACTACAGGTAACTCAGCAAGGGTTCAGCCACAGTCACTGTACATCCATTCTTCCAACTCCTGCCTCAAAATTAAGCCTTACAGGACCCACTTCAAGGTGCAGCATTGCTTTCTCCTTACTCCTGGCTTTCTGTCACCAGCTGCCTTTATTACTCCTAAAGCTTCCTCCTAAACACTTCATTTTCTCACGCTTTCTTGTACTTCAGGCTGGAATCCTGAAGCCGCTGAACCCAGGAATTCACCATTGTCTCCAGGTCTTCTTCCAGCCTGCCCCTTTATCCTCACAGCGATCATTGTTCCCTGGTGAGTCACAGACACCCCCCCCCCTTCTCCCCTCCAAATGCCTCCTGAACAATCTTCTCTTTTCCAAAGCCTGTCAAAACTGAGCCCAGCAGGATTCCCTACACCAACCTGACCTGGTTACAATACCTCCTGGAACTGATCCTCCAGCTGTCTGTGAAATTTCTGTAGAAGTGCCACTTCTTTATGCAGTACCATTAGCAGAAGACTAATAAATAATGCACAGGAATAACACAATCCCCAATAAACAATGTACTGCTTCTTCTATTTTCTTAAGTGAGCAACATGGATCCTAAATCTGATCTCCCCCTCCAGTTGTTACCCAATCCTCATCTCAGCTACCAAACTCTCTCCTCCCTCCCCTAGCAAGCCTGTCATTCCTTTCTTCCCAGCTGCCAGAGGCTTGGCTGCTGCCTCCTCCAGCCCAAACACACTGGCATACATGAATGCAAGTGTCCACATAACACAAATGCAAACATCCAGGCACGTCTCAGGTTGCATGTTGAAAATGCACGTTTCCATACACTGCAATAGTGTATGGAATCACATGCACAGCCCACTGAATATGGTATTTATTTGGGAACCCACTGGAACCCCTGCAGCAAGAGGTGAGTTGGAGGAGATCTAATGAAAACAAAATCACTGAACCCAAAGTCTGGGCAAGACAGTGGTAGATATACGATCAAGGCAGTCTTCAGCAGAAGCCCACATTGGGCCCAGGGGGGCTCTGAATGGCTTCTTTAGCGCTAAAAGGGAGGAATTCAGGAGCTTTAGATCAGAAGTACATCCCAAATGGGCATTAGACTCTAATAAATAAGGTGCTTTACACTGACAGAGTGCCAGAAACCTCCCAACATCCTCCCCACGGTCTGCATACAGGCAGCTCTACAGTTGCTGGTGGTTTGGATGGCAGAAACCAAGCAAACAATCTCCCCATGTCACAGAGGAGGGAAGGGAAGCAACATCCTGCCGAAGGAACACCAAGCCACAGCCACTACAGAAAGCATCGTGAACGCTCTAATTTGAGATTGCAGTAAGTCCTTCAGGACAGGGACTGTCTCTTTCCAGGATAACACACAGCACAATGGGACTCCAGCCCCATATCAACACTTCAGCATATAGTATACAAATATTTACTGTCACCAGCAGCCTGCAGAGAGAGGCTGTCTCAGATGCACCTCCCCAGGGGCATCTGCGGAGATGATGGAAGTCTGAGTCAGTGACCTAAGACCCAGACCTGCAGAGCTTGCTGCAAGCCACAGTTCAGTATGTCCTCCTTCTAGACAGGTTCCCTTTTTTTCACTCACTGATTTGGAGGCCTTAACACTTTTTTTTCCAAGCAAATCCCATAATCTTATCCAGGATCTGCATACATGCAGAGGTCTAGTTGGTGGCCAGCCTGCATGGCCCTAAATGGCCAACCCTGTATTTGAAAACAAGAGGCAAAAAGTGCAAAGAAACACACACAGGCAACAAATAAACAAATTCTCATTCTCCCAGCACACTAGCCATGGGAAAACATGCAGGGTCCCAGCAGCAAGATGGCAGGAGTGTAGGGATGTTGGCCCTGTCCCCTCACATCCTGAATGTCTGGACTGGTTCCAGCTCCTTTCACAAAAGGAAAGTAAAGGGGCTGCTGCTTACTGCAGGCAGCTACCAGGTTCGTAACCTCAGCCCTCCCAGGAGCTCAGGCTCTTGCTGAATAAGGCAGGGACATATCCCTAAGCCTGAGGTTTAGAAACAAGATGCATTTATTTGTTATTATTTTCAGTTATCTGAGTGCGGTAAAGGTCAGAACACTTATCTTCTGGGGTTGGTTCCTGCTCCCACTCCTGTGGTTCAAAACCAATTGAATGATTTTCTGCATACTTCTCAGGCAAAAAAAAAAAAAATCCAGGGAGAATGAAACCTGATCCAGGGCATTTTCTAAAGAGGATCTGTGGAAACAAGGATCCACTGCAATGGGAGGAAGGGCTTGTGGGCATTCCTGGGTACCTCCTCCCCAGTCCCTGCTACACACAATGAAACATGAATAAAGATGACTGAGGAGGCCACAGCTTTTTACCTACATTTCAGCCTGAGCTGATATCAAGGACTGGAGTGGACAGTATCACCTACGTGATACTCCCAGAGCTGCATTTTGGGTGACAAGATTCAAGGACATAGCTGCATATCCTGTGCCCTGTGCACCGGCTGCTCCATAATCTCCAAGATTAATTTATGCAAAACATGGGAAGATGTGCTTTTTCCTTTTGCAGTGAATGACTTCATTAACCTTTCAGGAGCTTGCCAATAGTGAAGTAGAAGCAATGGGGAAATCACACTTCTGGGAAAAAGGGACTTCTGCCATGTAGTTAAGAGCACATACCTGGGAGAAGCCAGAGACACCAGCAAATGATGGACTCAGGTTTAGGAATCTGCCTGACACCCTCCAGTCTCTGCCCTGCTCTTGCAATGGTCCTCCTCCCCTGGCTTCTGACAGCTCAGGGCATGACCAGGGAGACAAGGAAGCCAGATGGGAAGGCAAATGAGGCAGAGGGTTTTAGACAGAGTCTGGAGAGAGACCTAGCCCAGAGGCAGAGCAGGAGGGAAAAAGCAGGTAAAACAGGTGAAGCAGGTATGGAGAGGGAGAAAAGCAGCTGTGGGAAAAATGGGAAAAGGTGCACAGCACCTCTCATGGAGCACAAGATCATCCAGCACACTAAGAAAGGGTCCCACTGTTGCAGAGACAGAAGGGAGAAATCAGGAACTGTCTGGCCAGGGGAACTGAGGCTCGCGAATCTAATGAGTCTGGCACTGAGTGACACCTGGCAGGGGAAAATGTGGTGCTACCCAGGAGTGGAGCTAAACTTCACTGGAGGCCAAAAGGTCACCATGCCCTGTCACGTAGGACACTGGATGAACTTCAGCACATGGCCATCTGCTTGACCTCTTTGTGCCTTGCTGTCAGGAACACCTCACGAGCCCTGATTCTCTCCCATCAGCCTAGATGCAGTCACCTCTTCCTGCCCTGAGAAAGGGACTTCCCCATGCCACACGTCCCCTATGTGGGAAGAAAACAGAGTCCACGAGGGGATATAAAAAACCCACCACTTTTCAATTGCTGCCATTGCGCATGATCCTTGCAGCCAAAATCCTGTCCCTGAAGAGAGGTGGTTAAATACACCGCAACCACTCTGGCTGGCTTGGAGGAAACTCTATCCCACACCAGATAGTGGGACAGCCTCCTCATGGGATCAGGTGGCTCTCTCAGGCAGATGGGAGAGGGGTTCTCCCTGATGCAGTGACCCTCTTGTTCCTGTCCTGTTGCTACAGCAGGACACTAAGCACAGGTCTCCCTCAGGAACACAGAACAGTTGTCTTGACCTATTGGGCGCTGGCTTGTGGGCTCACTGCAACTGTCCATCACGATGCACAGGGCTTCCCAGACCTCTCTCTCCTCCATCATGGCTTTCCCTGGCAGAGCACAGGGCCCTGAACTCAGCTGGAAGTGATACATGGGACAGTCATCCTCTCAACAACCAGAGATGTCAACACGCAGCCAGGCACAACACTATCCACGTTTTCAGGACAGAGTGTCTAGAGCCAGGGGGAAGTCAGGGGAATGGGAATAGGACAATGGGTCAAGACCAGAGTAAGTCACAAGGTCATGTCCAAGGAGGTAAAGTGACGTCAGGAGACAACATTTGAGACTACAGACTTCACCAAGCTTCCAGGCAGAAACAAAGTACTCAGACATTAAAGTGACAACCGTGCTGAGCTCAGGAGACTCCAGGCAGCTCCATCCAGAGCCGGCGGCACACACATGGAGGGAGTCTCACCTTGCTCCCTCAGAGGGCAACCCCCACCCCGCCTGGCTGGCCACAGCTGCAGCAGGGGGCTGTCCAGCTGATCCCACGCCCTGTCCTTCTCCCTCAGGCCAGGCCTGGCCAGCCCTGCCGGCAGCTCCCAGGCAGCCAGGCCTCAGGGACGCTCAGCCGGCAGCAACAAAAAGGGGTCCGTGGTGGAGACACACATAAGGGAGGAATTTGGAGGATAAACTGGAGGGAAGTGATAGGAGTGTGCAGCGCATGAATAGTGGGGGAGGGTAGGAGATACAGGGTGAGAGAAGAAAATGACATGAACAGAAGGAAGAGAGCTGCAAATAGAAGGGGATATGGAAACAGCAGAGAGAGACAGATTGCAAGAGCGGTGGAAGTAGAGGAGACCTAAAGGGACAGAATATAATAATAACAACTCTTAAAATGAGAGAAAAGGGGGAGAGAGGAGAGAAGAGAGGAAAAAAGGTAGAAAGGAGAAGGGAGAGGGGTGAGGGGAGAGGGGAGGGATTTATGATTTCCTGGAGAGGGAAGACAAATGCCCTGCATGTTTTTCTCCTTAGTTTTCAAAGGTTTTGTGGAAGCAGAGTGAAGACTTGTCATCCTCATTTGAAGAAGGGAGGAACTACGGCACAGAGACAGAGAGGTAGTGAATGAGTGAGGTGGTAGAAAGAAGCTTAGCTCCCTACTTTGAGTCTTCCAAAGACACAGGTGAAGAACAGTCTAGACTTTCTTCTCCTGAGCACACCACAGAGAATCCATTACTTAAAGATGGTAGGAAGAAGGCCTGCCAGAAAACTAAGAGATAAACCAAAGTAACATAAGAAAAAGAGGGGTATCTGCTTTTTTTTTTGCCAGCACCACCAGTGTCTCTGGAGATCTGTGTTTAGAGGTATTCAGAGCAAATTAACCTGGAGCACACCAAAATGAGCACTGTCTGAGTGCTCTCGTGGGGAACTGCCCACAGGGAGATGTTGCAGTGTGGGTACAGGGACTTGCCAACCCTCCCAGCCCACAGCCAGCTGCAAGGAAAATGGAAGGAGAGTGCACAGGAGGCTGCATGACGGGGATTCTGCTCCTACAATGCTCACTGATGTCTTTTGTTTGCAGGTTGGGTTTTTTTTAGGTGTCTAAAATCTATCCAGTTTAATTTGAACCACCTTTGTGTTTCAGCTGCCACTATGGAAAAGAGGCTTTTTATGCCTACAAACACCAAGCCCCCAAGCACACATACACCCAAGCCAAACATAGCTTGTGAGAGCCTTGAATAAACCAAATACCTGGTGCCTGCTTGAACTCCCACATGCACTTGGGCAAACAGAGCTTCCCAGTTACTCCCTGCACACAGGAACCCAGAGGATCCAGCATTTTCCTAATCTCAGACAACACTACTTCATGGCTTGCTAGCACAAGAATTGTCTAGGATTCCCTCATCAATGAGTGACGAAGGCCTCTCTGCTATAAATTGATGTTAATGGCAGGTTGTGTACCTTGTTTGTTTATTGCCAAGGAGGAATGTTTGCTGCGGCTGTCAAGTTTATAAAAATATTTCCATGACTTCAGACAGCTTGGCATTTTTACACGCAGCTGAGAGAGTGAGTGAATGTACAGATGAAAAATTGAAGAAACATTATTGAGGTTGGAAAAATAATATCTCCTAGCACCACCAACGTGGCTTAGAAAGGCCAGGAAGGTCAGCGATATTTCTGAATAAAATGCAGGTTTTTTCCCACCAGGGGTTTCTGAAGAGCTGGCAATAATTAAGCATTACAACACCTTTCTGAAGTAGATAACCCAGCTGAGGCCATCCGGGGTTAAAGGACTTGCCCATGATCACACAAAGCAAATCAGTGGCAGAAAGGAGAATTAAACCCAATGGGCTTAGCTTCCCTGACCCAGGTCCTACACACCTGGCTGACATCCAGATGGAAGGACGGGAGCTCTACCAGCTGTGGACCTGACTGGCAAGCACAGGTCTTCCCAGGCAGTCTGGCAATTGGGCAAAGAGCTGAGCGACAGGCACCCACCCCAACTTCAGACAGTAATTGTGAAAACAAGTGACAGAAGGCTGGGAAGCAGTGCCTAGTTACCAACCACGGTGCCAAGTGGATTAAATATACATCGATAGATTCAATTACAAAGAGCAGCATGCAAAATGGAAGTGATTGCAGTCAAGGACCCAGGATGGCAAGAAATAACCTCAGAATAAAATCACAAGTTCCAGTAAGAAGAAATCCGTGCTTCCAGAACTGGTGGAGAAAGTTCAGCTGTCAGTCCCCAGGGGTACTGTCCCAGGCCACCCCAGGCTGGGAGGGTACGGTGACATCCAAGCCCCAAGGGCTAGTGAGAAGCCTGCAGGACTCAAGTTTAGTGGGCTGAGAGAGATCCATATCACCTAATGCTGAGCAGCCCTTTGTTTTCACTGTCACCAGAGAAGCTGGAGAGTGAAGTGCAGAGAAAGTGAGCTGTTCTCCTGTGTCCCCCCCTCCAGCTGCCTGCATGTTGCTGGGGCAGGGCAGAGACACATCACTGAGTGAGGAGGAGGACACCTGTTTCACACTTTGGGGGCCCTGGGCTGGAATATCCAAGGAAACCCTTCACAGCATGGACATTCAGCCCTGCATCCACCTGTGCCCAAATGCACATTCTGTTTTGGGGGGCCCTGAAAGTACTGCATTTGGCAGAAGATCCTGACAGCACTGACAAACTCAGCAGTTCAATACTCCTCATCTGTAGGGGGAACAGGAGCTCACTCTGCTCTCCTTCTTCACACATGCATTTCCCCAGGATTCCACAGTGTTACGGAATTTTCATTGTGACCCCCCAGCCACCTCCATCCTGGACTTATCACAACACGTGCATTGCCACGATCACTAGTAAAGACTTAATTTCCTTCTTCTCGGAGCAAAAATAGAAAGGATAATCATTCAGCACTCCACACACACAGCTGTCACCTGAAAAATGCAGGTGAACACAGTTAAATGGAAAGGCAAGCGCAACCCCAGACCATTTTTTGGTACCTGGAGAACTAGACCAGCAGTATTTTGCATGCAAGATTACAGGTCTGAGTGTAGTTGCATTTTCACATTCCATTACTGCAATTGCACACAGCCAGTTACGTGCCTTAGCAGCAGCTTACAAAAGCAATTGCTGCTAAACATACAAAATCCAGCCCCCAGATGCACACGCGCAAGACTAAAAAGCTGGTCCTTATTTTCCTGCCACAGAAAAGATATGTATTTGCTGGCTGCGCCTGCTCCCTGTGCAAACACCACACCAGCATATTTCCCTTGCATTTGTATGTTGAGCCACACATTCATTCAAGCTTTGCAATAACCTAAAATGTATACAGCATCTTGCAATTAGAAGCATCCAAAAAATGCAAAAAAGGCCCCAGTTTTTGCATAAAAAATTCTTCTCCCAGCAAGCAACTGTAACCACCTCCCCAGCCAGAATGTACTGTCTGTTTAAGGCTCCAGAGAACACAGTGCTTACCCTTTAAGACAGTAAGAGATGAATACTTTTTTTCATTTAAACTATAGGGAGTTTTACCTAGATAGACTGCAATTTCCTGAGCTCGAATCTGGCAAAGTGCCCGGGGCTAAGACCACTCCCCCTTCTTCTTTTGGCAAAAATTACCATGGCGTCTTTAATAGTCAGAAGTAGTTTTTAGGGTTTTGTTTTCACAAAAGATGCTGAGAAAAACCCAGCTGCAAGCAAGCAAGAACGGGTACTGCAGAACTTCTTCTAAGAACTGGGCTGATGTTCAGCATCTGAAGAGTACTATCCCCAAACACCCTACCGAGGGATGGTTCAGTTCTGAGTCACAGGGAAGCGGACTGAATCACAAATAGCCATTCCTGCTAACTGCTCTCACCCCCCCACCCATCCCAAGTTTACAATCCAAGCAGTGACCAGGTTGAGGTTAGCTTGGGAAAGCTGATGAGATCACAGTCTGGGGAGATACAGCCTCAGACAGCCTCAAGATTTTGTTAACCGGCTCCTTGTTCTGCGTGGAGACACAGACAGCAGTTGTTACACCAGGTTTGCCATATGTTTATAATATTGTTGTTGTGGGAATACATGTCCAGTCCATGTCACTGGCAAGATGCACTGTTTTCTGCTGGAAGGACAAAAGAGGATTCACTGTCCAACAGAGCGCCGAGTGTGTGCATACTTCGAGCAGAATTTATCGTCGCATGAGTCACACTGGGTGCAAAACCACACGCTTTGTCCGTGGGCTGGTGTGCGAGCCCGCTGCCGTGCCCGCACACACAACAACCCTTTGGGGTGCTGGGCAAGCATTACCCCATCTCACACTCTGCAGCAGGAAGCTCCAGGAGAGCTTCAAGGCAATTTGCCTAAGGCTGCCCATCAGATCACTGCCAGGACCTCAAGTTCTGTGAGACCTCCATGGCCACTTCTCACACGGGACAAATGAAGGATAAAGCAGGGCCAATGTTAACTCAGTTAAGGTCATAACTCTGCATCGCATAGAAAAAATATTTGCTTCCCCACGTGTCCCAAAATGGTGTTTCAGGCAGTGAGCTGGCTTATGGGACACAGGAGTTATGTGTTTGTGTGTGAGAGACTTGTCAAAACTACAATGCCTGGGCTGCCTGCACCCTTAGGGGTAGGGCAGGGAGCACCAGTAGTGCTCCCATCTCCAGTGGCCAGAAGCAATGTCAGTAGCTCAAGTGGCTCTGCCATGCAGAGGCAGCACTGAATACCTAACTGCTAAGGAGAAATCCTCTTGTCTGACAGCCCCCAACAAAATTCAGGCTGAAGGAGTGAAATACATTTTGTTTACTGCCAGCCCCACTAGCTCCTGAGCTGCCACTGAAGACCTCTGAAGCAAGAGCAGCTGCCTGGAACAGCACACCACCAGTTCAAAGGAAAACCGATTCACCCATTTAGTCTTCTTCTAGACATCAGCAAACAGCGTAAGAAATGGCCAACTCCCCTCCCCGCCTCCACCCCCCCCAGCCCTGACACGTTGCCATTTTCTGTCCCCGTCTCCATGCAACTCGTCACATCCCATGCCGCAGTTG
This sequence comes from Drymodes brunneopygia, assembly GCA_013400955.1. Lineage (NCBI taxonomy): Eukaryota > Metazoa > Chordata > Aves > Passeriformes > Petroicidae > Drymodes > Drymodes brunneopygia. The sequence continues at coordinate 1,370,117 of VZTZ01046665.1, forward strand.
AGGAACGCCGTGCAGGGCTTAATTGTGCACACGTTCTCCGGGGAAGGGCGGCATGGGATGTCCACAAAGGAGCGGAGGCAGGAGGCCAAGGCTGGTTATTGGCCTCGAGTCATACTTGCTGATTGGCGCGTCAAGGATTCTAAAGTGCATAGCTGATCAGATCAGCAGCTTGTCCTAGAAGGAGAAAAGTGACATAAAATATGCACAAGCCTTCCTTCTGTCCTGACAGCAGGTTGAGTTTTCAGATGATGTGGAAACAGCAGCCTGCTCTCCTCCCCCCAACATGGTCTCCTCTCATGCCTTTGCTGCAGCGCTGCCGTCTTGTTCCCGACTCCAGAGACTCTGCTCCCTCCCCAGCCTTCATGCCGAGGCTCAGACTCTGGCCAAGGGGCTCCACGCCACTGTTTAATGCCCACTCAGCCCTTGGCCTTTCTTCTCAGCATGCCAAGCAGGGGCTCATTAGTGTTCCCTGTTGTTAAGCTTTTGTGGCTCAAGCCCATCCAGCGCCAAGCTGGAACAGAAAGGCCATCAAATCCCCATCCAGGAGGGTGCAAAACTTCCCTGTGCCGCCAGCCCAGCTGCAATTCAAACAGGTGATCCTGGAGAGGAAAGGTGCAGCATGCACGCGTGTGATCTGCGTGTGTGGGAGCAGCGTGCCAGCTCTGCCTGCAACAAGCTGGTGCTGCTTCAGCTTCTTCTCAAAGAGAGTGACTTGGGGTATGTTTGACCTGAGATCTGTCCTCGACATGTGCACGTGTGTAACATTTTATTTGTGAATGTGAGATGCCTGTGATGTGTCCCTGCTCCATCATGGGAATGCTGCTGTGAATAGAAAAGCTAAAACATGTCACATACTGGTTTTAAGTCTCAGCCACCTCACATGCAGCTGGTGCTATTGCAAAGTTAGCTGTCAAATACTACTGCTACCAGGCTGAGAGAACAAGCTATCCTGTAAACTGAGGAAAACATTAGAGTTGGGCCATATCTGTGCAGGAACCACGCTCACAACACGAGCCCGTTGCCCCTCAAGAGGAAGGATGTGCGACACAAGCAGGTGTGTTTGCACAGACTTGCTGTTTCCACGCGTGTGGAGGTGCTGGGTGCATGGAAACATCGATAAAGTGATAAAGGTTTATTTCATCCCCACACTTCTTTTTACAACGGACAGATGATTTTCTCCTTGTTACTGTCAGACTCCAGCAAAATTAACAGAAATTTACAAAGACATTTCAACAGAAGGCCCCTCTACCAGAGAAGCCACCTATGGAAAAGGCAGGCCACATGCTCTCTCCTCATCCTCTCAGCTGCAAGCCTTGCCCAAGTCACAATCACGCCAGCTACAAAAATCTCTTCCCCTCACCAAATGCCCCAAACTCTGTCAAGTCCCAAAACTCAACCTCTGTGTTCTTCCATACTGAGAAGTCCTGCCACATCACACTCAGCTTAGCTGTGCTTTAGCCTTGCTTATGCCCTGATTCAGTTCAAATTTTCCCCTCTTTTTAAAGCCCTCCAAGGAGACTGTCCAAGCTCTTCCTTAGACATCCTCCCTCCCTGCTCCCCCATCTGTCCACATCCTCTCTCCACAGATTTTCCACCCAGCTTCAGAACCATAGGTGCTGGAGCCGCCTCCTTCTTCTACCCAGGTCCAGCTGCCTGGAACAGGCATTTTTCCTCCCTACCTCATTGCCTGACAAGTCTCCTTTCAAACATGATCTGATACTTCTCCCCCTCCTGTGACGATAAACCTCAGAGTCTCTCTCCCTTGCTTCTCACATACCTCCATCACTGGACTGACTATAAGGCATGTGGGATAAAGGTATCATGGAAAACGCTACAGCAAATCACAGGGTTTTGCTTTGATTCTTTTTCTGCTTATTTATTTATTTTTTGAAGGGAGGTAACAAGTCAGAGAGAAGCTGGCTGAGATTTCTGCCGTACATTTTTTTTGCAGCAGCAAGATCCTCCATCTTCCTTGCTGGATTGAATAGGGTCTCAGGACAATTTAGACTCCCTCCCCCATCTCCCATTCCTGCTCATATTCTTCAACACATGATGCTCTCCTCCCAGCCTTGACTGGGAAAGCACATATCCTCACTCTCTCCCCCTCTTCCAGCTCCTGCCTCGCATAGGTTGTGCCAGGACATTAGGATGACGAACATTTGTGCAGCTCAGATTCTTGTAGGTTATTTTTTAACAAAACAACTAGAATCAATGAAACCTGAACGATGGCACACGACAAACTTAAAAGACCTCGTGAGGATGCACCTAGCATTTCAGGGGGCTTTCTGTGTCTCATGCCACAAGGGAAAAAAAATCCCTCCAAATTTAACCAAAGCCCGGGTGTGAGGAGCAGGGATTCTCTCTCCTTTGCCTTTTATTTTTTTTTTTTTTTGGCTCTTGCACATTATCACCTCACCAACAGTAGGATAACAGCTACAAAACCTCCGGCAAGAGAAGCAAGCAAGCAGGCTTCACATTGCTGCTCTCACGCCGAGCTCGATATTTACTTGCTGATAAACGGCAACTGTAAATACATCTCATCTAATCTCCCGACATCCAAGAGGGAAAAAACATCTCCCATCCCCGCGGCGATCTGCCTGGCTCCGGAGGCAGGGGGATGGAGGGCTGACAAAAGACCCCGGCTTTCCACCCTCCCCCGCGGGTCTTCTCCCCGGCGTGGGGCAGCGGGGCCGGCGGCCGCCCCGGGCTCTCCCCCCGGCCCTTCCTCGGCCCGCCACCCCCATCA
>VZTZ01046665.1:1373139-1454089 GCA_013400955.1 Drymodes brunneopygia
AGCCGAGTAAAGAGCACGGGTCCGCCGCGTCCCACCCTCGGCAGCGCCGCCACGAACCATGGCTCCCAGCGCTCCGGCTCCTCGAGGATCAGCCGAGGAGCCCGCCAGGAATTCGCCCCGGTTCCCCCCTTCCAAGGTCGCGCAAATAACCGGACACGCCAAACGGCGGAGACCCAACGCCAAGGGCCTCGGGGTCAATTTCATCCCGCAGCAACGCGGTGGTGGGAGGCAAGGGAAACAGGCGAGGGAGAAACCACAAAAAACCAAGCTCCCGTGGACTCCCAAAAATTTTTTGCGGCCACCCATTGCTGTAAACAGAGGGAGAGCCCAGTTGTCCAGTGAGAAAGTGTAGGTGTCACAAGGCATGGCCAGCTCTTGGAACCCAAGACACCCAAAAAGGGCCCGGCCCAACAGCGGGGCCATATTGGTCCCGGGCTTGCAGAGGTTCGAGCTAAGTTTTCTCAGTGACTTCAGCCGAGAGGGTTCCCTGGCCATGCAGGTTTGCACGGCCTCCATCCAGCAAAAGCCAAACCAAAACATAGCCCCTGTGAATCATTAAACTCTGCTGCCTTGCATACGGGTTCAGCAGGGTTCAGTCGGCCCAGAAAGCAAACCACATGACCGAGTGTCATATGTTTCGTAACAAAACCACAAAACTCAATCTCAAAAAACACATCCCTGTCCAGGGATAACAAAAGATATTTTTTTCTCCAAGTCTCGACAGTAAGGGTCTGTGGAGCCCAGAAGAGTGTTGCACAAGAATCAGCTGGTTTCATTTAATAAAAGTAATTATAATAATCATAATAATCACCAGTGGGATAGCTTTTGTTGTCCAGTGATCTCAAAGTCATCTTACTAACCCAGACAAGTATTTTTATCTAAATTTAACAAGTGGTAAAACATTTGGGCAGATGAAGTGACCTACTCAAGGTCATCTTCTGATCCTGTAGCAGAAGGGAGAATTCACATTTTTGAACTCAAGTGCTCAACAGAAAAGCCACTTCCCAAAAACAGAGCTCCTACAATTCCTCCAAAACTCAAAGGTTTTATTCAAGTTGCAGTTTTGCTGAAAGAAATTTTAACCAGGTCTAATTTGTAGCTTGGGTACTAGGGCAGATGCAAATGTGGTTCTTCCCAAGAAAGAGAAATAGAGGTCAAGTGGTGAAGGAAGACTACAGCAAGATTGACTGGGGAGAAAGGAGAAGGGGAAGAGCAAAAGCAGGAGAGAAGGCTGGAAAATCAGAGACACACCTACAAATTTCCCAGCTGGAAGAGCAGGATAGCTCCAAGAGATCTGGGTGAAAGGTTCAAAGGCGATATGAAGAATATAAAAAGGTGGGAGAATGCAGAGTCTGGAGTTTGACCTGTAGGAAAACGAAAGCCACCACTTGCACTCAGGCACTTGAGAGTTGCTAGGGAGCACTCAACTAAAAGTTTGGCCACGGTGTCAGTGAACCCCCAAACAGCCTGCTCAAGCACTCTCACCTTGGCAGATGCTGGGAGCTGGCACTGCAGGTCCTCCATAGAGGGTGACTGCCACACTCAGTCTGCTGGAAGCAAAGCCAGATTATGGACAGAGTGGTCATCATGTCCAGCTTCATCTCCCAGTCTCCGCAACGGGACACAGGGCAGCAGCTGTGCCCACTGGTGCACAGGGTTCTGCAGAGCCTGACATTTCCTCTCCAGGTGCTGGAGTTTTTAAAGGGCGAAAAGCCTCCCTGTATTGTCACAGGTTGAAGCCTGATTGTTTCAAGTATCCACATTCTGACAATGGGGTGAAAGAAGATGAGATTACCTTCTCTGGGAATGGCTGCACCCAATGGATAGCCTTTCTCCACTGCTCCAAATCACACTTTCAAGTCACTTTCCAACCTTGATGAAGATGACTTGTTCCTCCTTTCCACTTCCTGGACTTCCTAATGCCTAATCAGCTCTGGGCAAGGCCGTGTCTTCTTGTAACTGCTGAGAGCTGCTGCTCTTGGTAGGGTGGTTTTTCCCTCTTCCTTCATTTCCATAACGTTTCCCTTCTGTTTACTTTCCCATTGCTCTCCTCATGGCCGCAATTCAGGACAGCATGTAAGCACATGTTTAATCTCATTGATCTCGTGGCACTCCATGAACGAAGGAAAGTGTGGGTCCCTGTGCCCAGCTCCTGCTTATGAGTTTTATGTGAAAGAGATGTGAGGTAAAAAGTCAGAAGGGGTCACCCAAGGGTGGACTGGAGCATGGGCTTCCCCCTGCTCTCTGATGAAACCTCCAACAGCCAGGCTGCTGATTCCTGCAGATGCTTCCTCTCCCGGGTGTGTGTGCACCCAGGGAAGCCACAACACTTTTAAGAAAATCATAATGCCTGTGGCAGAAGAGGTGAGCATGCCCTCTCCAAAACAGCCAGCACCTTGGGAGCTGGAGCACATCCATGGGAGATGCAGACAGGAAAGCCCTGCGGGAGAGGAGGAAGCGCGGGCTGGGTCTTCCATATATCCTCTGTGGGGGCTTTAACCCCTTTGGACACTGTGCCTTAAAAAGAGGGGTCATCCTCTCTGGGGGCTCACAGAGAGCCCATCCTGGAGTTATGCTTTCCTAGGCAAAGAGGAATTTCGTGTCTGGCCTCTCCTACTGCTGCTGTTGTGCTTAGCCTTGTCTGGTGGGAGGCTTTTCAAGGTAGCTGAGGAGCAGAGCCATGGGGCCTCATTGTCAGATCTGGTGGGTATGAGGGGTCTGGGCATCCCCAGCACATGGCATGAGTTAAACAAGGATTTTCAGGATCACGTTTTGCACTCAGGTGTCTAAACTCCACCTGGGTCCTGCTTTAGGACTTTAGGACTTTAGGACTAAGGAGCTTCCTCTCATTTGGCTCATCTCTCGAGCAAGAACTGTGATGCCCCTTTCTTGCACTTCTATTAGTTTAGATCATGGTGGAAGATTTGGGGGGAAGCAGCAGGAAAAATAACACTTTTTTACTATCTGCATGTACAATGTCTTAAATAACAGGACCCCAACCCCAGCTCTGTATAAGTGACTGCTGTAAAACAAGTAGCATGGGATAGGTGGGTCTGACCCCCATACACAGGGAATATATCTAAGTTTCTTTGCCTGCTGCACTGAAGCTGCTCCCTCCTCTACAAATACATCAAGAATGTGTAAAAAAACCCCATGTTTGTCCAGTTTTCCAAGTGGGAATACATACACCTGCACTGTATAGATGTTCTGTGAGTACAGGGCAGACCAGACACCTTCAGAGCACACTGGGCAAACTGTACATATGCAGATCATCTGCACAGCATATGCACAGCAGGTCTGACAATTTTTGGATTCATTAGACATAGTGTGTGAATGCTACACAGTTCACCTCCCCAGTGTGCAGTCAACTTATCCTGAATTTCTGGATGTTCAGCAGCCCAACTATCTGAAAGACCTGATGGGCATGTGGAAATTCTGGATAAGCATATGCAGTATTGAGATTTCATCCCAAGCAAATTCCCAGGTGGAGAAAGATGAGATGTCCAAGGAAATAGGCACATGTGGAAGCTCACAGTGCTGAAAAAGAAGGGGTGATTCACCTGTACCTGTGCAGCAACCACCCCATATCTCTTCTGATCTATGCTGCTCTGCCTTGCCCAGCACTTTTCTGCTCATTGAGTGCCCAGGCTGTTCCAAAAACTGCAGTTTTGTGTCTCCTCTGCTACCCTGAACTTGCCTGGCTCTCTGTGGTTGTCTGTGCACACACATCCTTGTCTCGTAATGTGCAGACTGGTTGTGTTTTCTGCCCGTCCTTCTGTCCCTTGGAGTAAATGTCCTGAAGTGGTCACATTTTGCAGCACTCTGGAGAGTCTTTTGCTCAACCCCATCAGTATTTCCCCTTGTCAATACAGACCATCTAATATCACTTCTAATATCACTGCTAGAGATGTTTCATTCCTGGCCAGACCTCAGACAAAATATTCTCAAGAAAATCTTGGGAATCCCATCATTGCCAATTTTCAAGCCATCTGTTACTTTTCTTGAGGTCCCTGGTCTTCAATTCATGGGCTTATGCAAGAAGATCAGCCTTCACTGGAAAAGGAAAAGTAACTTTTGTAGCTCGTGAAAGGCTCTGACACTGGAACAGCAGAAAAGGACCCTGAAGTGATCATGTGTGTGTGTGTGTGTTTTCAAGCCAGATTTCTGAGCTAATGCTCTGATTTTCAGGTCCTGGCTCTCAGCGTTGCTCTCTGGGGGTGACACTGCAGCGTCGGGCCGGGTTTAGCCCGTTCTGCTGGAGGCAGAGGATGCCCCGGGGAGTGTGGTAGGAGGAGGAGGAGGAGGAGGGTGGCTGCGGAGCGGTGCAGCAGAGGTATCCCGAAGCGTCCTGAGCCGGAGGGGGCTGTTCCCTGGCACTGCATTGTTTCCCGGTGGTGTCATGCCGTGAGGTGGTGCCGGCTGTGGTTGTAACCAGCAGGCGGAGCTGGGCTGGATAAACAAGCGAGAGCTATTCATAGCCATGAGGAGGGCAGAGCGCTCCTCTCCTAGCAACACAGCCAGGAGAAGAGCAGGGGAGCTCTGCCCAGCTGGTGGAGAAATGTGTGTGCGGAATGTTGGCGTTCCTCCCTTCCCGAGCGGTTGCCGCTCCATCGCTGCGCGGTGCCTGGAGCCCTCTCACCTGCCGCGCTCCTTCGCTCCAAAACCTCGGTTTGATCTCAGTGATGCACTCGCGCAAGTGGTGGCCAGCTCTGTGTGCTGGGGTTTGATCGGTGAAAATGTCCTTGCCTGGTTTAAAACCACCAAGAGATGAGAGTTAAGAGGTGGGGTGCAACCCTGAGCCGTTGGGCTGCTGCAGCTCCTGGGAAGGGTTTGAGCAGGGACACCTCTGCCCTGCTGCCTGTCCCAGGGTGGGTGCAGGACCCTCCTTGATCCAGCACACCCATAAATACCTACAAATAGCTGGGGGGCTGCTGCCCTGTGCCATTCCACTGTTCACTTCTAACCAGAAGGCCAGTTATGTCAATGCCTGCACGTAGGGCCTGATTTATTTTGTTGTGAAGTGAGGCTGGTGAGGCACTGAAACAAATTGTCCGAAGCAGCTGTGGATACCCCATCCCTGGAAGTGCTCAAGGCCAGGCTGGATGGGGCTTTGAGCAATCTGGTCTGGTGGAAGGTGTCCCTGCCCATGGCAGGAGGGTTTGGAAATAGATGATCTTGATCCAACCCAAACAATCCTTTGATTCTATGAAACCTTCAGGCATAGCTCTGGAGGCTTTGGGTGCAGCTATGTGATAAAGCCATGGCAGGGGAATTATAGCAGGTAGGTGTGCAGAGACAGCTTGCAAAGGAAGCTAGCACACCCAGCCGTTTGAAAAATTAGGCATGTAGTAGCAAGGTACAGACAAGTGTTCCACACACCTGTAACACTGCCAGTAAATCAAGCAAAGGCATTTGTCGACTTGTCATTAGGAGAGTAATGAGGTAAGTACAACAGAATTTAGGGCAAGCAATGAGGCCAGCATCCCTCTGCAGCAGATTTGGCCAGAGACAAAGAAGAGTCAAAGTTCAGAAGCAAACAGGACTCCAAGCAGAGGGAGCTCAGTCCCTAATGAAGAGTCCCTTGCTCTGACTTCTGCGTGGTGCAGGCTGAGTGGGATCTCTGGGAAGGACCAAGGCTGCCTTCATCCTACTCCTGCCATGTAATGAGAGGTGCAGACACCTCAGGACTCCACACTTTTGATTTCACCAGTCCATACTCATAACAAATGCCCTCAAATCAGCATGCAGGTATTTTGACCTCTGGCAGGCCACGATGAGCAGATTGTTGACAGACACAATAGCTTTCCAGCAAGGTTTCAATGTATGAATTTAATAAATCATTGGGAACAAAAAAAGGAGGGGAAAAAAAACAGAGTCTCAATTACAATGTCTATCTGAAAGCTGCATACTAGGCCTCCAAATCTCTCACAAAACATGCCACCACTTGAACTCCAGGAGTAATTAAATTTTATGGAGTTTGGCGAGAAGAGAGGGCCTCAACTCATAGTTTACCATTTGGTTACAAACTACTTGCTAAATAGCAGGAGAATTATCAAATCCAGGAACACTGGGTTCTGCTGCTAGCTATAGGAATTAGAGGTTAAAATAGCAAAGGGATCAGCCGAATAATGTAATTTGGCCCATCAAGATGAAAGGCAGAGTAGCTGAAGGAGTAAGAGAAATGTATTCTGGTCTCAGTCATTGCCATAATGTATGGCTTTTTTCTTTATTTTTGCATTTCAGGAGGGTTGGTTAAGCATGCAAGGGGGTCACAGAGTGAAGCTTTGGCCAGCAAGTAAAGCTAGGAAGTGGCCTGTAATGTGAGTGAAATAGCAGCAGGGGAAAGCCAGGGATGTAAGGTGTTCTTCCTCAGGGCAGCCTCCCTGAGTCTGCAGGAAATTCAGCCCGGGACTCTCACTTAATGATCTCACTGATTCAGCTGAAAAAGCAAAAGCCCAGTGCAGTTAAGAGTACGTGATAGAAACAATGATAAGGCAAGAGAGAGGGAAGAAAAAAGAACAATTGATTTAATGCCTTCTTCATTTGTATTTAAATAAATAAAGATGCCAATAGAAGGCTCTAGGCACCTTACCACACAATTAACACAACCAAAGAGAAACCAAACTATGCACCACTCCCAAGCAGCATGAAATGATTATCCAGAATGTGCTCTGCCACCTCCCAGAGGAAAAAAAAAGACTCGCCCCAGCCCTCATAGCCTCTCTCTCTGAAGGGTGACATTTGCAATGTTTTTGCCTTGCAGGCATTTGCCGGGAAAGGGGGACAGCACACCCCTGAGAGCCGCTGCTGCCCTGCCAGGGACACCCCTGCACCTCTGCCTGCCCATGGCCTGAGGAAACATGAAATGATCCTAGTGACTAGCACGATGGAAAGGGATACAAAGCACTGCTCTTCTTCCTTAGCAGAAAAAATGTTGGCTCACCCGAGCCCCTGTTGACACTGAAGGATATTGCTGGCCCTGGTATAACAAGCTGGAAAACTTCTGTGTCCTAATGAAAAAAAGAAAAGGAAAAATTTCACCGGCAGTTGTTTCACTGGCAGGGCTGTTACAATCTCCAAGCCATAACGTTGTTAGTGTTTCTCCCACCACCAGGCAGTTTGAATTGTTTCTGTTTCCCATTAGCATCTCTTGCCCAACGCTGCAGCTGCACACACACCCACCCACCCCTCTCGCTGCCGGTGGAGCCAGGGCTGGAGCCGGCCGTGCTCCGGCTCCCGGCGCTCAGGGAGGGACACAGCGTTCCCCTGCCTGCCCCCGGCACGGACACGGTGCCCCAGCCCGGGTCTGCCAGGCAGCGGCATCCCAGGGGTGCCAGGTGCGGTGCCCGGGTTCTTGCAGCATGCCAGCTGCTCGTCCTGCACAGCAGCAGTTTTTTTGCTTGGGTTCAGGTGGATGAACCTCGATTACACCTGGTGAGCAGAGACTGCTTTTACAGCAGTCATGCTCAAATGTTAAGCCAGCCACTCTCAGAGCTGGGGCAGAGTGCCCTGAAGTCACCTGTGAGTGAATGCTTTGTCCTGTAGGAGGGTCCCTCGTGTCCTCCCTGCCTGGTCCCAGTGATCCCCAGCCCCACCTTTCACACAGAAGCCCCCAGGAAGCTGCAGTGCTGCAGGGCAAGCTCAAGGGCATGCATCAAGCCAGCAAAACATGTCAGGGACTGGGATGAGGCAGGGGAATGGGGTGTACCTGTGTGTGTTGGTCCAAAGAAACCCAGCACAGATGGGGCACTCAGAGAGGACCCGGAGTCAGAGGCCACAGAGCTTGGGTGCCATGAGTGGGGACAGTGGGGGAATTGAAACTTCATAGAACCACAGAATCAAAGAATCATAGAAAAATCTGAGTTGGAAGGCACCCATTAGGCTCATCAAATCCAACTCCTGGCCCTGCACAGGACATCCCAAGAATCACACCATATACCTGAGAGCATTGTCCAAACACTTCTGGAACTCTGTCAGGCCTGGTGCTGTGACCACTGCCCTGGGGAGCCTGGTCAGTGCCCAACCACCCTCTGGGTGAAGAACCTTTTCCTGATATCCAACCTAAACCTCCCCTGACTCATCTTCGTGCCATTCCCTTGGGTCCTGTCACTGGGCACAGAGTGAACAGATCAGTGCCTCTTCCCCTCATGAGGATGTTGGAGACAGCAATGAGGTCTCCCCTCAGTCTCCTCCAGGCTGAACAGACCAAGTGACCTCAGCCATTTGTCACAGGGCTTCCCCCCCAGTCCCTTCACCACCCTCGTGGCCTCCTTTGGACGCTCTCTAATGGCTTCTTGTCTTTTTTACATTGTGGCACCCAAAACTGCCCCCAGGACTGGAGGTGAGGCCGCCCCAGCCCCGAGCAGAGCGGGACAATGCCCTCCCTTGCCTGGCTGCTGATGCTGGGCCTGGTGCCCCCAGGACAGGGATGTCCCTCCTGGCTCCAGGACACTGCTGACCCATTATCCCATTTACCATCAACCAGGACCCCCAGGGCCCTTTCCATGGCACTGCCCTCCACTCATTTCCCAGGCCATACACACAACAAGGATCCTCCTGTCCCAGGTGCACAATCCAACACTCGCCCTTGTAAATCTTCATACAGTTGATGATCATCCCTAATTTCTCAAGATCTCTCTGCAGGCCCTGTCTGCCCCCGAGGGAGTCAACAGCTCCTCCCCATTAAGTCTTGTCAAAGAATTTACTTAGCATTCCTTCCCCCTCCTGTGTCACAGTTGTTAATGACAATATTGAAGATCACTGGTCCTAGAATGGGACCAGCCTGATTTTCGCCCCTCTCTGTGCCTGACCTGTGAGCCAGTTGCTCACCCACTGTGTAACACAGTTATCCAAATGCGTGCTGGACACTTTGTCCTGAAGGATACTGTGAGAAACACTACAAAAAGCTTTGCTGAAGTCCAAAAAGGTTACATCTACTGCTTTTCCGGCTAATTGGTATTTGATTGCTGCCTTTTTCCTGCCCAAGTAACTGTTGCTGTTATCAGGCAAATTAACAACTGCAGTTGCTGGAAAAAAAACCTCTGCTGCAGTAAAGGCTCTCTGCTGTGGTGCTTGTGGACTACGTGCTCCAGACTGAGCATGAGCTGTACCCAGACTATCTGGGTGACTGCAGAGGTGCTGTGGGGCAAGCTCAGAGTGGCACAATGCACAATTCAGAGCACTAGACAGAAGAAAGTGCTTGCCTGAGTGGGAATGGGAAGGAGCAGTGCATAGCTGGTTCTCCAGACCTCTGTCAGATCCAGTGTGCAGAGCAATGCAGCCTCCGAGTCCTGTGCCAGCCAAGGATGGGAGACGGACATCACCTCAAGCCTTGGTAGCCTGGCAGGACTTGAAAGCACAACCCTTGAACCGCAGATAGTGGTTTTGCCAGGTCAATCCTTACGTCTTCTCATCTCTGGCTCTGCCTGCACAGTTGACATCTGACCGTCTGCTCTGACAAAACCCTAAATTCTTGCAGGATGAGGTTACAAAGAGGAGACTTTCAATACTCCAGTAACTTTCATTTGTCTTTGGTTTCTCCGCAGATTCACAGTCACCAACTACAGCAATAACCAGAGTGATCCTTATGAAGCAAGGCAGGGTTGCCAAAGCAGGGGCAGATCTGCAGGTCCTTGGGAATCACAGTTGGATACACCTCTACAGTGATGGGGATGACACCTGGCAACAAGGCTGCCCTTAGGAAAGCATCTCCTGCATCTGGCAGGTCAGCCACTGCCCTGCAGAGACAGTCTGCATGGTCCCACAGTGTTTGCCACTTGGTGACCCTGACACCTATGCAGCACAGAGCGCAGGGTTCTGCTGCTGCTAAGTCTGTGCCAGAGCATGCAGGTATAGCAGAGCTCATGGGACAGGAGCTGGCTTGGGTCCAGTACTAGTCCTGCTTCCTCAGCTCAGCAGTGAGCCCTCTGCAACAAGCCTTGCCCTTATTGCTTTGTGCACAGCTCCAAAAAGGTACCATGACTTCATGGGATCAAGGCCAGAGCTTTGATGTCTGCAGGGCTCCCTGGTGCTGCATGGGCACACTGACTGGGGTCTTCAATGACAGGACATCCTTGCACCACCTTCCCCTGCGTGAAGATGTTTGGAGTGTCCAGGGGGAGCAAAAGCAGGAATGAGTGACCTCAGGAGATCTGCCTCTGACTGGGGAATCCAGAGAGTTCATCCCAAAGTGCTCTCAGGTGTGCTTTGTCACCTGCCCCCAGTGCCAGGTGTGCCTCAGTACACACACCATAATCCCAGCCCTGCAGCCATCATCACCCTCCTCTCAATGGGCTCTGCCTGGCTCAGAGCCTTCTCCTCGAGTTTCCATCAATTGCCAGAAAAGCTCCTGCTCTCCTGTCCCTCATGGCCAGAGCTCACATTTGGCAAGCAGAGCCCAGCAATCCTGTGGGAAGGCATGCTTAAACAGAGGAGCTGAATATATCTCCTTCCTTGTCCAGCAATTATTCTGCTTCCTTTCCTTATTCCAGGTCCCCAGCCTGAGTGCCTGTGCCTCGGCACACTCTGGATGCGCTCCCAGCAGTGCTCAGCCCTGAGTGTCAGCTGGGAGTGCAGGCAGCCACAACATCAGGCGTGATCCCTGATCCCAAACAGCACCAGCTGTCACCACCTCAACCCGCTGGGACTCGCCGGAATGGGGTTTTCCTAGCGTGCACATTCTGCCAGCCCCAAGCCTCAGAAACCCACCCGAGCTGTGCATTACTCAGCAAGCCCCAGTCCTAACCACCATCCCAACAAGGAGAAGCCGTGGTTGCTGTGCCGCCTGCTTGGGGACAGGCGGCTGGCAGGAGGAGGGGTGACTCTCCTGTGGCTCAGGGAAGCTCCCAGCAGTCTCTCAGCAGGCCCCCAGGCAGAGGACTCATCCATCCCATCCACAGGTGCAGAGATGCCCAGCAGAGCTCCCCAGGGAGCTCCAGGGATATGCATGGAGGGGAGAGTGAGCCAGGGCAGGCAGTGTGGGCTCTGAGGGATGATGTGCAGAGGGAAACCTCTCCTATCTAACACCCAGCCTTGAAATAGTCTGAGTGACCTCATCTGGCTCCCAGTGTACTCCAAACATGTGGGCTGATGTTAAAACTGTGCAGCTTATGGTGGAAAAGCCTGGTCCACTTCCAATGTGTTTCTGCCAGGAATATTGCCACTGGCTCCCAGGGGATACTGGGTTTGGGCCTGAGGGAAGGAGAAGAGATGGAGGAGGAATCAACCTGCACTTCTCAAACCTGCGCAGCCATCCTCCTGGAGGCAGAGGTAGTAAAGGGAAGGCATCCAGACAGGAACAAACTGACATCTGGAGCTATCTGACTCCATAACTCTCTGTCTCTGCAGTACTTATTGTTTCTACAAGAGGAGCGATTAGTGCCCCCACCAAGGTCAAGGCCTCCCTGCACAAGGCACCGGACAGGCGCAATGAGAAACAGCTCCTGTCCTGAGCAGCTGAACTGGAGAAGAGATCAAGGGCATGGGAAAGGGGACAGAGGTGGGAAATGACTTGCTAACAGTGGCATGGGCCAGGAGAAGAGCTGGGATCACGGACATGGGTCTCTCCACCTCCCTTCAGTCTCTCTCCCCCAGCCCAGTGAAACCACACAGAGGCTCCTCCACAGCTCCGCGTGGCTGCAGAGTTAATGAGTTAGGTCTGTGAATTAGTTAATTTCCAGGAGCGGTTGTTTCGTGACAAACACCACACAGCAGGTATTTTGCATCTACAGCTACAAGAGCAGCCTCTAAGCCCAAAACCCTTTGTCAAGAGTAAAAATAGAAAACAGTCACAGTAGATGGGAAGAGACAAGAATAAGGCAAGGGCAGGAAAAGATGGAAGCACTACAAGTTCTGCAGAAGAATGGAGGCTTTAAAAACGTCCAATTATCTCCAGAATCTGTGTGCTGCACACTTGTTTCAGCAAGATGCTAAAGAGGGTGTATCAGGGCTACACAAAGCCATCTCTAACAGTTACAAGGATTCAAGCACCTTGGACTCATTACTCAATAATTAGGGAGCCTGTCCTAGCCCAGAAGTCACATCTTGTCACACCTGTGTTCCCATGCCACTGGGACCAGGGGGACCAGCAGTGTGGTGCCTTAGCAGTGCTCAGGGCCCCAGAGGCGAGGAGCAGACAAGGCAGAGGGAGGCAGCTCCGAGCAGGGTCAACAAACAGAGCCCCTGCAGAGGAGAGATAAGGAACACCAGGGCAAACACATCCTTGGGGAAAGATTCCTTTCAGGGAAAGAGAGGTTGCAGGAGGGGCACTCGGAAAAGAGGGCAGCTCCACCCATAAGCACAGCCGTGCTGGGCGGCCCTCTAACCTGTCTCCGAGTGCCACGGGAGGAGATGCTGGAGGACAAGAGCAGCCTTCCCATGGACAATCCTCCTGTCCTGAGCTGAGCTTGCCAGACAGGGATGGCAGTGGGTGCATAGCCTGTCCATGCAGAGCACCAGGTGAGCAGGAGCAGGGCTGTGAAAGGTGAGGGTGCTGCACGGCTGTGGTGTACAACAGGCACAGGGGAACTGTGACTTTGGTGAGTGGCGTTTCCATGGTGGGGAGCAGGGGAGGGGTGGCGGAGGCACGGACAAGTGCCAGGCAGTGGAAAACAGGGAGACAGAGAAAGTACGTCAGAAAATAATGGAGGGGATTGATCAGGAACGGAGCAAAAGGGAATGGATAGGTCTCTAGATGATAACACAGTAGGGAAGGAAGAGACTTTGGTGACAGGTGGTGGTGGAAGAACAAAGCAGAATAAAAGAGAGGCGGTGTGAGGAAGAGAACATGAACACAGGCTGAAATGAGAGACTGAAATAATGGTGGGGAGAGCACCCCTCAGACATCCTTCAAAAAGGAAGTGACAAAGAGTGAAAAAGGGGGAAAAAAACCCATAAAATGCAAAGGGAAGAAGTGGGTATTATTTTATCACTGAATCTGAGGTGATGCTGGTGTGCAGGAACCCAGTGACTTAAAAGCACAGGCAGAATGGTGAATTCCTCTACATGTGCTTGCACACCACAGACACAAATAACCTGGGGATGCAAGGACTGCCTGTTAAATTGGAGTGATGCCCAGAAGAATGGCCCACCACCTTTCCTACTGTGTTTCTGGGCTGGGCCTAGAGCTCAGGCACCAATCCACCGCAGGCAAGGAATCCTTTGTCAGTGCCCCACTGCTTCCACAGCCTGCTGGGGAGGAATCTACTGGTCTGTGTCTGAGGATTCCAGCCTTGGAAGTGCAGGAGTCCTGCCTGCAGGGAGCCAGGGTGCTGAAAATATTGGGCTGCTCTGAGCAATGAGGAGGTTCTTCTCTGCACCTTGGGTGCTCTGCCTTCCACCTACACCGAAGGCTTGAAACAGCCACAGGGAGACAACACCAACACTCTCAGGGTCTGCCTGGGCTCCCCAGGAGAAACGTGAGGCTAGTCTCAGCACACAGAGAGAGGAATCCAAACACCATGTCCGTGGTTGTGGTCCCTGCTTCAGTGGTCTTACAAGGAGCATTTTATGTATTAAAATAAGATTTTCCCTGTAACTTCCCTTTTAGCAGTGCTGGCTGTTCAGCCCAGAGAACGTGACTCAGGAAGAGGCTGTGGACATCTCCCTGCACAGAAGGGAGAGCAGTGAACATCAGAGAACAGAAATCACATCCCTTGTCACGCAGACACCACCCAGGAAGGGCAGCCTGCTGCTGCTCTGGAGGAGGGCTTGGGCAGAGCAGGGTTTGCATGCTCTGCCACATGCAGCCGTTTCCTTCCTTGAGAGGATCAAACGCATCGTTTACAGCTGCGATTATCAAAGCCAATCTTTCGGTCTCATTGGTCAAACTGGGGAAATCTCCCAAGTGCTTGTACTGCTAAAATAAGATCTTGTTCAGTGGAGATTATGCAGAACCATCTCTTTCCAGGCACATTTTGTTAGCAGGGGATTAACTAGGAATGTTGACATTTAAGTTGTTGTCACTGCATATTTGAGGCTGAGTGTACATTAATTACAGGGCAGCACAGCTCCCAGCCTCAAAGCTCCTTTTTTTACAGAAGAAGGGACCAAGGCTGTGCCTCGCTCTGTGTGTGAGAGGGGTCAGAGCTTTCAGGTGCTCCAGGAGGGATTTCAAGGTGGAAGATCAGGGCACAAGAGGAGACAGTCTGGTGCTAACTGAGGCAGCCTCAGCTAACACTGTATTCAGGTGAATGGGGCAGTGTGCAGTGATGTCATTTCAGGCATCATCTTTTCACATTTAAGGAATTGGGCAATTACTAGAGGTTCTGTGATGGCAGAACCATAATTATCTCCAAAAGGGAAAGGGAAAAAAAAAAAAAAGAGAGAAAGAGAAAGGATAATGTCACTTCAGTGACTTAGTTTGTCCTCTTGGTATTTGGGTGGCAGGAAACGTTCAGGGCCATGCTCTCCTTTATCCACTCTGGGCATCTCAGATGACTCTGAACTAAACCGGCTCAAAATATCTGTACAGCCATCCATCACATCTCATTCACGCTGGATTTCAAATCTCATTATGATCCAAAAAGGCACAAGCCACAGTTTTGTTATTGTCCTGCTATTTCCAGCGTGAATGCATCCAAAATACCACAAGAGCAATGGTGCCTCTGCACACGGACATATGGTAAGAACAGCAAAAGCTGCTCCAGTGCAATTGTTCAGCTCCATTTCATGGAGAGAGCTGCACAGGGGGAGGGCTGCGTGGCGGGGAGAGGAACAGAGAAACACGCCAGGCTACACAGAGCTGACAGAGGGAGCAGGGCGAGAGGGAGAGCAGGGCAGCGACAGACGCGTGCAACTCGAGGGAAGAGACAGCAACAACAGCACGCACCTCAGAAGGAAAGGGAAAAATAAAAAAACCAGGGAGAGGAAACTGGAAGGAAAATAATGGGGGAAAGGCGGAAAAAGGTAGGAACAGGGAGGGAAGGGAAGGCGAGGGATGCGCGCTCCGGTCCCGCGGGCAGCCCCGGCCCGCCATCGCCCCCTGCGGGCCGGGCGTGGAGCTGCGGGCGGGGCTCTCCCTGCAGGGCGGCACCGCCGAGCCCCCCCCATCCCGGGGATCCCTCCAAATCCTCCCATCCCGGGAATCCGGGGATCCCTCCAAACTCCCCCATCCCGGGGGTCTCTCCGAGCCCCCCATCCCGGGAATCCGGGGATCCCTCCAAACTCCCCCATCCCGGGGGTCCCTCCGAGCCCCCCATCCCGGAAATCCCTCCAAACCCCCCCATCCCGGGGGTACCTCCAAATCCCCCCATCCCGAGAGTCCCTCCGAGCCCCGAGCCCCGCCCTGCCCGGGATCCCTGCTCTGTGCCGTCTCTGAGTCTGGCGGCCCCGCTCCTGCAGCCCTGCCGCGGCATCGCGGAGCTCCTTTCCTCCCTCCCTCCCTCCTGCCGCTTGTCAGAACGCTGTAGCTACGAACTGCTGCCCCACTCTATGAGAGAGCTCTGTCTCCTCCATAAGAGCTTTCTGGGTGGATGAGACCTTCCTCGTGGGGCTCCGAGATGGAGAAACAGCTTTTGAGGAGGGAATCGGAGAGAGCTGATGCATCCCCTGCACCACCGGCAGGGAGTGAGGAAGATGCTGACGGAGGAGGACGGGCACAAGCCTGCAGCCCGCAGCAGTGGCAGATCCCAGCCTGCTCCGTACCTTTGCTCTTAGCACAGGTGATCCAAGGACCACCTATGGGATCATCCCCTGGGATAAGGGTCACAAAACCCTGGCAAAGGGTCTGGGGCACTGTGATGAGAAAGGCCACCAGAACCGAACAGGCGTACTCCCACCGCAGCGGAGAGGGACATCCTCACTTATAAGGATAACATGGGGTGGCCACGGTGTCTTGAATCTTTAACCAAGTGGTACAAGCTTTGGGCGTTTTTTTTCCTTAGAGACTCCCACATTCCTCCTCGTCCTCCGCCAGCCCCGGCCGGGTGCTGGGAGCCCTTGGCCGAGCGCCGGGCGCAGCAGCGGCAGCGGGGAGTGTTTAAGCGCCCCCCGGGGCCCTCCCGCCTGGGCGCAAAGTGGAGAAGCAGCTGCCTGTTTACAGTGGGAGGGTGCAAACTGGCCTTCGGGGAGAGCCTGCACCGCTCATTTCCCTGCAGCTCGGCTCGGGCGGGAGCGGGGGGGAGACCTCCAGCTGAGGAAAACAACCAGGAAGGCGAGTATCTGCCATTTCCTAGGGGGAAAGGATTCAGAGTAGAACTGTCTGAGTCTATTAACTGATGCTGGTTCCTGTGGAGAGATGGTGGCACACTGGTTTACTTCAAATAGTCTGTTTCCATCTCTAATACCACCTTCAAGCATTCAGACCCAGACACACAGAACTCCTTTCCTGCTGCCTTCTACGGCGTGTCTCTCACAGAGGATTTTATTTTCCTAACGGGAGACACGAAGCAGGGTTTGCAGTAAATGAAAAGAACCGTGTCCATTTGCATGGTTGCATAATCACGTTATACAGGGATCTTTCAGACTCTGGAGAGCAGAGCGAGAGAGAGAGAGAAAAGTGGGACGTCATGAGCGAGAGCTAAAAGCCAGATCTCTCGATGAGATCAAGGAATAGATGTGAAGTCAGTCAGATGGAGAAATGTCTGGATAGCTCTTCCAAACAGTGAGAGTCGCAGGCTTAGCTCTGAACATAAACAAAGCGAGATGTTTCTGGGGGTTGGGCTAGGTTTTGTGTAAACTCTGTTTCCTCTTCCATCATTGAAACCGGATGAGAGGAGCAGGCTATAGCCAGGATCCTTTGCCTCTCTGCTGAGGGCTCACACAGGGCTCAATTCCCAGGGTGCTCAGGCCAGGACCTTTCACCAACATCATATTCACTGCAGAGTGAAAGAAAAATCGCTCACTTCATGCTGCTGAATGAGAAGCTCTATTTCCAGAACACACACTTGCCTCTTACTAAATGGTAATTTACCAGCACTGGCAATATTCCCTTTTGGATTCCCTGGTGACCGTTAATTAGTCCAAGCCTAAGCCCAGGGTCACCCGAACCACAGCCCTCTGAGAGAGGAAGCTTCACTTGAAATATAAGTGCTATTAAATCAAAAGGATAAATTTTCACAGAAATTAAATATTCTCTGAAACAAGGCAAACTAACACTGGACAAATGTAGCCTTTCCTTTATAAGGATAAGGAATTAGTTTTGAAACCTAGCATCACCCATTTACTATCCTGTTCCCCTAAAATTCCCACCTCCCCTTCCTTACTCATTATTTGTTTTTATGTCAGTAGAGGAGGGTAGGAACATCTCCATAAACATTTCATGGTCCACTTTGTAACTCAAGTGCTTCTGTGAAATTTAAAAAATCTAGGACATTAAGCCATCCAAGCCATTTGAAATGTTTAACCATCTGAAGGATTTCTCAGCTGCCTCCTCGAGTGCGAAGTCAAACATCGCCTATCCTGCGGAAGAGGGAGAGTGGGAGGACATGTTTTTTACATGTTGTACCTCTTCGCCTCCTTTGCACAGTCTGATTTCTTACTCACAGGGTAGTTAACGGATGCAGTATTTAAAGGAGGTGTATCCTCAGCCAGAGAGGACAAGGAAGCAACAGGTGCCCAATCTAAATTAACTGCCTCACCCCTAGGAGCAAAGCTGTCATCACCAGTCCCGAACTTGTTACAAGGAATAAAAGGCTAACAGGAGAGGCACAAGAGAGCCTTCCTTCCCCGAGCAACCTGCAGCATATGGCAGCAGGAACCTGCAGGACTTCCAGTGGCACAGAGCATGACTGCCAGGGGCTGCCTTCCCTTTGATGCCTGGACCTTTTTGCATCTTTTGGGAAGTGTGAGGAAGTAAAATGCAAACCTAGCCCACTGTGCTCACATTAAATTTCTAAATCTGTGGTGTTTGGTGTGAGTGGGATAACTGTCAGACATTGCCTCTAGAGGACACATTCCTCAGTGGGCTTGGACTGCTCAGAAAATCCTGGGTTTGTCCCCCAAGCCAGACAGCTCCTGGTTACCTGTCTCTGCACTGCTGTGCCACATTCTGCCTGCTGCAGCTGTACTGTGAAAATTGGGGCATTTATCCGTACTTCTGTGCTCCACATAGACACAGTTTAGCTAAGGACATCTCCCTTCACGTCCTCACTGCAACTGTGAACTCCCAAGAGAAGCATCTAAACCTCCCAGGGGCCCATGAACAGTCCCAAGAGTGGGACTGAAAAGGAAGCTGAGAAGAGCACAGTGCCACAGAGGGATTCCTGAGATACCTGCAAATGAGCTTGTGGAGACTCTGGAGGAAGACTAGGAGCTCTGGAAGCTGACTAAAAGGTACATACATGCTGGTTGCAGTTGGAAACTACTTGACATAAACCACTAGACATTGGCAGTAGAAAACATGGGTCTTACAGATTCTGCAGAAAATAATATATTGCGAACTTGTTGCTTGAGATGTGAGGGGCCAAGTTATCTGCAACTCAAAAGATTAAGAGGACCTTTGAATCAAATTTCCTGCAAGTTTTCTGTACAGAATGTCAAGAGGGGGAATTACACAGTATTTTTTAATCATGAGAATGTTCTTTTTTGGCCTGGACTATGCCACATACACCTTACACACTGAAACAGGGATCAGGTACTAAGTAGGGGAAAGCTTCAAGTAGGACCCTGCAAGAGGAAAAAGGGGTTAGCCTGAAGTTGGGCAGGGGCAGAACTGGGGAGGGAAGGTGACTTACTTTGTCTCTGCTTGCTCAGAGGCTTCTGCTTCGCTTGTGGCTGGGCATGTCTTCTGGATGGCACCCATGAAACAGGTGCAGAAGGGCAACCAGGAACAGGCTCACTCCAAATGAAACAGGATCCATGTAGAGAAAAGCTGTCTGAGCAGGACAGCTCCAGTAGCAGTGGGATACAACAGAAGTGTGGAGCTGTTGGGAATTGCTGGTGGCCAAGCCCAGCATTAGAGAGCACGTCCCAAGGAGCTCACCAAGTCACATCGCCAGAGAAATCCTTCCCCACTGCAAACTCACCGTGCTCTTCAAGATATACAAGGGGTGTAAACACCAGCAGGCAGCTACAAAACCATCACAAACCATGAGAGCCAGCAGGACCACTCCGTGCCAGGGTAAGTTCCTGGGAATCAGAGCTGCATGATGCGGCCAGTGGAGGAAATGGTTCTTGTGTTTAGAAAAAACTTTCTCCAGTGCAGCTGAAACAGAGGTAGGCAAACAGCAAATGCCTATGGAACAACCTGCCAATCTGTGACACTTGGAGCAGCTCTAAAACTGAGCATTTTCCTCATCAGTGTCACTGCAAAGATGCCCAAAACCACCAGGAAGAGTAACACTCGAAGACAGAGTTGGTATGGAAACCCTCAGAAAATGAATATCATTGTCAAGCTTTGATTTCCCATTTCTTCAAAGATTTTTTTTTTAAATCTACTGGCAAAAAATAATCAGTGTGGAGACAGTGGGAGTGCCCTGTGGGGGAAAAAAAGCTTTTCTAAAGAAGTTTACAAAGAATGGATCAGATCTCCTTCAAAGTGACATTGAATCAGAAGAAATAAATGGAGCCACTCAGATTTAGTAAGGAAGTGATCCTATTGTTTTAATGTTATTTTGTTTTAATGATGTTGGGAAATGATGACAAATTGGCTCCCTCTGGTTTGGATTTTTCCAGACTGGCACAGGGCAGAGGCAACAAATGAAGAATGCCAGTAGGACTATAAATGGAATAGAAGTGTAGTTTCTACACTTAGCTGTGCCTGTATCTCACATACCAGAACACACACACACAAAAAAAAAAAAAGGAAAAGAAAAAGGCAAAGGGGAGGGAGCTATGCTGATGTGGAGTTAGGGCTTGTGTTAGTAAATTTAGGGTAAGATACATCTCAGAACACTGCAAACCCTCAGGGCGTAGCATTAACTTGAAAAAACTACCATATCTCTGGAAATGCAGTGCTAAGGGCGGGCACCCAAAAGAAAGTGATTTTTGCCATGCAGTGCCACTGCTGACCAAGAGCACGATTATAGTTAGGTCATTTTGACATTGGAAACCAAGGACCCCACCCTCTCCTGCCAGCCACCACAGTAATTCCCAATGGCAGTGGGAATCCATATCTGCATTTTCAGATATCTGCATCTTTGGTTTAACCTTGAGCCTGACTTGCAAAATTTCTATTCACAGCACATCAAACAGTTACCTCCATCCATACACCACAGTTTTCTATGAAGTTTACATTTCCATCTTCATCAACATACTTTCCAAAGATGTGCATTTCATACGAGGTGAGTTCTGCCTTGTCAAAGATCTCATGCTCACTGATTCCAGTCTGTCTCAATACATACTCACATGTGTATTTATTTTACCTAACCTTAAAGCAAAGCAGCTCAGCTTTGTTGTGTAGATGATCCTTATATTTTCTTGGTTTTGAGAATTTGTATACAGATAAACAACATTCAGGATCTGACATTTCACTTTGATTGCAAGTTGCTGTAATTAAGAACCAAAGCTTTATGAATTTTAATCATCAGCTGTAAGTGGCACATTATCTCTAGTTCACAATGAAAGCAATCAAGTGGACAAGATATTTTTAGAGACATTACTGTGGTAATATTACATTAAGTAGTGGTTAGTACACTATTTTCACACCCAGTGATTTCACACATTAATGCGGCTATAGATCAGCGTTAATGACAAGAGAAAGTTATTTTTCAAGTAGCATGAGAAGGGTGGTTAAAAGAGCTGCTGGGGATTTACACTCCAGCAGTAGGAGGGGCACCTCAGCAGGGCTGCAGCTGAAGATGCTCCAGCAGCAGGGGCTGCTTCCACTTCTGCTGGAGACCGAGGCAG
The DNA here is from genome assembly GCA_013400955.1 of Drymodes brunneopygia. Lineage (NCBI taxonomy): Eukaryota > Metazoa > Chordata > Aves > Passeriformes > Petroicidae > Drymodes > Drymodes brunneopygia. Next base: position 1,393,924 of record VZTZ01046665.1, read on the forward strand.
GAACCCCTGGATGGATACAGGTTAATGACAGGGGCAGCATTTTCTCCCTGCTCCTTGGGTGGGAAAAAAGGACAGGAGGGGAGAGCAAGGTAAAGTACACTGATGCTGGCACTGAACCTCGGAGCTGGTGAGAGGAATAACACACCACATCTTGCCCAAGGCTGCCACTTCAGCAAGACAACACTCCCCCCTTTCAAAGAGGGTACAGTAAAGAACAAATCAGAAACACCCTACGGCTTAAAGGTAAAAAAAACCCAGGGAGTCTGGCACATTTTAAAGTTTCAGTGTATGCTACTCCACATGGACACAATGTTGTCTAGATAAACCTGTAAATACAGACATCTCTTCTTTCAAGGCAGGAGAGACTAATGCACAATGCACAGGGCCCCAAAAGGAGCACATTTAAGTACTATCGTCCTGCTAAAGGATGCCAGTTCATCCAAAAATTATTTGCCTGAAACTAAAACTAATTAGAAACACTGTTCTGGGAAGGGGAAATTCTTCCTTCTTCCTGGAGTCTCAGATCTGGGATAATAGAAGCTGCAGCAGCCTCACCCCAGACCTGCAGGCCATTTTATTTTATTTTACTGCAGAGATCCTATGGGGATGGCAGGGCTGAGATTCAGAGAGCTCAGCAGCCAGCTGTGCCAGGGAGAGAGTACAGAGAGCTGTCTGTGTGTCACAATGGCAGACAGCTGCTGTCACTGCATCTGGGATTCTGTTGGAAATGCCCTCAGAGAAAGCCAGTCCAGCTCCACAGAAGGTGGCACTCAGGGGCTGATGCCTCTGCAGCCAGAACCTGCTGATACCAACACTGTGGCAGCACTTTGCAGCTCCAGTCCAAACCACCTGGCTACAGAGGGCAGCTCTTAGCAACAGGAATTTTCTGTGGCATCCAGATGCAGGGATACAATGGCCCCTTTCTGCTGCTCTCTCCCACACAGCACCAGTTACATCCCAGTAATGGGCCAACCTTCAAATTCAGTCCAGAATTTTTGTGTGTCAGTGTAGAAAGATTGGACCACTGCTGCTCTGTGATATAGAGAAGTGGTATGGAAATATCAGTCAGACTTTAGGTACACATTAAAATGGCTCTTTCACTATGTTTGTCTTCTCTTGTTACAGGGTAACCCAAGCAGCTCTGTCCCAAAACAACCTGAAGTAAGAGCACTAGGTTCTGCAACCCACAGTAGGAGAGGAATCTTATACTTGAGCAATAGATAATGCCCTCTGACCTACTTGTGCACTGATGAATTATTTCTTTCCCAGGATCCTATAGATGCCCTCAGAAAGCAGCATTAGCTGTATATCAGGGTCTATTGGACAGACTATTTCTGCAGAAATGTCACTGCAGTGCACACCAACACTGTACAACTTGGGGAAAAAGAATGTTGAAATAAGATACAAACAGAACAGGAAATGTTCTACCTGAGAAGCTGAGAAAAATACACATTGTTAATGCACTTTACAAAAAATCCTGTATGCTGTTTACTTGCTGCCCAGCTTTCCAGGCTCTACTGGGTTGTTTCTATGCGAAGAAGACATCACTTGCATCAGCAAAGCATTTCTTGTTACACAACCTCTGTTTTCTGTTCCAGTCTCAGTTCCCTACACACTGTGGAAATGCACAAAGAGTGTGGTTTCCCTATACAGAAACTGGAGTCTGCCTCTGGAGCAAGCTCTTGTTCCTTGGTAGGCAGCGCTCCCAGCTCTTCCCATGGACCTTCCAGGTGGCAGCTCCACAGCTCCCTATCACATATTTTTCTAACAGATCATTTGAACTAATGGTACCTCATGTCAGGGCTGTGGCTTCATCAGTGTCCTCTCCCACTATGGGAGAGAAAATGAAATTGCTTCTTCATTAGTTCAGATGGGGGATAATTTACACATCCATCTATGCCTGTAATTAAAAACATAATGATAGGAAACCACAAACTGTAATAGTAGAGGATGAAGTGTCTAACGGGGTGAGAAGTTTCTTGATCATGGATCCAGAGCTGTACACATGGAAAGGTGTGCACTTACGTCACACAGGGCTTTCTTCACTGCCCCTTTTGCCTTTCCAGAGTCAGTTATGTGTAAAATGAAAATTTGGCATCAGTTGGCACACACAGAGGTGTCTGCTAAGTGTGAGAGACACAAAGAACATTCTCTCATTCCCTTATATCAAAATGAGAATTCCCTTCTTTGGACTTCTGTGCGAACTGGGGCTCAAGTCAGTGCCCTGTTTATGGTGATGCCACACATGGATGCTCAAGAGGAACATGTAAGAGCATCCCCAAAACTCACAAAATCATTGAGATGGGAAGGGACCTCTGAAAATTGCCTGGTTCAACCCTGGTCAAAGATGCTTCAATTGGAGCAGGTTGCTTAGGCCTGATTCCTGTCAGATTTTTAGCATCTTCTTATGCAGAGACTTGGTAACCTCTCTGGACAGCCTCTTCCAATGTTCAACCCATCATCCCAGTAAAAAAGGAAAAAAAAAAAGGAAAAAAGAAGTGTTTTTCAGATAAAACTTGTGCCTGTTTCCTCTTGTCCTTTCACTGTATACCATGGAGAAGAGTCTGTCTCTGTCTTCTTTCCATCAGGCGTTTAGCACATGGATAATATCACACCCTTCTCCAGCCTGGACAGTCACAACCCTCTGTGCCTTTCCCCAGGTAAGAAGTCCCCCAAGCCTGTAACTATTTTTCTGGTCCTTTGCTGGCATTATTCCAGCAGCCCACGTATGTTTTGTACTGAGGAGCTCAGGACTGGGCATCACTCCAGATGTGCCTCATCAGTGCTGAGTAGAGGGGAAGGACCACCTCCCTGGACCTGCTGCTGATGTTTTTCTAAGATGCTGGTTTGGCACAAGGGCACACTGCTGGCTCGTGTTCAGCTTGGTGTTCACCAGGACCCACAGGTTCTTCTCTGCAAAGCTGCTTTCTAGCCTCTTAATCCCTGGTCTGTTCTGGTGGCTTGGGGTTATTCCTGCCCAGGAACAGAGTTCGGAATTTTGCTTTGTAGAACTTCATGAAGTTCCCACTGGCCCATTTCTCCAAGCTGTTTGTGACTGAGAAGGACTTAATTTTGTGCAGATCATTGTACCACCAGTATGAGATCACTGTGCAATCCAAAAGTCAAAAGCACCAAACCATAAGAGGGTTTTTCAAATGAATAAAACCTTTAAGGAATTTCCAAGCATTCTATAGAGGTCATGCCCATTCCAAAAGGCTTAAATCCACAGGTTTGTGGGTTATTGTTTTTTTGGGTTTTTTTTTTTTTTTCTCTTCAACAGTCTGCTGAGACTATTTGTGTAACACTCCAGCTTTAAGGCCAGGAGGTGTCTTGTCCTGCTAGGTGTCTGGCAGGGTGCCATAAATACTTAAAGAATTTCTGTGAGCAGATCATCTCCCCTTAAATGTTTATGGACTTTATGGCTAGAGTATGGATCCTCTACAATCTATGAATAAATTCTGCTCTTAGGCATATTTTGTGCTTCCCCAGCCTTTGTAGACTTAGAAAAAGATTTTAAACTTGGAATGTTTCACAATCTGAAAATTATTGTTCTTGACTGTAAGTTGGAGGAGAGGGAAATTTCATATCCAGGGAAGTTACTGCACCTTCTCCATCAAACAGGAAAGATGCATCAAGCAAGATTTTTGTAGAGAGCTCTCCCAGAACTTGTATTATTCAATATTTTCATTAATGACAAGAATGAAGAAACAGAGGCTGAACTTATTAAACTTTTAGATGGCACCTTGTAGGGAGAGGCTGCAAATATGCTGGAAAACAGACTTAGTATTCAAAACATCTTTGATTATCTGAGAAAGTCTGGGGGAAAAAAAAGGATGTAATTCAAAAAAGACATGTAAAGTTCTACAGTTGCTTAGGAAAAATCAGCTATTCAAATGTAGTAGACAGGGGTAGGACTGGCTACATGGGAGTTACATTGGAAGACAGGACTTGAACTCACAAAGGAAGCAAGCCCAAAATGAGCTCCAAACTGCTACAAGTCTAAGCAGGCTCCATCACTGCAGGTCTTTAAGAAAAGGGCAAATGTTGGTCAGGAATGGCAGATAGAGGTAGCCAAGGTGTTGGATAGAGGGATGGACTAGAAGGAATCCCAATGCATCCTTCAGTCCTGTTTTCTGACTTTTCAGTGATAGCATATTTGATAAGAAGAATAGTTTCACTGCTTGTTTCAGACTGGTGGGCATCTCTGAACCTGGACCCCTTTTTCAGACAGATCTAGTTCTCTGACAATAGGAGGTGACAAGAAAACCAACTTCTGCTTTTGGAAGTCTGTTCCAGAAGCTCTGCTCTGATCAGTAAAAGCCTTTCTCAAATTTTCTACCTCAAGGGAGTCAAAAGCACCTTTTCTCTTGACCTTACAGCCAATGTCATTTAAATAGTGTAGGGGGATGCTGAGTGCAGTGGAAGACTAAGTGTAAAAGAGAAGTTCAGCTCTGCTAACTCTTCAAGTCAATGAAACTGCCAAAGGGATTGTTAGCCTACAGACTTTATTCATGGCAAATCATTCTCAGAAACCAGGTTGGTCTCTTTCCTCAGCTCACATAGACATGAGTGCTGTAGAATCCAGCAGGTTTAAAGACAAAAAACTGTGCCAGACCTGAAAGAAACCTACCACAAGCAAGACTTCATTATTTTTTAAACCGTATCTTTTTTTTAAACTCCAGAGAAGTTTTGGGTTGAGTTTGCTTCTCCCTGACTTTAATACAATCTTTAGCTGAACCAGAAAGAACATCCAGAATGTCCAGCTAAGAGGGCTGTCACTGTGAAGATAAAGCCTGATTCTGGGAAGAAATGAACTAGTAACACTTTGGAGACCCTCTATCCTATTAAATATGGAATAAGAAATTGTCCATATTACTGCCACTGGAGACCCAGCTCTTATAAAGTTTGAGGAAACTAAACTAATCACCATTAGAAAACAAGGGTCAGTAAGTGATAATTAAGTAGCTTGGGGATCTATTAAAAAACTTTAGAAATCAATGTTTACACTGTGTAGTTACAAATTAGCTGCAATGGGCATTGTTAAGGAACCATTTTTATACGACAAACACTGAATGTGTGCACATTAGAAGAGTTCTCCCATGATTAGAAATCACAGCACAACTCATTTTATCCCATCCCTAAATTAGAAACTTAATGCCTCAGTTTATTAGCAGAAGGAAATTGTATTACATTCAAGTAATGCTAGGACAGAGAAGAGCACAAATTTTGTGCAGCTCTGCAAAAAAAAGTTGTAACAAAGACACAATTACAGTTCCACACCTCAGTGATTTAACAACTGCAATGACTTAATGCCTGTGGAGTCACAAACATCTAGGAATTCTCCAGTGATGATGGTCTTCAGGAAGCAAAGTAGCTGCAGCAATGACAGTGGCAGTGACAAGCACTGGGACTTGAGGAGGAAACAGAGCCCTCTCAATGCTCAGCACGTTGTACCTGAACATGACTTTTGTTGCTGGCTGAAATGGCATGGAAGAACTCCCATGTTCCACATTGTCCAGGAATGACTCCTATCCAGGAACCCCAAAGAGCTCTGCACGGAGCACTCCCTGAGCTCTGATCAGTGCTGTTCACACAAGCCTCTACTCAATGGCACCTCCTCCAAGATCTTCTGAAAGATACAGATCCCCAAAGCTTCCCTAGGGACACAGGTTAAACTACACCCAACTAATGGACACCACAAGCACATCAAGGTGTCTGTTCCCCTAAGAAATATCTTCTTGCCACAGATGTCCCATGTTCTAACCCGTGTCCTCTGGAGAACCCATCCCACAGTTAGCAAAAAGCCCACTAAAAAGCTGCTTATTTTTCTAGACTACAGCCACTCTAAGCTGACACCACCAGCATGGAAGGCAGCAACTTACACTCTCCCACTGGCCTGTGGAATTTGGGAAACACCAATCTGTCCCTCCACAGCATGCACAGCCTACAACAACCCCCTCCACATGGTCACGAGGTCTCCACAGAGCACACCCCATCTTCAGTTGTTGTGTCTCGCTGTTCCTGTGCATCTCTATCACTTGTGAAACACTGCCAATCCCAGGCTACAAAATCACAGCACGTTTTTGTTCCACTTTTCCCGTTTGCTTATCTTAACCAACCCCCCTTCACTACGATATCAGTTTCTGCTGGCACAGATGTGACAATCCTCTGCAACTGAGCAGTGCACAGATTGACACTGCCCCCTTCCTGGCAGAGTTTCAGCATTGCTTTCCACTGGTGTGGTAAGTTTAGGCACCAGGGATTAGCTGGCATACACATGAGGTTGCACTGACCTGCAGTCCATTGAAAGACATGTTGTTATGAATATGAAATCCACCATTAGCAGATACCAGCGACCTGCTCCCTTACAAAGCTGTAGTGCCTTCCCTCAGAGACTACCCTGCAACATGAAAATGGCTGCTCAGGATTCCCACATCGAGCTGATGCCAGCCTGCTTCCATAACTTCCTTCCAGAGGGTGAATGTTTTCCACCAGCACGCACTCCTCCATTTCACATCACTTGTATTTCTGACTATTGAGGGAGGCAGAGATGTCTCACGCTGCCTTCAGGCTCTAAATGGCTTTCTGTGTCTTTATTTTCCTGCAACACTTCAAGGATCAGTTTTCTTCATGCCTCAGAGAAGTGGTATCTAAATCGTTTTAAACTGAAACAGGGACAGAATAAGCTGTTGCAAATCATTTTCTAGTAGAACCTTAATTACATCCTGCAGTGTCTCGTCCTCAGCAAACCACCAGCAATAAAATTCTGCATTTCATTTTAAAACCGACAAGGCTGGGTTTTTCTATTCTGTTTTCCCCAATTGACATATCCATAATCTAGCCTGGGACTTTGTTGCACAGAATTTTTGTCAAAGGCTCTAGAGAGTGTGCCTGCAACTACTAAATCTTTCTCAGGTTCGCATTCAATTTGCAAGTTATACAACTGTAGCTAAAGAAAGAGATGTTCTGTTTGCAGGAAGGTGTTTGCCAGATCCCCACTGGCAATGGCAAAAAGTGATTTATGATCAGTTTTAGTTAACATGGCCTCTCAAACAGATTTTTAAAAGTCTTTACAGCCATGGCCTAATGCCAAGGCTTTTTCTATAGGAATGTGCTCAATTTCAGCTTGTGGTGATGTCCTGTGACTCAAATGCAAAAGCAAATGGGTACAAATATTGAATACATCCTCTTGATGAGACAAAGGGCTTTTTGCTTTCCAAACATCCCCTGCATGCTCCACCACTACAAATTTGCCTTTTCCAGTTTTTGGTTTGTGCCGGGGTGTTGGTGACTTTTAGTCTCTCAGATGCTCACAATTACAGTTCCATGCTTCAATAATTTAACAGCTTCAATGACTTAATATCCATAGAGTCACAAACATCTAGGAATTCTCCAGTGATGGTGGCCTTCAGGAAAAATAGTAGCTGCAGCAATGACACTGGTAGTGACAAGTGCTGTGTCTTTAGGAGAATCCAGAACTCAGTTCATCCTTCTATGCAAGAGTCCTACATCTTCTTAACTGCTCCAAGAAAGATGATTTTGTCTGTATTGTTTTTAAGGGACACAAATAAAAAGCCTTAGATATATTCCTGGCCCCATGTTTATATGTATACTTACATATTCAATTCACACTAAATAGGTGTCCTTCTTCCTCTTTGGGGCTGCTACACTCTGCTACCAATATGAAGAAATTTGTATGACAATGTCACCACTGCCATGAGCACAGGATCCTCTGGCACAAACAAATCCCTCAAGGGATGAAACCACTGCAGTTCTTGCATCTTCTCCCAACCACCAGATGTAGTTGGTTTGTGTTGCTCACACAGCATGCACAACTACTTAAACTTTGACCTTGGGCTTGAGCTGCAGATGCCTTTCCCACTGTTTCTTGGAAGCTCCATTGTTTCCTTTGCCTTGACAAATCCTCAGGCTGGGTTGAGGGCTGGGTTACTGACTTCCTTCACTGGCACACTCTGATGGGGTTTCATCAAAACCCAGCTCTGGGGTCTCTGGCATTATTTTGCCCAGTCCAACCCCGAGGTTCTGCAGACCCTGCAGAGTCTTAGTCTGAGCCTTCATTCATGACCCCAACCCTTACTGGGTGTCCTGTTCTGGCTCTACACTTCTCTGCAGTGCTCCAGTTGCTGTAACACTTTTATAATTCCCCTCCTTAGCATAAAATAATTGAATATTCAATACCAAACATCCCAAAGCCATGTACTGCAGCTGTGGCCAGCTTTCCTGAATCCTGACAGCCGCAGTCCAGCACCTTTACAGGGCTGCACATTATGGGACACAGCTCAGAGCCAAGGGGAAAAGAAGTTCCACAAGGATCTCACCAACAGGAAGCAATCTTGGCTCTCCAGAAGCTGTGTGGCTTCTTAGGAGAAAGACTGGAACCATCCCCAGAAGCCCTGGTAGTGTCAATCACAGGTTTTGAAGTTCAGCAGCCTGTACAGCTCCCTTCTTCCCTCTGCTGAGATGGCCATTCTCCATAGGAAATATTCCCCGCTATTTGAGGAATTCAGGAAGCCTAGGACTTCCATTTGGCACAAAAGGATGAATTAAAGGAGAGCAGTCGCCACTGTCACCCCTGCTCAAGCAGATAGCAGCAGAGAAAAGCCAGACCACAGGTCTGAGAAAAACTCAACATGTTGGAAGTATGTTTTCTTCAACTCAATCTTACAAGCAGCTTGGAGAACCAACCTCTTTCCCAAGCACCCTTCTTCTAACCTATGTTAAATATGTAAAGCAAGGACACCAGATTTACAGCCAAGTGATTTTCCACTCCAGGCACATGGAACAGGATGAAAGTAAATTTGTGGGTGTTTATGCTTGATTTGGCAGAGAAAAAAAATGAGGGAGGGGCCGTGTTTGAGGGAGGGTATCAAAGATCAGAGCCAGATGCTCCTGCACAGAGCTCTGGATTTACAGGAAATTAAGAAGGTAGAGAAGGTGAGGCAAAGGCTGTGTTTGAAGTGAGAGTCAAGGGGTTCTGAGGCTTACAACCATCCAAGGTGCTTGGGGGGAACTACAGCACATGCCAAAACCACACCACAATGGCCTGGGGTGCTTTCATTATACAAAGCCTGGGAGAGCAGAGGCTGTAAATGTAGCTTCAAAAGGAGCTTCATCTTAAAGTCTTAGCTCTCAGGGTCCATTAAACATTTATGCTGACTACCACTCCTACTATTTGCTTCAGAGAAAGTACCCGAAATAACCTTTGCTACAGAGTGAACTACTACAGCTCAACTGGCTGTGTAGGAGACTAGCAGAGAGCTGTGAGAAACAAACAGAAATGGTGTTGGAAGAGTGCGCTGATGTCTCTGTTCAGTCAGCCAAGAAAGAAGCAGGAAAATCTGGTCTGGAACCTGAGAGGGAAGACAGAAAACTTTGCTGGAATTAATGGGTGGATTAGTGTTGTAGAGATGGCTAAGACTGAGTGAGGCCAGTGGGGGCAAATATAGATATTTAAGAGTATTGACAATTTTTTGTTTTTACCTTACTAAGGTTCACACTTTTGAGGGAGTCTTCAGACCAGCCTCCAGTTGGACCTATGACTACTGCAGCTCTAAGGACTGTAGAGGAAAAGAAAGAAAGCAGACCCCTCTGCAGAAATTGAAAGGAAGACAGAGGATCTCTAGGAGAAGATGAAAAGAAGGGATTAATTTTCCTGATTTGCTTAAAAAATATTTGGCCGTGCAACAAGAGTTTGGGATAAAACAGCCAGCAGTACTCAATGTTTTCACTCTAGGAAGTTGTTGCTATTAATAGCAGATAATACACAAAGATTCACTTATTCCCACATAGGGACAACCCCAGTAGAGGGCTGTGCTGGCACTAGCACCTTCCAAGCAGGTGCTCAGAAAGTCCCCCAAAATCACTTATTTCAATGGGTGCACACATGATCCTGCAGACTTTGCCTGTAGTAGCTGCTGCCCTCCAGTCACGCAGTTTGATCCCAGTTTTCACTGGTGGCCTTGCACAGAGTGAGCAGACTCAGTGCCTGGATTTCATCAGCTCTTGCAAATTCAGTAGAACTACTGGTCTCTGGAATTCAGCAGTCCTTGGGAAACCTTCACACTCCTTGTCAGCACATGCTTTTCCTCTGGTCTGTTTTCTGGTGATCATTTCTCCACCAAAATCTACAAATCCCTACAGGATCAATCCAGTTTCACACCAAAGAGGCCTTTATGACAAGGGGAGTTGGAGGCTTTTGTGCCTAATTCAAGTCCACTCTATAGAAACTTAGTGAAAAAGTGGCTCCTTCCTATTAATGAGCAGCCACAGCGCCTCTTCCTGAAATCAAAAGCCACCAAACAAGGGAAGATGTACATTTAGTGTTGACATTTGAATACACAGACCCTGTGAAGATGGGACAGACCTTCCCACATTCAGCCTCAGGAAGAAACATTGATTGTCTAGTGTGGATTCATGTTTGAGTAGTATCTGCTTATCCCATCCAGTCTGACCTACATTCATTTGGCATGGGTATTGCATCTGGCATCAAGTTGAGAAGCCTGTCTCCTGAAGGATGGCCAATTATGACCCAAACCAAAATATTAAACACTAAGCTTTGAAGACTTACAAACCATTTTGCAAAGTGAAGGTCCTACACATTATGTTGATGGCACTCAACCACCAGTTCTCAGTTCTGCTGTTCCTCTTCATCCATAGAGCCAGAGAAAAGTAGAGTTGGAAGGGATCTTTAAAGATCATCTAATCCTTGAAGGATATTGACCTGTTGGAATGAGCCCAAAGGAAGGCCACCAAGGTGATTACAGGGATGGATAAGCTCTCCTACAAGGAAAGCCTGGAAAAAAGATGGTTTAGGGGTGACCTAATTGCAGCTCCTGAAGGAAGCCTGCAGGAAAGATGGAGAGGGACTTTTTACAAGAGTAACAGGACAAGGAAGAATGGATTAAAACCAAAAGAGCATGGGTTTAGATTAGATATTAGGTAAAAAATTCTTTACCGTGAGGGTGGTGAGGCACTGAACAGGTTGTCTGAAGCTGTGGCTGCCCCATCCGTGGAAGTGTTCAAGGCCAGGTTAGATGGAGCAACCTGGGATAGTGAAAAATGTCCTTGCCCATAGCAGGGGGTTGGGACTAAGTTATCTTTGAACCCCCTTCTAATCCAAAAAATTCAGTGATTCTATGATTCCTTGCAATCCACAGCCCTGAAGCTGCAGAGAAATTTATACAAATCAGTCTGAACTTTTATGCTGTAAGGATGAGATTTGTGACATTACCCTAGATCTTCAAATCGAATCAGGCCTTGGCAACAGCGAGTGGACGGGCCAGGAGAAGGAGCCTCTTACAGGCTGGACCAACTTGACGAATCCAGGCGAGCAGGGAAGTTCTCCCCAAAAGCGCCCACAGGGAGCGAGGGCCAGCGGGCAGGCACGCAAACCAGTATGAGGCCGGCGGGGTTCCTGAGGGCGGAGCGAGGAGGATATTGGGGGGAGCTCTCTCAGGTGCACAGTCAGAGCTGCTCCGGGCAGCGGCCGCTTGTGCAGCACGACTCCATCTATAGTGGCACGGCAATGTCGGCCGGCCCCCTCAGCGCCCGGGCGGGAACTACAACTCCCATGGGCGCGCGGGGCGGGCGCCGCCGCCATCTTGGNCGGGCGGGCCGCTCCCCCGGCACCCCCCGGCACGCCCGATCCGCTGCCCGATCGCCGCCTTCCCCACCCCGCCGCTGGTTCTGCTGGAGGATGGATCGAATCCTTTGGCTTTTCCTTCCTGTGTGTTTTAGATGCCAAGTGGAAAACGATAGCTGGGCAAATTAAGAAAGCTGTGGAAGCCTATGAGCCGTGTGTAAAGGAAAATTGCAGCTGCCACCAAAGGTGAGAGACTGGTTTCCTTTCGACTGCACAGGTCTCCGGACGTAGGAGGGAATACTTTGGGCAGCGCTGGTGGATCGGGGACTGGCTAGGAAATGTTTTGGCCCAAAGGTGTCACATCTGCAGCTGTGGGACCACCGCTGGTCACACACCTTGTTACCTTTCTGCAGCTGAACATACAGTGTGTTGGCATTTCATATCTGACCACCCAATAAATCATACACATAGCTGGTGACATTTCTCTTAACAAACCACTTCTGCCTTCTCGCTCAGGGGGGATTTGGTACCATTAAGCAGCATTTTTATTTGAAGGAGGAAGAGGAGTTTAGGAGTTACCATATTCTTCTGCCTTTAGGATTAGGATTTCAGATTGAGAAACAGAGATGCCCAACTTCAAGTTTCCTATTTAAAAGTATCAGATGTGCTCACTCGTTTTGGGGTTTGAGTGCTATATTGGCTTTTAAAATCAGATGAGTAATATTGAGCAACTGTTTGTACACTCTGTTTGGAGTTTTTGATCTTCATTGCTCTTTAAATATTGATGGGGGAATGTCTTTTCCAGCTGAGCCTTCCAGTCTTTTTCTTAAGTTCCAATCCAGATACAGCCCAAAGACATATCCTAATCTTTAAACATACACCCCACCAGCTCCTGCCCACTTTTGGTCAAATCACCTTCCCAAGTGGTTACAACCTCCAAATCTGCTGCAGAACATGATAGTTAGTAGTAACATGAAGTTAGGATGGCTGTGGATGTGCCATGGCACTGCAGCTCTCTTCTTGTTCTCAAGCTCATCCCGTTTGCATCCCTGCCACACTGCTCATGCTGTGGTCAGACCATCTGCACAATGGCAATTCCTGACATAGTTTAACTGCTCTCTAGCTGATTAGGAAATAGCAGAATTCTGGAGGTTGGAGGGGACCTCTTGAGATCATCAAGTCCAACCCCTCTGCTCAAGTCAGGTTGCCAGGACTTTGACCAGTCAAGTTTTGAGTATCTCAGCATAAATAGGTCAAAGTAACTCCACAACCTCTCTGGGTGAACTGCACATGTGTTTGACCACCGGCACAGTGGGATCACCCGACTTTTTCTTAAACCCTGACAGTTTTCTTAAACTGCAACATTGATGCAATGTCTACCTAAAGGCAAAAGATGTTTCCATGTCTGTTACATTCTGACAGTGCTCATTACACTCTCCAAGCAGTTTGTTCTCAAGACTTTTAGACTAAATTAATGTGAGTTGCATCCTCCTTCTGTGTGTTCTTACATTCATTGGATTTGTGTTTCCATGCTGTGTTCCTGGAGCTCACTGGTGATGCGCAGAAGTCACAGGACACGTGCTGCATAGGCCTGTCCTCCTGGGCCAGTTTTCACTCACCCAGTGTTCCTGGGTGATGGTGTCCCTTGCAGCTAGACTGTTGCCTTCTTTTTTGATGTCTACATAGCGTGATATTGTGTGAGGAATTTGGCCTTGGTGTGTGCCACATCATTCGTAGAGGGCCAGAGCACAAGGGTGAAGTGAGCTAAAGGGTTTTACCAAAACATGCCTGGGTATGTCAGGCACTTTTGTGGGAGAGTAACTAGACTTGTCCTCTGCTGGGCTTTGTGTGACAAACAGCACATTGGTAAAAGTGTGAAACTTGGACCTATGAGTCGCTGAGGAACTTCCAAGGGAGTTAAATCCTCCCATCAGAGCTCCTAGAAGCTACACGGAGCTTGTTTTAGCTAGAAGCCTGTTCTGCACACTGCAATAATTGAATGCACAGTATTCTCCCTGTGGTACATAATAACAGCTGATGGTTTTGTTTCAGTGTCTGGAAGCAGGACCTGGCTCCTTTCCGAGGTGGCATTTCCAAGGAGACAATGTCAGATGTGGTGAGCCGGAAGCTGGGGACACACTACCAAATAATTAAAAACAAACTCTACCGTGAGCAGGACTGCATGTTCCCTGCAAGGTAAGGGCTGTGCAGATCTCCTCTGCCTAGCTGGGAAAGAGGAGTACTTCCAACATTGCCAGGTTGGAAGTCATTGAGCCCAATGGTATTTCAGAGGTCTGAATTCCTCATCAGAGCAGGAGCCTAGAAAATAAACTATTAGGCTTAAATGTATCAATAGGAAAGTGCCACTGTTGCACTTCAGTGTACAAAGGGTTGTTTGGTTGTGGGATCCCTGAGAAATTTGGGGATCCCTGATCTCCGATCAGACCAGATTTAATAGGATGTGTTGCCTCATTGGTGTCCATCCTGCAGTGAGACTTGGAGGCTGCTGTAGGCAATTCCCAGTTTGCATCATGAAGTGGCTTGGGCTCACTATCTCTTCTGCCTCAGTGCAGAGAAAAGCCTGCAAGATACTGCAGGGTTCTGATGCCTCCTTATAGCTCTTTTGCCATGTGTAATTTCCTCCACAGATGCAGTGGTGTTGAGCACTTCATTCTGGGGATCATCCACCGCCTCCCTGACATGGAAATGGTGATCAATGTGCGAGACTACCCCCAGGTTCCCAAGTGGATGAAACCCATTATCCCAGTCTTCTCCTTCAGCAAGGTACACACACCTTTAAAAGCTGAGCATTTCCAAGATGTGCACGTCCTTCTTTATCTTGGGAACATATTTTTGAGGATGGTTCTCTGCAGGTTTTCTGTGCATCAAAATTGCTTGCTCCTTTTTGCTCTTTGTTTCCTTTTGCTTCCAGTTTTCTGGCAGGCAGACTTGCAGATCGATCTGATAGATCAGCTTTTCCCCTCATTAGCTCCTCTTCCAGGTCAAAAAGTATACCTCTGCTGCAGTGAAATGATACACAGCTAGATGGGATATGTGCCGGCATTCCTCTCATTTGCTACTATACCTCTGTTAAAATTGTAGCCATAGTTTATCAGAAATATTGAGGATTTTTGATCATGTGAGTTGTCATATAGCAATCTCATTAAATGTGAATATTTTAGTCCTTTTATTGTGGTACCACAGATGGGTGTTTCTTACTTTCTTTTCTATAATATTGTCACCTTCGGTGAACCCTTTTCCCTCGGATTCCCTTTTCCACACAGAGGTGCATGCATGCATGGAGACAATCTCTCTTTGCTTCTCTGTTCCCAGACTCAAACCCTCCTGCATGTTTTCCTACCTCTCCCACCATTAAACCTGACTGTAGCATAGTGTCCCATGCTTTCCACCAAAAAGTTCTGACATCTCAAATTTTGGCTAATCTTGCTTTGCCTCAGTGTATGCCCTGTATGCCCAAATCCTGCACATTTCAGCAGCCAGTGTTAGGAAGACTTCAGGGTGCTGATCCCATGTGCTTTCTAAGGCTGAAAGTGTAAGGGATTAAGTATTGTCCTGTTCTGCACCTCAGAAAGTTGACCATGGAGCTGTTGTGGTTTGCTACCAGTGCCTGTTTGTAGCAGGACTTAGAAGGAGCAGATAGAGAAGCACACACTCATTCAAGTTGGAAGGGACCTCAGAAGGTTACCCAGTCCAGCACCTTGCTCAGAGTAGGAACTGCATCCTGCTCAGGTCTGAGCATCCCTGAGTACAGGGTGTCCACATACAGAGTTTGACCTGTCACCAGAATGAAAACATATTTCCCACCATCTAATTGGAATTTCTCTTCTTGGAATCAAAGCCTGTTGCCACTCATTCTGGCTCTGCACATCAGAAAGGAGTGTGCCTCCACCTGAACTTTCCCATTACACAGTAGGAGATGGCATTTATGTTCCCTTAAGCCTCTTCTTCCTGTGCATGGACAAGCCCATTCCTCAGCCCCCGTTCATAAGTAATGTACACTAACCTCCTAAACACCTTGGTGGCCCTGGAGTCTCCAGCATCTCCAGGTAACAGATGGATAATTATGTAGGAAGTTTATTACTAGTGCAAGGAAGGTATCTATAGTCTGGTTTCATGGAAGGGTTTAGTCTTAAGTGCTGGTCTTCCCTCTAATAATGATGGGGACTTAAGTAACCACACAGGAGTGAGGGACTGGAATTCTTACATGGCCTGGATATTTGCTACAGTGAATTGTTAAGTGATCTCTAGGAAGGCTGGAATGAACTGAAGTGTTGGAAACCTTAATGTCAAAGTGTCTCTAAGTGCCTCTGTCACTGAGGAGGTAATAATGCCTCTTGACTTGTCATCAGAAGAAAACATTTGTAGCTACACATAGGCACAAACCTTTAGAAAGGTGAGTTGAGCTCAGGTCTTTTGCTATTTACTAATCAGCTGCATCATGGATCTCTTTTGCTATTTTCTACATAAAGGTCCTGTGTCATCACACAGCAAGACAAGGCCTTTTAAAAATCATTGAACCATTTCAGTATCAAGCTGTCCTGCCCAGGAAGGTCGTGGAGTCTCCCTCTCTGGAGACATTCCAAACCCACCTGGACATGTTCCTGTGTAACCTGCTCTAGGTGACCCTGCCTTGGCAGGGAGTTTGGACTGGATGATCTCCAGAGATCCCTTCCAACCCCAATAATTCTGTGGTTCTGTAACCCCAGCAAATGGTGACTGCAAAACTCTTGTGGCCTCTCTTGGAAGCATAACAGAGACAGCCAGCAGAACTCCCAGAAGGAACATTTGTCACAGGTGGGCTCAGTCTGCAAACCAAAGTAGATATTACTCTCATTCTTGCATTACTCTCCTTTTTCTCAAGACATCTGAATACAATGATATAATGTATCCTGCCTGGACATTTTGGGAAGGAGGACCAGCTGTTTGGCCAATTTACCCAACAGGTTTAGGGCGCTGGGACCTCATGAGAGAGGACCTCAGAAGGTATGTTTTGGAAACGGTTTTGTGTGGGGGGAGGTTTCATGGAAGACAAAAAGTCTGTCTTGCATTGGGCAGCTCTGAGCCAATGTTGATGTCTAAGACCACAGGTCTGTTGGCCTGTGATCTGTCCTGCTGCCTCACATTAATTACCTACAGCCTAACTCTGTATGGGAATTCTCCATGGAAACCTTGGATGATGTCACTGGAAGTTATAATTAGCTCCTCTGTTTGCAACCCTTTAGTAAGGAATGCAGAGGACAAACTATGCACATCCCTCTTGCTGTCAGGGCCAGATTGCTATCGGGTTTGGGGAGACCAGGTTTGTCAATAAAGCAGCAGTTATCTTTTGCCTGCAGAAATCTCTCCTGGCATACAGAAATATTTCTCTTTCTTTTCAACTACTTCTCTAGGAGCTGTGTTTTTTTCACTGCAGGGATGATCCAGGATGTTTGTATAAGCTTCTGGAAGGCTAAAGGAAAGCCTGCTTTAGATCTGCTTTTACTTGAGTGTCATTGTGCAATAGGAAAACCTGGAATCATTCCTAAGAATCAGGAGTCATTACTGGGCTAAGACAGAAGATGTTTCTGGCCGGGAGTCTTCCTTTTGGCAGGATCTTTTGACTTAGTAGCAGAGTAGGGGGCTGCTTCCCATGGAGAGTGAGAAACCGAGTGTGCAACAGTGAGTGAACATAGAAACAAAATAGCAAAAACACTTCTGTGTAATTGATGAGGCATCAGAATGCAAGGTTGAATCTTTCCCTCTTCAAAATCTGAAGATCTATGTGATTAAGCTAAAGCTTAATGTGTTGTAGTGTAATGGAGGTCCAAAGCGTTTACTCATCCTTGTGTTTTCACTTGTGTCACTGGGTTATAAGGAGATGCAAAGCTTGACCTGCACAGGTAGATCAGCTTGGGGGTCAGGACCTGCATGTTCCACCAGGTGCAGTAGAAAAGTGTGGCAGAGTTCCCCTGAGACGTGGTGAGGCAGTGGCAGAAAAAAACCCAGGTGAACTGCTATTTTGAAGGACTTGATTAGGCTTAAAATGAAAGTGATTAGGAAAAACATGAACTCTTGTGTTTTAAGTGCAAAACACTAGGTGAGATTTTTGTTTCTTGATTGGTAGTTTTGTTTTGTAGTGGGAAATGACTGATTAGAAACTCTCTAGTCATTATTCACTCTCCATATTTAGTGAAGTACAGAAAAATAAAGTCACGGTCTGGTGGGGGGGTTGTGTGTAATACATTGTTTTGACTGAAAAGTGTTCTGGAAAGTAGCCTATATCATGTTGCCTTAAACACAACATTCACAGGAAAATCTGTTTCATTGGACCTGGTTGAGGGTTTTTTTCTGCTATAATGAAGAAAGTGATTTCCATCAAAAATGAAGAATAGAAAAACACATCATGCTGTGAAAGCTGATGAGAGTGCTGTTTCGTGGTTATTTTAAGTCATTTATTGCCATGTATAAAAAATATTTTCAGATCTGCAGAAAAATGGCCATGGAAGAAAAAAATCTCTAAAGGATATTTCCGAGGATCCAGGTGAGCATATTTTCCTGCAACAGAAGATTCTACCAACATAGACTGTGACAGCTCTCTGTATGTAGAAATTTCCATGTCTCTCAGACCTAACCCCTAATTAAGTGTAATTCAGAGTGTGTTTTCCAAAAGTAAGGAAGGTGTGAGACATGTTGTACAGCATTGTACCATTAGTTATTCTCCACAAGAACTGCCATTTGCAACTAGTTTATTATAATCACCTAATATTGGAAACAGAAGTCATGATGGATTTGCCACATTATTTCTTAATGACTAAAACTGGCACCTCAGGAACCCGCTTGTTTTGTTCTGTGAAGGGAACTGCAGGTGCTTGATACAAATTTAAAGATTTAATATTGCTGTTCATGCTTCCTGCCAATGTGAATGCTTTATTTGCTGTTCAAGTGCTCCACACTGAATGAAAAGTATTCTAGCCTTAAGTTACCTGAGTGGTGGGGGATAAGAGAAGATTATTTTTGGCCTCTCTCCAGTGACAGTTTGAAACAATGTTAAACCCCATACTTTGTTTCTTCCCCTTCCCCAGTAGGGAAGGATTTGATGGCTTACCAGGTAGGCTCAGGAGGTGGTGAGGAATGTTGTCTCAGGGATGTCATAACCTTATTTATCAGCAGTATTTTAAAGTCCTGTCAGAGGGATCACTGCTGAAGATGCTGAGCATCTCTTAACTCTCTGTGACTAAGGAGGGAGTTAAAACATTTGGCACCCATCAGGATAAAGCCTGAAGGATGCAGGATTTGTCCTGGGAATTGTTTAAATAATACAGTTAAATATATAGTCAGTAAAATAATTTTGGTACTTATTCTCTTCTGTTAAAATACCCTTGGGCAGAAATACACTTCACACTTCATGATGTTTTGGGGGCACATTGGGAGGTCAGCCTCAGAAAGAAGCAGTGCCTCGAGTCCTGTTGCCTGTTAGCTGTGTTGAGTCATGTGGATTGGCAATTAGTGATTGCATTTATTTTTCAGAACAAGCCCTGAGAGAGATCCCCTCATCCTGCTGTCCCGAGAAAACCCGGAACTTGTTGACGCTGAGTACACTAAAAACCAGGCTTGGAAATCTGAAAAGGTGTGTGGGTGTTTGTCTGTCTTGTGAGTGTGAAGGCCAGAAAGGGTGGCATTGCAAGATGGCTTTGATGAGTGAGAAATATCTTGCTGGAGAGTTGTGGGTGATCCTTTAGAGTGGGGGAGGTTTGTAGTTCCCTTGATGGCCGCACCTCTCTGACAGATGAAAGGAAGGAGTCTCTAGAGCCTGGCAGGCCAAACACTTTTCTTCCCTCTATGCTTTTTGTTCAAGGAAAGCAGAACACATAAGAAAATGAATCTCTGCCAATCTCCTCCTCTCCCACAACAACAAAATTGGCCAACCCTTCCCCTTCTGTCTCTGAGCTGCCTCTGTGGTGTTGTCAGTCTTCGAACCTCTTTCTGTTTCCTCCGTTTCTTGATCCTATTGTGGATAACTTTCTGATAACTGTTGCTGATAACTTTTTAGTTTCTTACTTAGTCTACAGTCCAGCTCTCTCCAGACAGTCTTGGCTAATCCAGTTACACTTGGCTTCACACAGTCCATTGTCCCAAGCTGTTTTCCACTCTGTAGCTGCCAACAAAACATTATCATTTAATGTGTTTGTGCTGGCATTCGCTTACAGGCGGTGTGTAATTTACTGAGCTTTTTTTCTTGTTTGAAGGGCTGGGAATTCTTTATAATCCTTCTAACAGCCCACCAGAGAGGGTTTTCTCAGAAGTGGGAAGGGAAGGTTTTGACACATCACCTTTGTTTCTAACTGAGAAGGAAAACAAATTAAATCACCATTTGAAGCTTACTGTTGTTGTTTTTTTTAATTCTCTTTATTTTAAGGACACCTTAGGAAAGCCTCCTGCAAAGGAAATTCCACTGGTTGATCACTGCAAATACAAGTAAGTGTTCTGATTAGTAAAGCTGTTTGAGGCCTGTGGGTTATTCTTTCCTTGCATGGTGTAGGGTCTCATTTTTTTGAGGTCTAATTCAACAACCAGCTCCATGTAGATATGAAAGCTTGTGAGCAGATATAAGACAGTTGAAAATTTGGGAGCTTAGCATGACAAGTGCTGCCTCTGGGTGTATGTAGTAAAAGAGAGAACCTGAAATCTGATTGAGCAGACATAGTATTAATTCATACTTTTTATGTTGTTTGGGAGAATGTGGTTTTGATTCACAAAGGTTTTTATTCTTTAACTACTTTAGTGAGGGTTTTTTGGTGTAACACTCTCACAGGTTTCTATGTACAATATAAACTCTTAGTGTATATGCACTTGTGTGTCAGATGTTTTGCTTTTTCTTCTGCTAGTTGTGATTCTGCCAGCCAGAATCTGCTGATATAAGAGCTCAGTCATTTGGCTGAATCTGTGTTTTTGTGCAAATGTGATTGACTTGTCTCATTTTGCATTTCACTAGACTGTAGCCCAGATTTCTCCCTTCTGTTGCACATACACTGCCCAACTCTGATGCTCCCCAGCCCATCATATGGTGTTGGCTGAGACCTTCTCACACACTTCTGTTGCAGCCCAGGGTGGTAGGGTCAACATGAACCTCTTGTCTGCTCCCTTCAGTGTAGGTGTTACAGCAGGCTGGCTTGGCTGAGGTCATGGATGGTGGGAGCTGTGTCTGGAATTGGACAGAGGCATTTCCTTGCTTCCAGACCATCACTCTTGTTACATCTCTAAATGTATTTGTTGAGTTCCTAATACAGTAAGCTCCTTGTCCCTGCCCTGAGCTCTTAGGTAATAAAAAGGATACAAAGTAATTTCAGATTTACTCCTTGTCATTTATTGCTGAACTAAGTTTAGCTTTAATTCCTATCTTGCCCAAAATATATATTATATATAAACTCCATCTCACCCAAAATAGCTTCATTAAAGGAAGAACTCTCTTCCCCCAGCCCAAAATGTTTGACTTCAAAGATTAATTGTATGTACTGGGGAGGTTTGCCCGTAGGAAAAACAACTTTCCATATAATAGAAGAAATGTGGCTTTGAAAACGAAAACAAGTAAGCAAACAAGCATCCCTCTGAGATACAGTTTGCTAAGAGAAATACCCCCTTGCCACAGTCAAGCCCACTTTACTATCTTGGCAGAAAATACTGAAAACAAAATTGTGGATTCTTTGCTATCTGTGAAGTCCATCTGTTGTGTGCCGGCCCATTTAACCTCCTAGGGTTGCATTCCCAAGTTAATATGAAACAATTACATTCAGATTAAAGCAGAATCCCAGAGGAAAAAATAACCTGAGATAGATGTGGCAAAGCACAATAATGAACAGAAAAGCTTCACTGCAAGGCAAGAGAGAATTGGTAAAAAAGTCCATGTGGTTGACAGAGCCTCTGGGTGACCCCATAGAGTCACAGAATCCATGTTGTGACCTTCCATGCTTTGTTGGCAATTGTCCATGAGGCCTCCTTCATTTTGTCACAGGCAGGTTCCTTTATCAGAGGTAAAGCCTCACACCTTGAATTTCTCACTGATGTTTGAGAGACAGCAGAAACTCACCCAGCACACCCTTAACTTCAGCTCACCTTTCCTGTGAGCAGCTTCAAATGAAGGCCTTTCCTGTGTTTTAGTGGCTGGGGTGCTGCCCAGTGTGAGGGAGGCCCCCAGCTGCTGCCTGTCAGGGAGGGTTCACTGCTACCTGGAGACCAACACACCTTAGTACATTTCCAAAATGTGTGATCAGGTCCCTCTCTTTGCTCATCCTTTTCCAGGTACCTGTTTAATTTCCGGGGAGTGGCAGCCAGTTTCCGCTTGAAACACCTTTTCCTGTGCGGCTCACTCGTCTTTCACGTCGGAGAAGAGTGGTTGGAGTTCTTCTACCCCCAGCTGAAGCCTTGGGTCCATTACATCCCAGTGCAGTCAGACCTCTCTGATGTCAGGTGGGAGGCCTGAGACTGCTCCATGGAGCATTCCATACCATGGAAAGCCTTTGGGAAGGTGGGATGGTTTGTGGTAGGCTATGAAGTGCCTGTACTCCCAGGCATCAGGCAAAGAGTCTTGGAGGTCATGGTCTTTTCTCTTCATCACTGCCCCCAAAGAATCCTTTCTTACTTGGGGAGTACAGTTTCACTGAAGTGAGTAAGTCTGTCACTCTCACTGAAATCAGCAGGCACCAGACACTTAAATTTGCAAGTGGGCAGCTGAGATAAGGGGGAAGAAGAACTTATCAGTGGGCCAAAAATGTATTAGCTTGCAGATTTCAGGATGTTGTCCATAACTGATGTGAAACAATCAAGAAGAGAAGTTTCCTCTGTACTCTAAGGTGAGCAGCACCTTCACTCAGTTGTAGACTCTGAACCTCACCCTCCCCAACAATTTAGCTAAGGGATGATGTTCTCCACTGAGCCAGTTGTTTCATAGCATTTTTTTGTGTGTCTTCATTTTAGGGAGCTCTTGCAGTTTGTAAAGGAAAATGATGCCATAGCACAGGAAATTTCAGAGAGGTAAGCTGCATGTCCTTCCTGGCTATTAGGCAGTCTTCTTCCAAGCATTTTCTTGCACTGCTTTTGAAGGGGTTGCCCATGAAAGACAACCTAGTGCTAGTAGGGTGCAGAATAACTGATCTTCTGCAGTAACTGCAGGAGGGCTGGAGCACTCATAACAAGCAGGGAGAAGCAGAACAGGATGCTGTGCTGAGCTCTTTGGTTCACATGTGACCTGTGTCAGGAACCCCACAGAAAGCTGGCAGAGGTTGGGGGCTTTTGTCTCAGTATGAGGCAAGCTGGCTCCTGGGAGCTGCATCTGCACTGTAAACATATTATCTATCCAGGCTGGCAGGGGCTGGTCTGAAGCAGCATCAGGGCTGCTCTAGCTGTATGTGATAAGTGAAATCTGATATTTATTATCCCAGATAGCAAATACCATCTTGAGGATAGCGAGAGCACTGCAACCATCAGAGCTGTGAGCATGAATGAAAATTGTAGAATTAAAATAGACAGTACAGAGGAGTGTGTGTTGTTTCTCATTTGAAAGAAGGAAGAGTGAATGTTCATACACATCCAAACCAAAACTAATGACTCTTGTAGGAACTGGATAACAGTCCTGACTGAGCCTTGTGTGTCTCTAGGGGACGTCAGTTCATCACTGAGCACTTGGATATGGAGGATATCTCTTGCTACTGGGAGCATCTGCTGTCTGAATATTCCCAAACCTTGACTTACAAAGTGAAAAGACGGAAGAGCTACAGTGAGATCACTTCTGGACAGCTGAAAACAGAACTGTAGAGACTTCTCTGTTTTTCTCTTCAGCCCAAACTGATCACTGTGAAATTCTGAAGATCAGTATTGACTTATTTCGACTCTCTCAGACTTACCTTACACACTAGAACTGCAGAGGACAGCAGGAGGCTGACTTGGACGTTGCTTCCAGACAGAGGGACCTGGTTACACTGTCACCACAAGAATGTGAGGCAGCATGTTGGATTATGGCAGTTTAATGGGGTGGTCAGTCAGGCTTAGAGGAGGGGTGTTAGCATTTAGGACTTAGTTACTACCTGTCTCAAAATGATCCTAAAGCCCATTCAGTCAAGGAGAAACCTTGCTGTTAATTTTACTGGACTTTTTACCAGAAGTCATGGCAAGGTACACAGATTCTGAGCTGCATTCAGCTGGCAGATAAATGCCCCTTTGTCTGGCAGATGTTTTCTCAGCTGGGTGATTGCACTTGGGGTATTAGGTGTTCTGTGACAGAAGCAGGTACTGGGATTTGGGGATAACCTTTTTGAATAGCTTAGAGTTTATATGTATGTTGGGTTTTAGGGGTTGATGGTAAGGCTTCGACATGCCATTGAAAGGATAACTGATCCTTGCAGAGTTACCCTACCTACCTCACAGGGGAGCAGCAGGTGTGGTGATGTGCTTGGAAACTGAGACAGAGGTGGTTCATCCTCCAACAGATGAGCTGGGTGCTTGTACAACTGAGCCCCTGTTCATTATCTCTTGCCAGCTGCCTGTCCAGACATCCCAGGACCCTTAGGAATCCAGAGAAAGTATTCACAGAGATAGATTCAGCAGGCTTTTTTTTCCAGAAGTGCAGAGCCTGCTCTGATTTGCTTCTGTAATCTTTCTAGGATTATTTTGGGTTTTTTTTTTTAGTTCAAGGGTTTGTTTTCTTTTGAGACTGATGATAGATCTGCTCACTTCAGTACTTGCTTTTCTTCCCCACAGCTGTGCCACTTGTTTTCTCATCTCCTTCAGCCTGATTGAGGGAATGTCTTCAGTCACACAGTAGCAGCTACTGCTCACATTACCCATTTTGAGCTGGTCACAGGCTGCTTGTGCTCACTGTGTTATGCCCACCACAGCCTCTCAGCCCAGAGGGATTGCAATTCCTGAAATGCTCTGTGCCCCCTGAGGTGAGAGGCTGGAAGGGAGCAGCATCTTCTCTGGCAGCCAGGCAGGAGAGTGTGGGGTGGCAGGAGGGACGCAGGAGCCTCCCAGGGGAGCACCCTTGATGGTGGAGCAGCCTCAAGGCTGAGAGAGCAGCACATTATATTGGAACAGGATGATAGCAACAGCTCTCAGGCCCATCTGCAGTCAGTGTGGATCAGGGAAGAAGGAAATTGCATAGAACAATAACATTTAAGTGCATGTGTGCCCTCACAGAGGCCTTGCTGCCCTGGTACAGGGACACAGCAGCTGCCCCTATTGATCAAGTGCTGTTTGCTGGGGCAGCGTGTTGGTTTTGGGACCAGTGCTGGGGTTATCCACCCTGGCAAAGGAAGAAGGAAACAGAACAGGGCATTAAAAGCGCCCGGTTTCCCAGGAAAACTGTGCCAGAGTGGAAAATGTTTTCTGATTTTCTATTTTCAGCCAACGGAGAGACAGCACTCCAACAAACTGAACAGCTCTGTATGATATTTTAAAACCATTTGTAATGAAGTGCTTTTTGGAATAAAACAAACAAAAATGAAGTTTTGCTGGACGCACGTTGCTTCACCAGAAGGGTAATAACAGGTCTGCAGAACCCCAGCTCTTCCACCCATAAATCTTGTGATGAGACTTGAGTGTTGCACCGTAGGTGGCCTGAAGTGATGGTCTGTCAGTACTGGGGAAAGAATCCTGGGAACCACCAAGTCCCAAATCCTGGGAAACACCAGGTCCCGTGGGTTAAAACATGCACAGGCTCGGTCCAGGCACTCTCCCTGGTGGGGAGAGTTCGCTCGTTTGGTGAAAGGCCTCACAAATGAGTCTGGGAGTGTGTCGGTGGTCTTTGGTGGTTTATGACACCTAACACACGACAGTCGAGCTGGCAATGCCCCATCAGACCTTCCCCAAGGGACGGAGGGGCTCACAACAGCGAGTTGTGTCAGGGAGTGCAATGAGCACCATGAGAGGCACCACCTCGCCGTGCAGGATTTGCCTCTTAGAGGTCCCACAGCCCCCAAAACTCAGCTCCTCTCTCGGGGATGGGNGACCCCGGCCCAGCGCAGCGCTTCCCTTGCAGCGAGCGGCAGCAGTACCCAGAGGAGACGGTGAACATCGCCAAGTCGGCGTTCACGGCCGGCGTGGTGGGCTGGCTCTACGGGGGGGTGCCCGCCTTCGTTAGCGCCCGCAAGGCCTTCGTGGAGAGCAGCCAAGGCGACATCTTCCAGAACCGAGCCGATGCCGTGGTACGNGAGGAACCAACCTGGCCCTGCACAAACGGGGAACTGTTTGGAGTCATTAATCAGTATCAGTGCAGTCCCTCACACGAGCCGGGCCGGGCCGAGCCAGAGCGGGCANGCCCGGGGGTGCGCGGGGGGAGCGCCGGGCACCGCCCGCCGCCGGGGCCCTCAGCGTCCCCGGGAGGCCTCGGCCTTGGGGAGTTGCCCTTGGAGCCGCGGTTTGGGGTGACACCGGGGCCCGCAGGAGGCGTGGTGGCCTCGTGTTTGTAGGACAAACACGTGTGTGTGTGCCCGATTCTGGTACAGAAAGTTTGCTGGGAGTGTGTGAGTGCGTGCAGCCTGCCCGGCCAGCTGCTGCGGGAGGTAGCGGCTCCCCGTTATCCAAATTGCACGCGGTTAGCTTTAAAAAAGTGTCCTTCGTTACAGAAAGAGTTGGTAACAAAATTTACTGTAGGTCTCGAAAAAGCTTTCTGCTTTTAAATTTTAGTGTGCTGACAGGAGACTTAATAGTGTCAAACTGGCATTGTACTCTTGTGTTATTAATGTGAGCCGTTTTTAGACCATTTAAAATTCTTTTAGAACAACAGCACAACAAAAAACATCTGTGACATTTTATAGATGTATTTGAAGTTCTAGGTGTTTGTAATTCAATTAAAGTGTTGGTTACCTGGATTATGAGGAAGAAAACCCCTTTAAAAATCTGCCTGATGTAAATTTTGCATCACTTACAGTTAGATTTGTCCTCTGGTGTAGTGACCTGCAGATTACCACTGTCTGGCTTCACTCTGGTGACTCTTTGGTATATGTGAACCCAGGCTAAGCTCCTATACCACAAATACTGAAAGAGAAAATTTATTTACTCTCATGGTATTAACTGCAACATTTTTAATTTTTGTGAAGCTTCTGTTTTTCACATATTTTAAAAATCCTCTTCTTTTCAAACTTTTAAATGCCAGTGTTAAACGGCAGAGCTTGATGGTGTCTTAACATTTAATGTAGATGGTTAAGCAGCTTTTCCTCTGAAGGTGGCTGACTTGATCCCTCGGAGCTGGGGTGCCAGTCCCGAAGGACATCAGTCCCATGGCCTGGCTTGCAGCAGGCAGGTGGTGCAGGCAGGAGGAGGGGGCTGTGACCTGTGACATGTCCCCTCTGTCCCC
The DNA here is from genome assembly GCA_013400955.1 of Drymodes brunneopygia. NCBI lineage: Eukaryota > Metazoa > Chordata > Aves > Passeriformes > Petroicidae > Drymodes > Drymodes brunneopygia. The sequence goes on from VZTZ01046665.1 coordinate 1,420,872, forward strand.
TCAGCAATCTGCGCACCGTGCCGGTCTCCGCGGTTTCATCCGCTACGGCTGGCGCTGGAGCTGGAGGGTCACGGCCTTCGCCACCATATTCAAGTGAGTGTTTCCTGATGGTAGAGGGAGCAGGGCTGCCCTGTGTTTGTGTTTGTGCTTGTGCTTGTCCTTCAGCACCAGTGGCCAAGAGCTTTCCGTGCCCACTGCTCTGGTGATTGATTGAGGCTCTCGGTGTTGCCTTAACATGAGTGTGGTTGATCAGGTGTGAGCATGAAGAGGGTTTAACCTTTTAGAGTAGTCCCAGAATTCACATCTTCTAATGATCCAACACAAACCCTAAATGTGGAACAGCCCTATTTGTAAATCTAATCCCTGCTGTTACTGACTTGAATGCTGTTCTTCCCTTTCTTGACAGTTTCTTTCTGCTTTTGCTTCACCTCTTTTTGTGTGTTTTTCTCTGAGGGAGTGTTAAAGTGTGTTGGCAGTTTCTGGAAGTGCTTTCTAACCCACACTGATTTTTGTCCTTTCTGCTGTGTCTCATTACACCAGTACACTGCTGGTACTCACAATGATCACTACTCCTAGTTTATGTACACTGGTGTTGCTCACAAATCTTTGTTCTTGTCCTCAGACACTTGCAGGGGATTGTCTTGTTCTTAAGTAGTTGCTGAATATCAGACTTACCAGTTCTGTGGACCTCTTTAGGCCTGCAGATTTTTCCCACTTACACAAAACCAATGCAGAGATGGTGTTCTGTTTCCCTGGTTTTCTTCCTTGGGTGTTTCAGTGCATTTCTGGCAATAGAACATCAAACTAAGCATGGTCTTCTGAGCAAAGCCCTTTTAAACTAGAAATATCTCCTTCCCTGTTGTTCAAACTAGTAAATTTATGTGTTGTTCTAAACCTGCATTGACTCTCTGTGCAGGTATGTTCTGTTTAAGTTCTTCTGCTTTTAAGATCCCACAGTATTGACTAGCATTATTTTATATTTCTGTCTCCCTAATTTTTTGTTCCTTTCTGAATTTCTTCCTCACTCTCTCTTGATTTCTGTGGCTCCTTTTAGTTTAGTATCTGTTTTTAGGCTTAGTTAGCGTGCTGTTTGCTTTCTCCCCTGAAGCTTTTGATTTCTTTGGGTTTTCCTGGATTTCTTTGGATTTGACATGTAACCTCGTCATCTTCCACCAGGTGTCTCTCCCCGGCAGTCAGATCAGCCCCCTTTTCACCAGCCCTTAGGAAAAGGTTCTGAACGAAGCTATTTGCTGCTCAACATTGTTTCTGTAAAGCCCAAGCTGAAAGTTATGTCCTGCAGTTTTGAAAACTTGAAGTTTCACAATTAAAACCCAAATTGTTTGGGTTTATCTGTATTAAGAAGAAGAGGAGGATTGCTGTTGGCTTATCAGTGTCAGGCAGGAGGCTCCCTGAAGTGCTGGGGAGGATGTGGCTGCTGAACTGAGACACGAGTGTTTTGGGGCTTAGGTGATTTTTTGGAGGAGTTGCTTCACCTACCTGAGAGGGAAATCTGATGCCACAAGAGTAGATGACCCTGCTGATGGCATGATTGTTACTTAGGTGTTGTGGTGGGAGCTGTCAGTAAGGCAAGATCTTACTGACACATGGATCAGCTCCTGGGGTAAGGGTCCTTATCAGGACTGACAGGGCCTTTTCACTGCTCAGATTATTTTATCCATGACTATATTATATCTTCCTAGGCACTAGAACAGGTAGTTCAGAGAAGTTGTGGTTGCCCTATCCCTGGAGGTGTTCAAGGCCAGGCTGAATGGAGCTCTGAGCAACCGGGTCCAGTGGAAGGTGCCCCTGCCCTGGTGGGGGCTTGGAATTGGGTGATCATTAGCATCACTTCCAGCCTAAACCATTCTGATTCTATGATTCTATATGATGGGAAAGAAAAATCCTTTATTAAAAAAAGGAAAAATAAAGAATATCCCAGATCCAGACCAGGATCTCTTGATATTCCCTGGCCTGTGTCTGTGCAGCTGCCCGCAGTAAAGTCACAGAAGTCATGGCTGGCATGTGTGTGCTCTGAACAGATGGGCAGCCAGGCAGTTAGAGGCAACCTGAGGGCTGGCTTAATGAAATCCAACTTTATTTCAGGCTGTGTTTTGCCACCTCTCTTTCCATGTGCAACTGCTGACTTTTGTGCCTTACCTTTGCAGCGTGGTGAGCACGGGCCTGTCTGTGTACCGCGATAAAACCACCGTCAGTAACTTTGCTGCAGCAGGAGGTATGAAAGAGTGCTGTAGCCTTCTGTGCTTTTCTCTTTGTAAGCAAGGGTCATAGCAGAAAAGCAGGTATCCACATCCCTTGGGCTTGAGCAGCTTCTGTGCACTGGGTTCTGCTTCTTGTTGCACTGACTTTGCTCTGTTACTTGCCTGCTGCGTGCCTTTATTTGTAACAGAGATACTGATGCACTGCTGAAACCACTGGGGAGTTTTGTGGTTCTCAGTTCATCTTCAAGATACTTGCTGGGGTATTTTGGGTGAAAAATGCTTGTATGGGGTAAAGGCAACACTTGGTGCATAACCTGCTCTCATAAGCACTTATTTAACAGGGAAAGCATTTTTTATTTCCACTCTTGGTAACAATTCAGCACGCTGTTTATAGGCTGCCCTTTCCATGCTAAGTTTTGCATGCCCGCTTCTGGCAACAGGGCTCTGGGTAAGTGATCTGCTTGTTCAGTTTTACAGGCTTTATTGCCCTTACAGTTGGATACACTTTTTACTGGTTCTTTCTGCCTTACATGGCATCTACTATTATTAGCTGTTGTTGAACAGAAAAAAGGGGGAGGGAGATCATGCTCCGGCCTAGAGAGAGCTTGGTTTTATTTTCATAGATACTTCTATGATACAGTAAAAGCCTTGGCAGTTTTTCTGAAGCAGAAGGAACTTTGTGTAATGTTCCAGTGCAGAGACCATGGTGACTGTGTGGTGAGGGTCCATCCCACTGGCCATGGCTCTGCTATCTGCTCTGTAAAAGCAGATGTCAGCTCATGGAGAAGAGAAATGCAGCAAAGCAACTCCCTTTGTCAGTGTGAGATGGCTGTGGTGGGGCTGTTTCTGGTTTCAGTGGGTTTGTTCTTTTTTTTTAGCCTTCACAGGAGCCCTGTTCAGAATGCACTTGGGCCTGCAGGGCCTGGCAGGTGGCATCGTGTTTGGAACGGTGTTTGGGTGAGTTGTGACTGCTGCACACACTGAGCCTGGAACCACAGGTGGGGCTGCAGGAGCTTCCCTTCCTCTCTTGCCTTGAGGCATTCTCTGTATCTCTCTTGGGACCTCACAATGACCGCTTTTCTTCCAACCTTTAAACTGGTTTTCTTTTCTTCTTTGTTTCTTGTTTTGTGTTTTGCTGCTCTCTCAGTAGTGAGAACTCAGTGCTCTCAGTAGAGCATTTTATTTGTTGCTGTTTGCTTATTGAAGGGAACAAGATAGGCTCCACCAAAGCTGAAATGTAGAGCAGCAGCCATTGGGAAACACTGAGGAAGTAGCTGCATGGCTGGGCTGTAAGGTGACAGGTCTTCATGTGTGTCTTGCAGTCATGCAAAGCTCCCTAAAGTTCCCTGGAGCATGGAGGAACCCATAGTTCTCTCTTGGAGGCTCTGTTCTTCAGGACAATGACCTCTAACTCAGGAGAAATCTGATTTTTCAGGCAGGGCTGGGATTTCTTCTCAAAGTGCTGACCTGTAAATATCCTCGCAAGTGAATCTGGGGATCCTACCTGAAGAAGAGGATGAGCTTTATTTGTGCTGCTTGGCAACATCAGGATGGTGTCAGCTGTGGGCATGCCTGAAAGCAGCCTAGAGAGCTTTACCACTGAAAACACAAGTACTTTCAGAGCTGGCTGGAAACTGAGCAGGGGTGTCACTGTCTGAATTATGGGTTAGGTGTTCTGTGGGGTCATCATTGGGCACTATAAATCCTTCCACCCCATTGTCCTGTGTGTGCCTGTCAATGAGTAAAGTCAAAATGTGTTATCCCAGGGGTTCCAGGAGTCACAGCTGAGGAGAGGCTGTGTTTGGTGGGTGAAAGTAGAACAGGAGTACCTTAGTCTGTGGTGTGATGTGTGTTTTGGGGAACGCGATGCTCTCCTAATGTGGCATCTGGCCCCTGCATGCTCCTTTTGCTGATGCCAGTAAGTTATTGCTGTTGTGTGTCCCCTGGGTGACTGGTGACTTTTCTGCTTCCTCCTCCAGGATCCCTGCAGGAGGCCTCCTGATGGCCATGTATGGCTTGGCTGGTGAGACCCTGCAGGAGAAGAGGAGTCGTGAGCGCAGGGAGCTGTACGAACAGAAGCTGGCAGAGTGGTGAGGAACAGTTCTGCCCCTTCCAGTCCTGGACTAGAGGATGTCTTAGTCTGTGTGTTCAAACATTTAGAGAAACCACGACACACTAGGCTTTCTAAACCTCTGGCTGTTGTTCACATACCAGTTTGAGAACTGCTGATTTAGTCTTCCCAGCCTTTCCTTTGCTGCTGCCTTCTTTTCATCCCAATTAAAGAGAGAGAAGGAGGATAGCTGGAGGCTTGGGGGAAAAAAAGGCCATGACACTGTCATGTGAATTACTGAAACTTACTCACTAGTTCAAGAAGAAATTTTCAAGAGGTGGGGTTCTGCAGTCATGTCTCTGTCAGGAGGATATAGCCATAAAATTGCTTTGCACTCTCTCTTCTTTCCTTAGGCAATCCAAGCTCAGTGTGACTGAAGTCTTAGGGCAAACAGAAAATAAGGCCCAGTGAAGACCAGAGATGGAGAGATCAAGAGAATTGAAGAGCTACTGAGTCTTCCCCAGTTCTCTGTCATAAGAAGCTACAAAGCATTTTGATCCTGCTTGTAAAAGCCTTCAGCCAAGGGATCCTGGAAGTCATGTGTGAATGCAGTTGTATCCTGTGAAAAAGTGTTTTGCTGAAAACCTTGTTCAGAGATGGATATCACTGCACAAAGAGCTTGGAAGGGCCAAACCTCTTCCACCTGAGAAAGTGGAAATCCAGACTTTACAGACCAGGAAGTGTCATCTAGGTTTGGCAGGGAGTGAGGGCTCCAGAGCCTCATCTAGAACCCATTTCACTGCTGAAAATGTCCACACCACCAGTGACATAGAAATGCTCAAGGTAAAGGAACCTATGAATGGTATGTGTGCTAAAGTTGCCCTAAATCCAAAAGTTAATTATGCCCTGGTAAAAGCTGCTCTTCAGACAGTGCCTGAAGAACTTGATGATGGTGGATTTCTTACTTGGTTCCTACAGAACTTGGAGTATTTTGCAGTCAATGTGGAGGAGCTGGGAATTATATGGAAATACCCTGAAAAGGGCATGTTTTGGGTTCCTCAGTAAAGGTCTGAGGGGGCCACAGAAAACATGACATTTCTGATGGTGAGGGTGGAAGGCTTGGCACTATGAACAGTTTTAACAATAAAATGCCTGTAATTTCATTTGCAAGTTGAAAATTAGGGGATGACCTTTGGGGGAAATGTGGTTCAAGACACTCAATAAAGCCATCCAGCAGTGGTGACTGTGTCCATAAACTCTTTATGTCAGAACAGCAGGTACTTTATTCTAGTACAGTGTTGGTACTAGAGAAGCATCCTTGAGTGATACTTCATGAGATGACCTCTAAGATCCCACCAGACATTCCTCTGCCCAGGCAATAACAAAGAGCCAGGAGAGTGCCAGCTCTATTATTTTGATCCAGAGATCAATGGTTAAGTCAGAGCTGTTACCTGTGGGTGGTGCTGGAGTTACTGTAAAATGGTCTGTACTCAGATGGGTTCCCCCAAAGCAGGAGGTCAGAATTCCTGTTCCCTTTCTTTGTTGGAAATTTTTCTCCTACTGAAAGGAATTACATGCAGGCAGGATTTTCAGGTGTTCTTCTCGTAAGAAAAGAATCTGTTCTGGTTGAATGCTTTTCCAGATAATTACTGTTCATTGAAATATGAACAGTCGATCCCACAGAGTGTATTCCACCCACTCAAAGCAGATTTTTGGCACAGTTTGCTGTCAAGAAGGTGTTGTGTTTTCTGACTTCTGAAATGAGCATTTAATTTTTTAAACACCCCAGTGTAGCTCATTTTTCCATTGAAGTAATGTGTGTGTTTCAGGGTTGTCACCAACCAGCCCTCATTTTCCTTTTTTATGTGTAAGTGAAGGATCTGAATAAGCAGAGGTATGGATATATCTTTCCCTCTTTCTGTTTTAAGCTTTTCATGTGTTGGTGACAGTAATGGTGGTGTCCTTTGCCCCCCCAAAAATGAAAATAGGCCTTTCTAAGTCACATTTTTGCCATTGTGCTTACACAGTGATGTCTTATCTTCTTCTTTTTTATCTTCTTTCTCTTTGCTATTACATCCCCACCCAATATCCCACACTCTTATCTGTACAGCAGCTCTGATGACATTTAGCTGTGTCATTGCTCTGTCTCTATTCCTGTTTGGTGGTATTTGATGTGGTGCCTAAAGAATACTAATTTTCCTGTGCCTGACCATTGATGCAGGGATGTTATTCAATGGGAGGGAAGGCAGAGAGGAGGTATAGCAGTTGTGTGGATTTTCTGCTTATTATCCAGAGGAAGCAGAGAGATCCGCCACACTCAAGGTTAAGCAGCCATTTGTTTTTCATTTGTTTTTCCTGCTGAATTTAGTTCCCTGCACTTCTTATTTCTTAGACTCCCAAATGGGGAGTGAAGAGTTGGTTCAGAGTTTGGTTTTTACATACACTTGTAAGGGATTCTTCACATCCCCACTCTCACCCCCAGCAAAAGCACAGCACTGAAGTTATCAACCCTCCACTTTCAGAGTAGGTAACCCAAGTAGCAGGGGTACAGTGAGAACACTTTACATTGGGTTTTGCTTTTGCAGAGAAGCTCCTGTTTGGAGGGAGAAGGATGATCACTGCTCAGCTAACCCATGGCAGACTGACAGATGTGAGGGGTGTAGAAGACACAAGTTGGGTTACCTGAGTGTCGTTTTGTCACTGCTTTGGCTTGATGCCAGCTGTACCTGGTACAGCTTTGTCAACAGCTGCATCACCTACCTGGATGCTGTGAAATGATGGCTAACATGAATAACAGAGGTTCTACCACTTCCCAGCACATAGACAGACATCTTTTATTACTAAGGAAAGGAAACTGAGTTTACCATTTATTTTTTAATACAATTATAGGAGGAACCCCAGGAAAAAAAAAAATACAAAACACCCGTGGTAAACAGAACTCATCTGCTACAATGACACAGATAGGAAGCTGAGAAGGTCTCACAGAAACCATTTGTGTGCAATTCACTGAATACAGCATAAGGCAACAGGAAACATGATCCAGAGTATTAGTGCTTAACAAAAAATTAACCCAAAAACCTGCCCATCAAGCATATAAAAATAACTTGATTCTAGACATATTTGTCAGTGAAATTTTTGGTTTCCTTTAGAAGGAGTTACAGAAAGTGTCACTGGAATCTGTGGTGATGTGGAAAGGTTTGGCACAGTGCAAAAGACAAACCCTTCTCTGGGAGGTCAGGAGCAGAAGAAGAGAGCATGGGATAGTGAGAGGGAAAACATGCTGGTACCACTGGCAGAGCTGTGGTGTGGCTGGCAAGGTGGAATTGCAGTGTGGTTGTAGGGAAGGACAGTATTGGGAATGAGCAAAGTTGGAAGTGAATGCCAAAAGAGGGTAGCCAGCCTGCAAGAAGCTGGTGGTTTGTGCTGGGAGGAACAAGCATAGGCTGAGGGAACAGCAAACCTGAAAGGTGTGAGACATACCACTCGTACACAAAGTCCTGCAGTAGGGTCAGGCTGCCTTTTGGAAACACCCTGATCTCTGTCATTTGTGTTCTGTTTGCAACCAGAACAGGTGCAATTGTTTCCTTATCCCCCAGCTTACCTCCTTTTCTCTGTCAAAAACTCCTCTGTAAGAATGTTCTGAAGTTCCCATTACACTTGGTACAATGGGAAAGCAGTAAAAAGGTGATGGCACAGCGTGACTCTGCAGGAGTAGAAAGGGAGCAGTGTCTTATATTTCACTTAATCTCAGACCTCAATATTCTATAAACCACTTTTAATCCTCCTATTTTCTCCAGCAGTTTCTCAGTACGTACCAGCTAGAAAGAAAATGAAATGGATGGACTATGCCTGTGCTTTGTCCTAGGAAGATAAGCAGCTCAAGCAACAACACATCCCACAAAGAGGATGGCATCGTGCTTTCAGACTTGGGTTTGCCCTGATAACGTGGATAGAACAGTGAGGGAATGGGTACAGCTTGCAGAGAAAAAGGGAAAAGCATTCCAGTCAAACTCAGGGCAGGGTTGAGTTAGGTCAGTATGCAGAGTTGTTTAGGAAGCTTGTTGGGGGTTGGGCGTTTTCCTCCTTTCCCCTCAAAATGAGAAACCATGTTTTCCTACACAGTAGGAATTGAATGGAATGTCAGCCAGATCAGATGAGTCCTGGCCAATGTTAGCAATCTGCAGGGAAATTCTTGTCATCCTGGCTGGGTAGAGAGAACACTGGCAGAAAGCAGCAACGTTCAGTGCACAGTAAATACCCCAATGCTGCTGTGAGAGACTCCCAAAAATCTGCAGAGCTTTCCCTAACGAGTACCCCATGGCAGATGTACGCACAGAAGCAGACCCGTGTTTATGAAGCAAGGCCCCGAGTTACACTTGGTTACAGGAGATACACACGAGATCACCACTGGCTCTCACACGAGTTGCAGTGGGGCTGCACAGGCGTGGGTGGGAAGGAATGCACACAAAAGCTTGGCCCTCACACAGCAACTGGATGGAGGAGCTGTACCTCAGTGCCTGGCTTGGCAAGGCTGTCCTTCCAGGAGAGAAAGGTTATGAGAACTTGTGCCACTGCTGTAGATAAGCAAAATTAATTAATTAATTAATTAACTAGCTCTTAGGAATGCTGTCAGCATGTATCATTCCCTAAAAAGTCTCGTTGCACTGCAAATAAGCATGAGGCATATAGACTCACTTCCAAGGTGGGTTTTTTAATGAAAAATATGCCCATTATTGCCTCTTTAGGGTGGAAGGGATGTGTATCTGTATTGGTCGAGTGCAAATCTGAACTCCTCCAGCAGGAAGAACAGATACTTGTGTGAGGCTGAATGTAAAAGAAGTTTTAGCTGCTCCCAGTCGCAACAAACCGATGAGATTGTGTGTCAGGATCTGGGGTCCCCCAAAGGGCAGCTCCGTGTTACTGAAGGGGTGGGTGAGCATGGGCTCCCTGCGAGGGCTCTGTGGTTCTCACAGGGGCAGCAGCATCAAGCCAGAGGTCCCTGAAGTCTTGCCCTGGTGTGCCACTGCTGGCATCCTTCTGCCCCGCTGCAGGAACACGGAGCGTCTTCCCAGCTGGAATCCCATTGTAACGAGTCACCCCACAGCTCCTGTGGCGTGGCTGGGTTTGCATTCGCTCACGGGAGGTTGTGCTGTGAGTCCTGGTGAGCAGCGTTTCCTCCTGCTGCCACCCCCTTGCAGAGAGCCGAAGGGTCCATGCAGGAAGCATCGCTGTACAATGAACGGTGGCGTCTGCGGTGCGGGATGCACAGCGGGAAGAACCTGAGCGACTCAAAGGAAAGATTTCACTCATTTTTTTTGTTTTTCCCACCTAAATGTACCCCCAGTAACGCTGTAGAGCCGGCGAAGAGGCAGCGCCTGCGAGAGCCCTCCACAAGAGGGCTCCTGGTCCCTAAACTCAGAGCTGTTCTGGGAGCTGCAGCCTGGCCCAGCGCTTCCTGCAAGAACCTTGGGAACGGAGTGAGGATGACTAATGAAGGTTCTTCCCTATTTAAGCAGCAGCAGGACACGGCTCAGTGCATCACGAGGTGGCAGTGAGCCACCAAGGAAGCACAGCTTCCATCCCAGCCCACGGACAGCAGCTGTCCCAGGCACCGGGAGTCGGGAAACACCAGCCACCTGCAGGAAAATCCTGGCGAACTTTTGTAACAAAAGAGAACGGGTTTATTCTGTAGGTGAACTCCTGCCCCTGCCATCACAAAACTCCCCAAAATTCATGCTAACCAAGGCTGTAGTATCTGTTCCAGACAGGGCCTTCCCCAGAGGAAAACATGAGTGGGTGGTCAGGTTTGGAAATGAGACGAGTGGCCTGAATGAGAGTTTCCCCTCCTTTCCATCTCAAAACTATTAAGCTTTAGATTTCTGCAGGGCACAGCGTGACAAAGTCGTGACTTCCAGGACCCTACAGCTGTTGCTGTACGGCATTACCCTGGCAATTCCGCAGGCATTACCCTGGCAATTCCGCAGGCTGCGGTGAGAGCAGGAAATGCAGTCACCTGGATAACGATGTGAGTAAGAACAGTTAACTGCTAATCTTCCCTTAAGTCTCTTCACTTAAGTGTCTTTTTGGAGGACACAGCCCTGAAAACTGCTGAGCTTTCAAGCCAAAGCAAATATAATCCTTTGTAATCATACAACCTTGGCAAGGCAGACTTCCCCAGCCCATCTTTTGTAACACCCCATTATCGAAAGTAGCTCCTTTTAAAATATGTATGTTTTCTGGGCAAGTTTGAGGGAGGAAACTTTTCTTTCTCCATTCCTCCAACTGCTGAAGGGAATGGAGATATCTCAGAAGAGGACTGGCTGTACAGGGAGAGCTGGAGTTGTTCTTTTGTTCCCCCCTCCCTTATCACCGTTTGGTCAATCCTCAATTTCTATCATCAGTGATATTCCCATGTTGAGGCATGGATCAGGCAGATGGCTCACAGGGAATCAGCCTGAACCTCTAGGAGGTGAAGCCACATGTGGCAGCTGAGGACAGGGACTAAAAGACTGCCCCAGTGTTTAGCTGGAAAGCCCATAGAATGAGCACAGGGGCAATGGCTGGGGATGTCACTCAAATCCTGATGGCTGGCTGACACGTGGTGTTTTGAGCTAACATTGCACAAGCATCTAATGGTGTTTTGAGAAGCTGTTTTGCCAAGAGAAGAATGAAGAAGGCTACCTGCAAATGCCATCTGGTCATACAGATGATGTTTCAGCTGTTCCTTTAGAGCTCACGGGTGCCTTCATACATTCTTTTGCTCCCTCTTCCACCGAATCCTGGCGCTTACAACAGCGAGAACAAACTGAAAAAGAAGATCTCTTGTTAGTGTATGAATATAGTCATTGTCTGATCTGGTGGAAAGCTCTGTTACAAATAAATATTATTTATATAGTGTCCTATGGATAAAACAGCTCTCATTAGCTCAGGGCTGTAACCTCAGCCTGGCACAAAACCAGGTTGGTACATGCTGAGATAAGGTCAGAAGGGAAACAGTGATGGAAGTTACATGTCACTAATTGCAGTTTATCCATCGAGTGATAAAACCAACAAACTCTTTCAGTGCTTTAAGAGGATCTCAGATTAAGCAGATCCCCTTAATATCTCACCATCTATGACTGAATTTTAGTAGTTCAAGTTGAATCTTGTGCAATTGCGCTCGCACAAATGATGAAACATGAATCCTATTCTTTAGGTGACCTCTAATCTTGGTGCCTTGTGTTTTCATTCTTAAATTAGTGCAAAACAGGCTGTGAGCTCCTCAGAGTAGGCGGTTGTGAACCTCAACAAAGCACCTGATTGTTTTGGCCACCACAACAATCACGCATCTGAGAACTCTTACTTCCGTTTTGTTTTGCTCTGCCTTTCTATTCTTGCCTCCCACACTTGAGCCCTTTGAAGCATGGCTTTTCGAGCTCAGAAACCACTCTTGGCAACTCCTGACTCAGCTTTCCATAGCCCAGAACAACAGAGTGACTCTCAGACCTATTCTGAGCTTCCAGGAGAGCTCTTGAAAGGTGACCTGCAGTATCTTAGGGCTGATACTTCCCTTCCCAGAGAGGTGGCCATGCACAGCAGCACTGAAATGGGACTACTACACAAACTGCAGAGTTGGATGGAAGCTCAGGCTTCAGTTTCTTACACTTCTTTCAGTTTCTTTTACAGTTTCTTCCATGCCTGGTCTGGAAAGTGGCTGTACCAAATAGACTCAGCAAATCTACTCCCTGTGCATATTATGGCAGTGGGACTAAAAGGGAAATTCCAGTTAATGCAGTCGTGTGCCATGCTGTTTGCAGGTGATTGCATTCTACCACATGGGTATGCTTTTTACATCTGCTTTAAAAGCAATTCAGTTCCTATATAAAAGGGCTATTTCAGAGTGCTCCAGGATCTTGCTAATTTAATGGTAAGGAACCTTTTAATTTCCAGCCTATATTTGTTGAGAGCCAAATCTTCCGATTCCAGTTAATTTTCTCCTATAATTAGAAGTTCATTATACATGCAGCTAACAGCACAGGCTGTGATCAAATGTGATTTTCTTGGTTTCAGCCTGCTTGTTGCTTTCCTGTTGTCACAGCCCCAGGGAACAGCAGGGGAGAAGAACTGGCACTGGTGTCATAAGGGCACAGGGGTGGAAAATGAGGAGATGCACAGGTGTGACCAAGAGTCACTGCCTTCCAGAAGCTTCCTTTCTTTGTGATAAAACACTAAAAGGAAATTAGCCCAGCTTGACTCAATGATCACGTTAGGTTTTGAAGGAATGTGGTTGATGAGGAGGGGAAAAGAAAAATACTAATGAGACCCCCACACCTCTGACTCAGGAGTGAACTTTTCTGAAATTGAAGTAGAGGTATCAGAAGACACAAGCATGACAAATGTAGAGGTGTCTGTAAGTGGACTGAGTCCTTGCTGCCCAGAAAATAGCATTTTCCAGCAGGGAATACCATGGCCAGATGGTTTAAGTGGCCTGAGCACAGAGCCCTCAGTGTGGGATTGTCCCCAGATGTGGCTTCCCCAGTGACCTGACAGAACTCAGCTGGGTGTTATTTATCCTCACGTGTTGCAAGGGCTGCTGCCATTCTCCAGGACTGCTTTGCAAAGCTGCTCACAGGGTGTCGATAAGGCACCTACTGCTGTTGGTTTTCAATCCTACCTGCCTTTATAAATCTATTAAATGTCTGCCCACATCTTCAGGGTCTTTCTGGCAAGGTCAGCTTAGACATGATTAGGAGCAACTGCTAACAGATAATTTTTGAAGAGGAAAAAAAGTAAATTACTCAGCTGTTTGCTAACCCTGAGATATTTGAGGTCCCCTTTCCCATTGAAAAACTCTTGGAGACTTGTCTGGAGTTACCGAAGACTTCATAGGGTGGGACTAGACACTTTACCTGTGCCATTTTTGGCCATACAAAGAATACAAATCTAACTCTCCTGGCTGGTGTTCTCATAAAAGTAGGGCATTGCTATGCTGAAGTCTCTCCTGTGGCCCTAACACTGTGATTTTTGTTACTTTGGCTCAGTGACTTTCTGAGGGATTAGGTAGGGTGTGGAGAGAGATCCAATTTTGAAACTCTCAGTGCCCAGCTGTATCCATCATGATCACCAAGATTCTTGGCATTTTAAAGCATCTTAATACATAGAAATGAACCTTTGTGAACCTCTCAATTACCCCTGATTTTGGAAATATTTTGATCTGCTGTCAAAACTCCCCATCACCTCTTCCACTCTCAAACCTGAACTCAAGTGCTGCCTGCACACAAAATGTAAGAAAATCATGAGCTAGACTTAGATTTTGTGACAGTGGATGCTGAAGGAAAAAAAAAAAAGAAGGAAATGAGAAAAATGAGAAGAAGGTACAGAAATACCTACTGTGACAGTAAAGTTTCTATAAATATGTACCCCACATGGAAACTCCATCAGCACCTTCTTGAAAGAAGAAGATAATAAGAGACACCTTCTTGAAAGAGAAGCTACACTTACCATGCCTTGGGAGGTATCTTGCTGCCAGGGTGATAGCCAGAATGAAGGTGATAACAACGATAATTGAAGCAGTAATGACATTATAAGGTGGAGGCACAGGAGGAACAACGCAGTCGTTTGTTTTTTCTGAGATAGGAGAAATAAAACATAAATAAAGGGCCCACCAGCATATTGGCATTTTCATGTAAGAGCAGGTACTTGAATTTCAGTGGTTCTGGCCAAATTCTAACTCAGATATTCAGCCTGGAAATGTACCTACTCAATAAAACAAGCAAACAAAGCTGGCACCTAAATTTCTTCCATCCACCCACATTTGCTATGGGCTGAAATTTTTAATACACCCACAGAATGTAAAAAGCTGTATCTTTGTCCAGAACAGGACTGTGACAGGAAATATTTAAAAACACATAGGCTGTTTCAGGGAAATGAGCTAGGCTTGGTGGAAAAGTCTGAGTCCACAGTTAGAAAACTTCCATTCTCAGAGGTACAGTGCAGTTTTCCTTACTGTTTTCATCAGATTTATGCCTAATTTTTTCCCTTTGGATTCACAGATGAAGGAGCTTTAAACAGTCTAGAAGAGACTTTTTTCTGCATGGCAGGAACAGAGTTTGATAGCACAGTTCAGTTTCAGTGGGTCTGGAGCCTTTGGCTTTTCACCACCGGAGATGGTGGAAAATCCCATTCTACCACTGGGATTTCAGAGCAGATACTGGGCCATTCTTGTACAGGACAGGACTTTTCATGTCCATAGGTCTCCAGACCTATGTGCACAGACCTTCAGTTCTTCCACCACCTGCATCTGGCACAAGTAAGCATCATTCCACTCCTAAGACATTAATCAGCCTGATCTGCTCTTCTCATTAATCAGCCCCTCACTCTGTACATTTCTACATTTACCAGAGGCTCTATTCTATCTGGAACTCAGTGTTCAGGAAAGGTTTGTTTGGAGGATCATTTACACCATGGGAGTGGTTCCACATCCTAAAAGTCAAAAAGTGGGTTTTTTTTCCACTGCTGTGGCTGTGTCACTGTTGACTGCACTCTCCTCTGATTACTGCGCTTTTTTTTTTTAATTTCTGTGTAGCAAGCTATTCATAACCTCATTCTCCTTCATTAGGGACATTATGCTCTACATCCAGCAATAGCCAATATTCATAAAGCACTGGTTCCTGGCATTTGTTCTGAAGCTGAATGCCACCTCTCCCCACAAGCCCCTTTGATTTTAGATGAATAAGCTACCTTGATGAATAAGGTAAAAATCCCTAGGAAAAATGCTGCTTCTCTATCTTCCCTTGAAGGTGCCCTTATCTCTAGAGTAAAAACATCAGACCCAGAGACATTTCAGATTACTTTTTTGGTAATAACATTAAAAAAATCCTTTTGGTATTACGAATTTTCTTGCAAATCCTCTTCTGCTGCAAAACATCTGGAACGTAGTGTGCTACCTTCCCTCATGCTGTTTCCACTTGTGCCTCAAGCTTTTCAAAGCACAGACTTATCTATTATGCCATCACTTCTAAGCCGAGCTCAGTGATGGAATTCTTTAATACTATGTTACATTTGAAAGCAGAATTTTGTCTAGACCCCAGCTGACAGTTTCTTACACTGAAGCAGGGACAAACATGCTTGTTAAATGAGGGAATTCTTTTTAAGGGCAACCTGAGGCTTTTAAAGCACCTGTGTTTCTCAAGTCCATTCAAACACCAGGTCTGTGTCACACAGCTGGCAGCAAGACCCTGCTGGTACAGAGGGGCACTGGATGGTGGCAGTCCCAGCCTGTGGGAGCCACCAAGTGTGACATTACCAGACCACAACAGGATCCAGTTCAGCCCTCAGCCCAGCTGCAGTAAAGCAGCAGGAAGGCAGAGCTGTCTCTGCTTGTCTGTCACTGTTGTAACTCTCCCTTCCCACCCCAGCTATCTTCCAACCTTTAAAATATTTTGGTTTGTAGTTCACAGGCAGGATCACTGAGTGGTCCTTGCATGAACACTTGCACAAAATCTACTGCATTCTCAGAGAGGCCACTCAGCAGATTCAACAAAATGGATTTGTTACAAAAAACATCAATAAAACATACTCAGGAGCAAACTGGTGGACTTGGCAAAGCCATTGTATTCCACAGAGCAAGTGACGTTGACATCTTTGGTCACGTTGAGCACCAGTTTTCCAGTGACATTGTATGGGCTGAAGTTGGACTCAGACACCCAGCTGGCATTCCACTCCACGGACATGTTGTTGAGGGCTCCAGAGATCCTGGGCTTGGGGAACCCTCCGTGAGAAGAGCATGTTATCATCATCTCAGTCAACTCGCAGGAATCAGCGGTTACTTCTGTCGTGATGTTGGGCTTGCTGAAGTCAGCTGGAGCAAGAGAGATTTGGTTACTGTTCTGTCAGGCCACAGCGAGGTTTGCAGCCCCCAAAATCCATGGTCAAAGCAAAGACCCCCCCACAGGGCAAGAAACTTGCTCAACACTGCATGGCTGACACGGTTTTCCTTGCAGGCCCACTGTCTGTTGAGCAATATGACACTGCCATCCAGCCAGGGAAGTCCCCTCAGGCATCCCAGCCTGATCCCAGCATTTCCCTTCCCTGATCCCCACAATAACTTGATCCCACTTCACCAAAGGGAGCAGCAGTCTGCCACAGTTATTACAGCTGGCCTGTTAAGACAGCAAAGGGGATTTCTGGCCGGAAAGAAACTGGAGTATTTGTGGACAGGAAAAGAGATCCGTAGTTTTACGTTTTTTCATGCAGTTAACTCCTCAACCCTCATGGTTAAAGAAAGGTGCTGGCAGTACACTTCCCTTTTTTCATAGCAGTTCCCAGAAAGATCACTAAATTTGTCTCCTTGTACTATGTCTACCATGCCCTCAGAGCAGCAGGAAATGGCCCAACCTCAGTCTTTTTTTGTTGTTGTTGTTAAATCTCCTTTCAGATGAGGAATACTCCTTCACTGATTTTTCTGGAAGACTCCTGTAACTCTCTGCTGTTAAAGGTATTCAGATGCATGTATGTATTTATATATGTCACCAGTATCTCTGCCTTTGATTGAGATCAACCACCACAAAAACACTAGTGGAAATGGAAAATGTCAAGGGAACTTTTTGTGGCTGCTAAGAGAAGATTCAGATTCATTTTGAGCAAAGGAACTCAGTTTCTTTAATGTAGAAAGCCTCAAAGCTCCATGATTAACTCAGCCTGAAGCTGTGGAGCTGCAGTGCAGCCAGTCCCCAGGGGTTTGGATGCAGGGCTGGGATGCTGCCATGGCCACACCATGCCTCTTTTGGCTTGAATGCTTGCCAGGCACTAAGGGCTTGGTTTTGCTTTGCCCCAGAGAGAGCAGGGGCTGCCTCAGGCACCCACCAGCAGTGGTCCCTGTGAAAGACCCCAGAAGGTATCCTTTCACAAGAGGAAAAGGCAGCAAAGGGAGAAGGTTTGGCTGGTGGTGGGGAAAAAAATTCTGTACCTGGGGTAGCTTTAGAAAGGTAAGAAGGGAGAGTGCTGGAATGGAGGCAGTTACCACACCTTCCAGCACTGTTTTAGGCTTCCTGATGAAAATCTGTCTGCTACAGCATGGATAAGCTTGGAAGAGTGCTCCTTACCCCCAGAAGCTGGCACTGGAGAGCCCCAGGTGTCAAGAAGCAACCCACTTACCTGTCACAATGAGGATGACAGAGCTGCCACCCACAACAACAGAGTTGTGCTGGACTACACACTGGTAAGAGCCATTGTCCAGGATTTCCACGGGGGAGATCCACAGGGTGAGGTTCCAGGGGTCCATCTCTGTCCGGTTCTGGTACCGCTCATGCCTGCGGATCATGTTCCCCTCTGAGTAGGCCAGCACCACGTCTGTGATGTTCTTCTGCCAGTACACCCGGTACTTGTGCAGGCTTTCTGAGCTGGGGATTTCATAGCAACAAGGCAGGCTGACCTTTTCCCCCACTTTGCCTTTGACCACTTTCTTGTTCAGCGCTTGGCCTGCAGGTGAGGGGCAAACAAAAGTCGGTGAGTCGGAGGTGCAGCCTTGTGCCGGGACCTGTTGCCTAAAGCTCAGCCCTTTCGGCTCTGGCTGCTCACACCCCTCATCACCCACATAGGTTTCAGCCACACTGTCATCAGCCTTCCAGCATTAGCAAATGAACAATAGAGCAAACTTATCTTTGTGAAAGCCCATGGGATGACTTGGAAAGCAGAACAGATGTTCCCAAACTCGCACCCAGTGGCTGTGCCAGTGCCATACCTGGAGCACAGCCATGTGCCTACAAGAAGAAGCTGAGACCCTGGCAGGGTGAAATTAGATACAACTTTGACCATGTGAGCAGTAATTCCCCTTCTAAGCACCCTGCTCCCACGACCAGCCTTGCTTTCCCTCTCCTTCCTCTTTCCAGTGGGTAAGGGTTCACAGGGCCTGACATCCGAGGGAGCAGCCTAGCAGGGAGCTCCTGCTGCTTATACTGAAAGGGGACCCAGCATTGATGCACGGCCTACAGGGCAGATGGCTGGGCTTTAACCTGAATTAGTGCAAGCCTGGGGATGACGTGCACCTGGCTTTGTTAGCCCAGAAGATCAGGTTGCTCTCTGTTTGTCCTGCTTGCCTCAGCTGCGCTGCCTTAGCACTCATCTAAGGAAAGTGGTGGAAGTGGGATATCAATCTGTTACACTCCACTGGCTGAGAGCAGGAAAACAAGGAAATAGCTGTCTTCAGGACCAAAAAGACTGAGATTCCCTCCTCTTTCCCTGCAGAACACATCTCAGTAACCATGCCAGAGAGAGGAAGCAGGAAAGTCCTGACAGCCGGTGTGTCACTGATGCGGACAACGCAGCACCACCCATCGGTGCAGGGGAGAGCCCACATGCAAAGCCTCTGCCTGAAGTGTGAGCTGAGCAATGCACAAAGCTGAGCCTAAGAACTGCCACCCCCCAGCAAAGCCTGGCTGATGCTGGCTCACTCTGGATAGTTCCAGGCTAACTGCAGCCACGCTGCCCAGAGGCAGAGTGCAGCACTCAGGCTGTCACTGGGATGCTGTGGCATTCACATTCAGCCGGGTGTCCAGGGCAGCCACAAGCTGTTTGCCTGCCAGGCCTCATTGACTTAGCAGTGACTCATAGACCCTGGGGTGACTCACAGACCCTGACTGTCACAGCAAGACCCCTGTGGCACAGCCTGGTGACTTGCTCAAAATCCTACAGCTGCCAGTACTGGAGGGAGACAAGCTCAGCCAGTGCCCCACCACAGCTGGGTCTTGGGGCTGCTTGCTGGGGTAAAGCCTGGGATGGAACATTTAACAGAGATATAGATGTGGCACTTAGGGGCATGGTTTGTTGGTGGACTTGGCAGGGCTGAGTTAAAGGTTGGGCTTAAGGATCTTGAAGGTCTTTTCCAACCTAAAGGGTTCTGTGATCCTGTGAAAAAAATTTCACTCCCCTCCCCTGCCACACACCCACCCCCTGTCCCACTTGGATGTGTTACGTTAAATCTGTAGGAAACACACCAAAAATGCTGTGGAGGTCCTGGCGACGGTATGGAATGTTTTAATATTAGTTAAATAAAATAGAATATGTAATTAAATGAGCAACTTCTTATTTAACTGGTTTCCCTCCACTCAGCCACTCCACTGGTCTTCCAAAGGGAAAGTTTCAATATTTCCCCCCACTACCTGTACTTCCCCTTCTAACACATTGCAGATCCTGAGCAACCAAGCTGGGGCAGACCAGGAGCTGCTCAGCACACTGACCTCTGTCAGCCATCAACTGGTAGCAAAATGAGAGAAAAACTATTTATTCTACACAGGAGAAAAACTACCTTGCCTTGCCAACCTTTGCAGCCTGAAATTCAGGGATTTCTTGACATCAGCATTTAAATTGCTACTGCTAGACCAACCCTGCAGGAAGAGTTCTTGCCCTTTCAGGAATGCCCTTTCAGGAATGGACATATATTTCTGGTATTCACAACATCCTCTGGCAATGCCTTGTGCAGTTTGATTACCTGCTGTGTGAAAAAGCATTTCTTTCTGTTCACCTTAAAAGCAGCCCACTTCAGGATGTGATTCTTGAGGTTCCTTCTCCTGCACCTCTGTGTGTGTTTGTGTGTGTGTGTTTTTATCTTTGACCGTATCTCTGCTTGTTCTCACAGTGCAGCTCTTATTATTGTTAGAGAGACTTGAAAAAGCAGCCAGTCAAACATCCAGTCAAACTCTGGGATTGATAAAGCCCATTTTCTATTTTCTTTTGCAGCAATAGGGGAAGAGTGGGCGTGCAGTAAATGTCAGGGTGACATCACATCATGAGTTGCATGAGGTTCTCCCTACCTTGTCCCTTAGAGTCTCCTTTGCAACCAAAAGGAGAACAAAAACCTTCTCGGGAGTGCATGTGCAGGGGTTGGAAACTCCTGCTGATGTCATGTCTACCCTTAAAAGGCAGACACCCTTGAAACTGCAACCTGAATGCTGCAAGCCTGAAGGAACCAAAGTCCATGAAGAGTCATTCAGCCCTACAAAAGTCCCCTTTCACTTTAGAGGTGAACTGCAAAGCAAAAATGAAAATCCAGTTCTGTGCCATTTCTGTGCTGAATGCTCTCTGCAGCCAGGCTGTGGGGAAGGTATTCACCATGGAAATAATTTTAAATTACTTTTCTAGAAAAAGATCCCACCCCTCTGAAGCCCACCCACTCTTGCTGTGCACACACATTGCTCCACCATTGGAAGCCCATGGCATGTGGCAATGCTGAACTGATGGAAGGGCTGACTTTCTCTTCCAGAAAAGCAAAAAGCTTGCTTCATTCAAACTGTGCCTGTGCTGCAGATGCCCCATACAGCAGGGTTAACTGGAACAGAAAGGTGAGCAAGAGGAAAATTGTTCCTTCTTTTTTGCTCCAGGAATCAGGAGAGCTGTTGAGCCTGTATCCCAATTTCCTTCACTCTTTGCCCAAGCCTTGACTCAGAAATTCCCCAGCCACAGAGAGCTTTGTTATCCTGGCTGCACATGCAGTCAGACAGCACATGAGAGCAGATTTCCTCTGGCACAGAAGTCTTGCAAAGACATTTGATGGTAAAAGGCAGCTAAAAACCTAGCAATGCTCTAGAGAAGCAGCCTCAAACTGTTGGAAACCTCCAGATAAGTCCTGGTGAACAGAAGTTCCAAAGCCATTCTCTTTCCCCTGTGTTCCCTATTTCTCTGCCTTTCTTAGCCTTGCTTTGCTTTTTTCCCTTCTGGTTCCCTATTTATCTTTGCAACAGCAGCTGGTATCTCTACTCATTAATTAATGGCATCACTGACTTTGCCAAGAACCATGAACCTGGGATTCCCACTCTGCAGGTAATTCTGCAGCTCAGACCCCTCATTTTCTGTGAATAGCACCTTCACCCCAAACTTGCATGATTTATCCTTTGAGGGCAATGCAGTATTTTACAGGAATTTCCAAGCAAAACAGACAGTCTGAAAAATCAAGACATTTTGAGAAGCTGAATCTTTAAAAGACTAGACACTCCCCCTTGATCTTGTCTTTATCCCAGGTGATTTTACCAGTGAGGAATGAGATTCTCCCCAGGCTTTCCATGGAGTCAAAATTCAGCAAACATCCCCAGCTAAATGAGAGTACATGAAATACTTTGTGTTTAAATCAGTGACTCCTGTGAACACACTGATGACAGAAAGACCCTGTTGGATGCCCAGATACCCGCTGTGTGGAGACTGCCTTCCTCTGTGTTTCACAGTAAAGACCCTGTGCACTAAGAAAGATGGGATGAAACAGAGAAAAGTGGGTGCTATAAGGCCCTGCTTGCTGTCCTCTTTACGGAGTCTGTGACTGCAGATTAACCCAGAAACGACTGCCTGACAAGCCTCTGAGGCTCCTGCTTCACAGACTCCACTCCAGCAAGTCTCGGCATGCAAAGAGAGGTCTTGGTTGACATAAAAAGGAGGAGTGGCCCTTTCCCCTTGCACAACCCCAAGCCCAACCTCTGATCTCAAACCACAAGCCTGCTGCTGCTCTGGGCTGCTTTGGCAAACCAAAGCAGCTGCAAATCCAGATGCTTTGCTCAGGTCAAGTTCCCTTACTCATCTCAAATGTGGTTAGAAGAGGGGAGCAGAAAAGAAGGCATCCAAAATCAAACCAGTGATGCACTATTTTGGCAGTGGTTTCACTCAGTTCCCTGCACATGACAGGATTAATCCTAGTGTATGAGGATGGCATGGCAGGTCTGAGGTAGGGAAATGGTCTGAACAGGTTTTTCTAAAAGTTCATCCTTGCTTGCTTCTGTGCTGTAACCTCGTGGTGCCCTGCTTGGAGCAGCACAGCAAGGGCACAGCATCCCATACATGGTTTTATGCACTTCCCTTCTTCATGCTGCCACATTCCTCCAAAACAAGAGTAATCCTGGTTTGCCCAGCTCTATACTGTTGATTTGGCAATTATTATAACATCCCCAAGGTGTTTTGGTGCACTATTCCATCAGCCTTCATTCCATTTCAATGCTGTTTTATTTAGTGTGTGTTTGCACATATTCACCTTTAGTGAAGAAATCCTTGAAGGCATGAAGTGGCAGAGTAGATTTTGCAATTAGCATCTGAGAAGACAAGAGGGAATCTGAAATATTTTGGTAGAGGGGCTTGCTGCAGCACTGGGGCAGCTCCAGCCAGCTGACACCTCCTGCTCCAGCTCAGCTTTTGGTGCTTGTGGAGATAAAAGTCTGCTTTCTGAGTCAGCCTGGGACCAGCCTGCTGCCCGGGTATGTCCAGTCTGCAGTGTTTGTTCATGAGTAAAAGCACAACTCTGCACAAGTCACTGGCAATTCTCTCATCTCAGCACCAGGCAGGAGGTCAGATCCAAGCAAGGAGCTGGATGTGGAACCAGAAGTACTTGGAGATGGGGACTATGTAATGTCTTAGATCTTTCCCTCCACTGCAGAGTGCTCCACATGAGGAGCTGCTCAGGCAGGAGAGGATGGAGAGCTCACTTTGTCCCCTGCAAACCAGCAGGGACACACAGCCCTGGGGATAGAAGGAAACTTTGACTTGGGAGAAATGAGCAAAAGAAGGGTCTTTCTGAACCTTCTCCCTTTCTCCATTCCCAGCCTATGGAATGTGACCCTGATGGAATAAAAAAGGGCTGGGGTGGCCCCTAAATTTGACTTCTTCACAAGATTTGCATATTTTAGTTCCTTTAGAGATCAAATTCCTGCATCTTGCTCAGCACTCTTTCAATTTCCCAGCTTGGGGGCAGAAACTAGATGTGATATTTGTGTAAGATGGGCTGGTTGGGGGGGATTTGTCACAAAGACAGACAAAAATAAATTTGTTAATTTTTTCCCCTGCAGACTGTCTCTTGCTGACAGGATCACTTTTTACTTCCTCTGTATTTCTCTCCCAGCTGAAGATGTTCTCAGATAATTTTCCTAATTCCTCCAGTACCACTGCCATGCACGCTGCTGTCCTCAGAGCAGTTTCTGAAACTGAGGTGCTCCCCACTGCTTAAGGCTGTAGTTTGCATCAGTGCTCACTAAATCTGTCTCACATGCTCCCCAAGCAGCCAGCCTTCTCTTTAAACTGATAGAAGGTGAAAGTACCCGGTAACTAAGAAAATCAAGTGTGATACCTCTCACATAAGCCCACTTCAAAGTCAAAAAATTGCAAATTTTAATATATGTATTTTTTTTTCTTTTTTTTTTTGCTGCTGAAGTACTTGCCCACAGCCACTCACCAAGTGCAGCTAACAACACTGCAGGCCTGCCAGCCATTATCGTGTTAGAGAAGCTGGTCTGTGCTCAGGCACTGACTCAGGATGCTCTGCAGACAGCCCCGACGGTCACCCCGCAGCTGGAGGAGAGATTACAGAGCCCTGGATAAGAGCGCAGCGTGCAGAGTGGTAACTCACTGGAGGGCACTCAGCAAACGAGAGCAGAGCAGTCCGGAGGGGTCTGTCAGCTGCAGGAGCTGCAGAGAAATGAGAGGCTTGGGCAGGTGCTGCTGGAGGCAGCACCCGGGAGCATCGCGGGCAGGAGGGGCAGGGAAGGGGCTCTCCCGCTTTTAGGAACTGGTGTCTGACAGCGAGCTCTGCTCTCTCTGGAGCACTTCCCCCGGCACAGGGATCTAATTCTTGTCTGCAGGGCATTTGAAACCACACCAGAGGGTACCTGCTGAGGCGAGAGCAGAGGTGTGCAGAGAGACTTCCTTCAGTCGCCTTTTCTAACAACTTCTTATGTGCTATGATAAGAATTGGAGCTTGCCAAAAGGTGGATGTCCTTTGAGCCCAGGAGAGGTAGAAATGCCGCCATTAGCCATCAGTCAGCACTTTCTTTTCAGCCAGGGAGTCCCCTGGGACCAATGATATTTTAAAAGCATAACAGTGAAAAAGCAGAAGCAAAGCCTGTGGCATTTCCGAGTTGGGAAAGAATTACATATTCTCAAACGAACTTCCGAGACTCCCGATGGTTGTGCCCCTACAAGGGGGCAGAACAGCTACAATTAAACACAAAGGTAATCTATTTTAAAACAAAACTATCCTCCTTCTGCCAAGTGAACAGACACAGCACACCTGCCTTGACACCCTATGGAAGATACCTCATCCACATGTGCACAGCATTTATACTGGGAAACCAGTGTTTAAAAGGAAGACGAAGCCTTCAGCCTGGAGAAGAGAAGCAGCCTCAGAGCAGCCTTCCAGTGCTTAAGGGAGCCTGAAAGAAGGCTGGAGAGGGACTTTCAAAAGAGCATGTAACAGGACAAGGGAGAATGGCCTCAAGCTGAAGGAGAGAAGGTTTAGATCCAATATTAGGAAGAAATTATTTATTGTGAGGGGGGTGAGGTGCCCAAAGAATTTGTGGATACCCCTGAGGGTGTTCAAGGCCAGTTTGGATAGGACTTTGAGCCAGCTGGTCTAGTGGAAGTGTCCATGGTAGAAAGGTTAGAATAAAATGAGCTTTAAGATCCCTCCCAACACAAATTCTGTAATTCTATGAGAATTTCTCTGAATGTGGAAATTCTTCCCCAGCCTGGCACAACCTTGGCATGCAGCCAGACAACAACAGATCACACTAATTCCCTGCCTTCCCCACAGAAGCTGAGGGGATCTGGCTCCTCTTCCAAAGCCCCTTGCAGGGCAGAGTCTGGTTTGTCACCCTGCTTTTGCAGGGTTCCATGGTTGTAACTTTGTAGTACAAGTTTTCTACGCATTTTCTGTAAACATGGTCCTTGTTTTTCCTAACTGGTCGGGATTGTTTTGCACTTGTAGATTGTTTTTCATTCCTTTCCCCTGGGGCAGAGAAAGATAATTGACCATGTAATTATCCTGTAAACTTACAGAGGTGTTGACCCCTCTCACCAATCCCTGATTGTCTTTAGAAACAGATATAAATAAGAGAATAAAGAAGGGCAGGCCCTTTTTGTTGGTCGTGCCTGAAAATTCAACTACTGCTCTGGAACCTAGGTGTTTCTTCTGTTACCAGCTTTGCAATACTGGTTCAATACTACAGTCTTAAAAAAAAAGGAAAACAGGAAACTTTCTGCTAAGGAGGAAGGTGAAGTAGATCATCCAAGGATCAGACATGTGCGAAGAAGAGGAGGATCACATAGCCAGGGAAGAGCAGGATTGCATCTTTTGGTGGCAATGACCTGTTTGTACCCCTCAACTGTGATGCCTGTCTGTATCTGTCCCCCTCCAGCGTGCACAGCATTGATGTAAAAGCAAACTGGCTCTGAAAAAACCTAACTCACCACAAGAGAGGCAGAGGGATAACATCAGTCATTTATGTCAGATTAATTACTCCCATTAAACCACGCTTAGAACTCAGAATCAAGGCAGTGATGAGCAGGAAAGGTGTTGGGGGCTAAGGGTGGCAACTTCTGCTGGTAATCTACCACAATTAGAAAAAGCATCCACTCCAGACTTTGCATGTTGAAATGCAGGAATGTCCAACGTGCACACTGCAAAAAGGATACAAATGTCTCAGTGATCCAAGAAATGCAAAAAAAGCTGTTGCTGTCGAGAGCAACATGAGGTCACTGGAGCTACCTGGGTTCATTCCGATCTGACTGGAAAAAGGAAATCATGTGGGTGAAAGGAACATTTGACCCATAGCCTTACAAACTTGGCATTTAGGCTTTAACTGTATTTTGTGTGTAAAAATGTAGCTTGTCTAAGTTTAATTTTCTGGTTTTTGTTTTTTTTTTGCTGAAGAATTCTTTAATTAAGAAGCACACAACAGAAGAAGTAAAACAGTCTCTATAAGCAAAAAACAGCAGGATTTAGCTGGGTTTCTGTTTCTTCAGACAAGCTCTTACAGGAGGTTTCACTCTGGATAGACTGACAGACAGAAAAAAGAGTTCCTTAGTTCTGCTGCCCTTGTGTTTAAATAAAGATTATTTTTTCCCTGCATGTCTGGAACAGAAGGAGACAGAAACTCATCTGAAAACAGAAATTAAAACAACGGCTAAAGGCACTTAGAGAAATAGGGCAGAAAGTCAATTTGCATCCAGTGATCAAGTGGGCAAATCCGGTACGTAAAGAAAAATTCCTTCCATCTCCACGGTGAACTCTGCCCCAGCATAACCATACCATAGCTGGCATGGAAATCAGACATCAAGCACCTAAAGCTCATTGCTGGACACTTCAATATTTAGGGGTGGCCACAAAACAGGGAATCTTTCTCAGCCCTCGTTGTCCCTTTCCGAAACCCAGCTCTGCTCCGAGCTCTTTATTGCCAGTAGCACAAGGAAAGGGGATTCCCAGAGTGAGTTACTTGTGAGCCAGTGCTCACTCACAGAAGTGGATATTCCCCCTCCCTTCCCAAATCTCCAGTAACTATTAAAAAGCTTAGAAAAGCTGTAGGGAATTTTCCTTGAAACTTCCCAAAAAATTTCACCCCTGGGAAGAAACCAAGAGCTAAGTGGCCCCCAGCTGGAAGAAAAGACTCCAGGGAAGTTTAAAAATACTCCATGGCCACAAAGCTGGGCTTGCTGAGTCCCTGCAGTCAGTGCCTGTGCTTTGTTAGCACACAGGGCAGGGAAAGGTCACACTGAGGGACTTCAAGCTATTTTTTTCTAGTATAACAAACTGGGACTACAAACAATTTGTAGGTTGGTGTGAAGGGGCAATGGCAGGGCAAAACCAAGCCCATGGGGATCCCAGCAGTGCATTGAGATAATAAATAATAAAATTTTGTGCTGTAACCAAGGTTGTTCTGCCACTTTGTGCTGAGACAGCAGAGTGTTGTTCATGGACATCAGTGTCTCCAGCAGCAGATAGCATCCCAGAAGCAGCTCTAGATAACACTGGCATTTCAGTGGGGCACCTCAGGTGAACGTCAGAGTAGCAAAATTCAGTTCAAAGGAAAACAAATGGATCTACATAGATTGCACATACATAAAATTCCTATGAAATACAACCTTCAAATCACCCCTTTTAATTAAGCCCCCCATTAATGCCTTCCACTGCTACGATGTGAAAATTCAGCCTGGCATCCCCTCTGTTACTATTTCACTCACATGGGCTTTACAGAGAACACCTGTTTCCATCCTAGAACGGTACCTGACCTTTTGGAGTGTGACATCAGGGAGGTGTGCCAGCATCAGGACACCTGGGCTGACCCAAGGACACAGGCCCTGGCTGTACCTAGGTGTGGTCACGAGCAGTCCCACGTGGGGTCAGTCCTGTAAATGCTGGCTGTGGTGACTCACTCAGTATTGTGTGGGCAGTCACTGCCAGGGTGATGGCAGAACACAGGGCTCCTCTGTTTTGCCACAACAAGGTCAGAACTCGGTCCTTGTGGTCCCTGTGGGCAACCCTGAGAAGGCATCGCCCACAGGCACCAGCAAACTTTTAAAGCTCAGTCTTTCGTGGGGACTGCACCACGTATTTCCAAGGAGCACTAACGTAGGAATGCTGATCTTGGGAGAGAAAGGGTTCAGAGTGTGTGTGTGAGTGTATCCAGAGAGAGAAATAAGTGCACCAGCTGTCCTGCTCTTATCAGCCTGCCAAGCCCCTGCTCCTGAGGCACCGTGACTTCCACTGGCTTGTTGCTTGAGAAGCATCAAAAAATCGTGCCCCAAAAGTACAACTATATGAACACTTAGCTTTCTATTATCAAACTCCTATTTCTAGTAGTGGATATTAGCATGCATCAAGCTGTTCATCCAACCATACATCCTTTAGCCAAGGAACCAGGATCCTTTTCAGAGAAATTTCATGACTGGCTAATTACCATATGCTTGTAATTACATTATTAACATACCACAAGCTCTTAAAGAACGGAGAGAGAAACAGTTCTGCTCAGGGTAGATTGTTTGCCTGATGCAAATACAGTCAAAATATATTTGTGCTTGACAAATGCTTTGCAAGCACAGAGTTAGGGGAAAGAGTGAGGGGAAGACAGAAGAGCAGAGATCCCAGAGCGACATTTGAGGTCGTTGCTTTCTTTACAAGTGAGCTATGAGACTCATTCCCTGCTAAATTCTCCGAGTTTTGTCTTAAAATTCTGCGACTGAAACTCAAAATGAAATCTGGCATCAAATATCTCCCAGTTTCACAACAGCAGCATGAAAACCTCCTAATTTTGCATCACTTGGTTTTTAACGAAAAGCCTCAGTTCAGCCCAGGTTTGCTCTAGAGTATCATAGGCTGCTGTGAAACATTAAAATTGACAATAAGCACAACTTATTTTGCATCCACAACGAATTCCAGCTCAGAAGTGAATTTGGTGTGGTTTCCAGGTTAACAGTTCACATATCTGAGAAGACTCATCCCAAGCCTTTTGAGGTGAGGAGCAATCTGTGTGAGCTTTG
This sequence comes from Drymodes brunneopygia, assembly GCA_013400955.1. Lineage (NCBI taxonomy): Eukaryota > Metazoa > Chordata > Aves > Passeriformes > Petroicidae > Drymodes > Drymodes brunneopygia. The sequence goes on from VZTZ01046665.1 coordinate 1,449,396, forward strand.
TGGCAAGTCCTCAGAAAAGGACAGGGGACACCACAGGCAGGACTTCAACGGGGATTTGTGTTGTTGGAGAAAGAATTCACTCTGCTGAGCTGCCCAGGAGGTGCAGAGCACTCCGAGCTGCCACCTTTCCCTATCTTTTCCACCACCCAAAAGCTTTTAACCATCTCAAAAGCTGCAGAAGCTGCAGAAACCACCCCGCCACTGAAGCCGAAGCCCACGGCGCTGCGCCACGTGCTCCCCGCAGACATCAGCTGACCAAAAACACCTTCATTTCTCTCACCCTGGCTGGGATGGGAGATCACCGTGTCCCTCTGGGAGCCAGCAGCCTGATGCAATGGGCCTGGGATGCTGAGAGCTCAGGGCTCCTCAGTGCAGCGCCAGCTGCCCCAACCCCTGACCTGGGCTCAGCCCTGGCAGAAGGCACCAGGAGTGTCCTGAGGGCCACCATCCCCTGCTGACCATCACAAGGGTGCTGCTTCTGGTGCCCAGTCCCTTCCCAGACTCCCATTCTGGCTCCTGCTTACCTATCCCAAGGCAGAGCAGCATGAAGAACCCGAGCCCCAGCCACGTCCTCAATGCCAGTGCCGGTGGGGTGGTGGGCAGGCACATCATCTTCCTGTAACTCCTGGGCTGGGAGGAGAGGGAAATAGGGTTAGGGGAGTGGTGTCTGAGGAGTCACAGCACCCTCCACTGTGCCCCTCTGCTTCCTGCCTGCTGCCACCACCAAAAACCCCAAGCACAAGCCCCATTTCCCTCCCCTGGTACCTGTCGTTCCCCGGGTCGAGCGGCACCGAGGCCACCCCTGAGGCAGGGACGAGGCACAGGGGGTCAGTGCCAGGCCATGGGCGCCTGGCTGCCGTCACAGGCTGCTGAAACACTCCCTGTCAGGGTGCAGGGGGAAGTTGTGGCGCCGGGAGGCTGCTCAGCCTCCTAAGTCACCTCACACCGCCCACGGCTTCCTCGTGGGGCGGGCGTCAGGATGCAGCGCCCGCCGCCCCCGTCACCCCGACTGCCTTCATCCCTCGGGGATGCTCCGGCCGTTCCTCCAGCCAGGAGGGCTTCAGGCTGCCTGTGAATGGAAGTGCCAGGAGGGCTAGAGGCTTTGGGGGTTAAAATGCAGCTAAGTGAAACCCAGATGCTACTTTGGGAGTAGTTGTAGGAAGCTTTGTTTGAAATTAGACAAAATGCCCACACCACCATTTCAGGCCCAGCTGGATGTAATGCATCACTAAATGGGTTTTCTCATGAAAATTTAAGAAGGATTGCTTAGGCTGCACGTGATTAATATCATGGCTGAGCACCTGGACAGGGAGCAGGATGTGACAGCACAAATGTTAAATCCTGGTGTCACCAGAGAGCATCCACTGTCCCTGTGGAAGTGGAGGGAGCACTTGCCTCCACAGGACTGGATCCTGGCTGTTCCAGAAGGCACCCACTGCTCACCCAAAGTCCCAGCTCTGGATGGGGCAGGGGAGAGGCATGGACCACCCCTGCTGTAAAGCCTGGAAGGGCAGAGCCATCACCAACCCAAGTGGCCAAACAAAGCCAGTCTGGAGCAAATCCTGGGCAGAAAAACAAACCGCATTGTAAATAGGAGCCCGAGGGAGTAAATGCATGCTAAGTGATGTAGATTTGTACAGATACTGCACACCCTCCTGCAAAATAAAAGAAACCCTGGTACAGTCTAAGGGGTTACAGTGTAAGGGGTTTTATTTGGCTGTAATAATCACGGTGAGGTGGTTGCACACCAATGAAAACCTGGTATTCTCCAAGGAGAAATAAAAAGTGCAAACAGAAACCAAGAGTAAAATAACTTATTTAAATGCAGATTTCTGGTTTGCTGGTTTAAATTATTTTGATTTAAATAAAATGCATCCTTTTTTATCAGAAATGATTTGCCACTACATTGCTCCAGTTTTCTTCAGTGCAGGTTCCTTGAATTAGATAGATTAGATGGACTGGGTTGAATTACAAATCAGAATTTTATTTTGACATAATTAAAAGGATGGTATTCTGCAGAGAAATCAAACACAGGTTATAACATTTCTGTAGAGAGAAAATCATTGTATATGAAATGGCTGAGAGGAATCTGTTATTGAGTCAGACTGGCAATTTCTCCATTGCAGTTTCAAGTGCCTGTGTTTCGTGTTTTGGGCTCTGATCTAAATCCTGTACATTTGCACTCTGTCCATGCATTTTCCAGCAGCATGGTTTGCAAATGCAGATGGCAGTAGCACCATGTGTTTACACAGAAGTGCTTTCATGGTGCTCAGGGAAGAAGAAAGTATCATTAATACTGCCCTCCATACATACCCTAAGCCACAGCCCCAGCTCTCAGGCAGGGACTGCCTCTCTGTGAGTCAGGTGGAATAAACTTTCTCCTGCAAGTGTAATCATGAATCCTTATCAGGATTACTGACAACCCTGTTCCAACTGTACAGTTCATCACCTCACTTTCATTTTAAATTCAAGCTTTTTAAAATACGTATTTCTGCTATTAGCATATTACAACCAGAAGGGAACTCCAGCCTGTTACATTTACATCTGCATTTCTTCCTCAGGACTCAACCCTGCTTTTGGATGAGCAGTCCCAGGGAAAGTAACTGAGCTCATCAGATGCCAGATTGTAGTGAGGAAGTACCACAACCCCTTGTTACACACAGAAGAACCTGGACCAGCTTGTCACTCCAATAAGGCTGCCTAAATTTTAGGTAGACAGCTGAACTCAAGGATGTTATTCTCAGACAGGTATTACAGTTCTTGGTACCTTCTCCTTCAGACATCTCCCTGATTTCAAGGAGACTGAAGTAACAGAGAGAGGGGAGCAGCCTAGTGCTTTGTTCTGCTTTGATCAGAGGCAGAAGTCATAATTTTCCCACCACTTAAAACTTCCCTAAGCAAATCTCATATCCTTGATTCTTGGAATCCATCGGTTCAAGGGAAGAGGTGTTATGCCTCTTTAGGGTGTTAACAAAGTTGAAGGACTTATATATATTGAAGTCACAGAACAGAAGACACTGCTTTTTTTGAGCACTGCAGAGGGTAATATAAGCCTACCTATTCACAGCAAAATCCCCATAAAAATAAGTTTTCTCATGCACTTGATTAGGCCTTCAGCATTTCACCTCTATGTGCTCCAGAAACAGGTTTAAATAGGTAGACGTATGGCAGCTTGAAAAGAGAAGCTAAAATTTAATAAGAAAGGGCCGTCAAATTCTGCTAAAAACATTTACTGCAGAAAAGAGGAAGATGTGAGAGCATCACACAACTACATTTTCCCATTGCTTTCAGAGAAAACTGTTAGGAAAAAGCAGAAAAGACAAGTGAAATTTTGCAGCATATGTGCTGTGTTGGGGAAATTAATTTCAGCAATCAGCACTTGTGGTAGAAATCCTTTGCACTCAAAGGGAAGTCTTTTCAAATACATTGCTGCTCTCTTTCTCCTGTAGACCCACCGACATCACCAACTTCTTCCATCTCTGCAGAAAAGCACTTCTAGTGCAGTCAAACATCATTACTTTGAACATTTATTGATTGTCAAGAACATACAAAAAAACCCCAACTTCCCTCTCTTTCTCAATCGACATCTCAGAGAAATATCAGAAAGGTCAGAACTGGGTAAACACTAAATCAAAACAGCACCTGCTCTCCACTGAGGATTCATAACCACATTCCCTTCTACAGAACTGGGATACTTTTTACTGTTTTCAAGGTGAGCAGCCATTGCAATCTGTGTTGATATGAGCTAAAAGCACATCCACATGCTTTTAATACCAGAATGTCCACACGGAATGGGAAGTACCCAAGACATGTTTTCAGATATGTATCACCAAAAAATTATTCTGCAAGTGCCCTAAAAGCACCTTTGTCAGAGAAAATGATCCCATTGCAAAGCAGAGTAACATTTTTAGGCATATTTCTTTCATAGAATAATAGAATTAGGTTGGAAAAGACCTTTAAGATCATTGAGTCCAGCTGTTTAACCCAGCACTGCCAAGTCCACCACTAAACCATGTCCCTAAGCCCAAATCTACATGTCTTTTAAATACGTCCAGGGATGGAGACTCACAGCCTAGGCAGCCTGTTTCAGGGCTGGATAACCCTTCTGGTGACTAGTTTTTTTCTGATATTCAATCTAAACCCCCGTTGGCACCACTTGAGGCCATTTCCTCTTGTCCTGTCAGCATCGGATGGTTCCAATACCAACACATGGAACACAGGGTGTGTGGAGTAATGAAATTAATTCAGCTGGTAATACTCATCTGTTTCTCAGTGGAATTATCTGACAGCTTGTTTTTCTTTTCCTGCAAGAGAAGGGCAGAAAGCAGCCTTACCAAAGTGGTCCCAGCATCCTGAGAAGTTAGGCCTTTCACACAAAGACTGATTGTCTCCTATGCAATATCAATAAGAAAATAAAATAACTTTGTGAAGTAAGAAGAAAATCCAACGGTTTCAGGTTACAGAAAATCCCTTTCATCTTACAAAGGAAAATAACAATAACAAAATTCCTACAGCTCCAGAGACTTCTTGTTCTTGTTTTTCCCCCTAGCTGTCCCCAACCTTCACACTCTAAAACTGGAAAGATTTGAAGAGTAAAGTCTTCATCTTGGCACAGATTGGATTACAAGCATCATCATGTTTGTAGTTAAAAAAAAAGAAATGAAAGAAATGAAAGGGAAGGGAAGGGAAGGGAA